>CM074505.1:17792319-17912761 GCA_037389245.1 Oryzias sinensis | reverse complement strand
GCTGTCCAGTCACAATGCTTGGAAGAAGCCAATCAGAGCTGACCTTATGTAATCCTGTTTCCATCTGGAGTGTGGACTCAAACGCACCTGAACGCCTCCTGCTGCACACGTGCAGATGTTGCATTCCAGGCGTTAGACCGAGCCGCTGCAGCAAACCACTGCTGCTCCACTGATGTCACCCCCCCCCCCCTGTGTGTCTGAAACATGACGCACCCGTCTGTGGACTCCTTCATGATGACCGGGTCTTTGTTGGTCCTGCCCGGCAGCACTCTGCCTGTTTCACATGGCGCCGATTATGGCGCCCAAACGGCTTAATGGATGCCTGTGGAGCACAGAGCTTCCGGCTGTGTGATGCTGTGTGCGTTCACACCAGGAATCGTGTGCGTCTCACAGACGTTTGTCCTCCTGCCTTCTGAGCTGTCACTGTGCACAAGAAGCACGTCGCCGCGCTCTCAGGGTCAAACTGACCCGCAGAAACCAGCCTCAGACTTTCACAGTGAGCCGTTTGGTCTGGACTGTTCCAGTCCATGCGGGACAGACATGCGGCCCGTCAAGCTGCGTTCCCGCCGGGCGTAGAGACGCGCGTTCAAGCGACCACGTCCTCCAGAGAGTCTGTGTCATGGCGCGTCCGCTCACGCTTTTGGGCGTCAACACGCCAGGGTTCACGTGTTTTAAGTTCTCGGACCAGGTGAACTCTGACCTATCAGTAAACGGTAGAAGAAGAAGCCCCTCCCTGCTGGGAAAGCTCTAGAACGCCTTACGGATCGCACGCCACACGTGTGAACGTGGCTCAAAGGTGAAGCTGGAAAGGCGGAGCTTACAATGAATGACAGACAGAGGATGGAGGAAATTTGACAGAAGATGTTGTTTTATGCCCATAGGGACATGTTTCATTTAGACCAGTATTGGGGGCGTGGTCTCTTGATTGGCATGTGTGTGTCCCGCAGATTTGGATTGAGTGAGCGTGAAGTCATCAAGTTCATTCTGTCGCCATCCCCTCCTAACACGGGATGCCGCTGCGTTGGAGTCAGATGCCGTCAGCGAGCAGCCATTTATGCGTTTCCATGGCAACCTCTTATGGCCGATCAGGAGCGAGCTCGTGGAAGGCCACACCCCCTACCATTTGAAAGTCGGCTACACAAAATCTGTCAAACGTGTTGACCGTTGGACTTAGGTGCCAGCAGGCTCCGCCTACTTTTGTTGAGGCTTCTGGTTGGTTGGTTTAGAGTTTGAACTACAGAAAAACAAACCAATAGAATGAGTGACAGCTGTTTACTTTGGTGTCTCGAAACCAGCAGGTACTTCCTGTTTGGAACGCCAGGGGGCGGAGTCAGTCCAGTTCTTTTATACAGTCATTGGTCGTCCCATTTTGAGCTCGTTAAGGATGCATTTACAAGAACCTTCCAGGTCATGTGACCTCAGGGTTTGTCCATCCCTCCCGGTGGGAGGCGTGGCCTCCTGCTGATGCCCCTCCCTGCTCTGCTGGAGGTGACGGTTCCTCACAGATCTGCAGCTGCTCGCTGACGGCAGGAGGAGCGGGCGGGTCGTCGCCTGACTGACTTAGAGGCTGTTACAGTTACACCCCCCCTGACACTGACTGCTGCTCATTAACAGTCCTCAGGTTCTCCAAGGGTTGTCGGTCAGATTCTCCTGCAGGAGGCGCTCCAGGAAACCTTCCATCAGTCGATCATCTGTGCTGAACGCCTGCTGGCCGCCATATTTGGACAAACATGCAGGAATTTCTTCATCTGGCCTCTTATCAGTGGTGATGGAGGGTGTGATAAGATATGCCCCCATCCCAGTGGAGGGGCAGGGGGGGCAAACAAAGATCCCATTTTTCTCCGTTCTGCCTCTTTTGCTGGCTGTCAGAAACTCTGGTTGGGGGGGGCAGCAGAGCGGCGTTTGAAGCAGGTTTCTGGGTTCCTTCGTTCTTTTTCCCAAACCCGAGGTCATCGCTGAAGAATGTGGGCCTCCCCCCCCCCCCAAACTCCCCCGATAGTCGCTCAAGGACAATGCGGCCTCCCCGGCGGGGACTTTTCTCTGCCGTTGGTACGGAGGGCAGCCATTGTTCAAAGGCATGTGGGAGGAGCTACGGCGTGTTTCTGAAAAACGCCTTCAGTGCGGTTCTACGGTTCTACGGTCGGGATGGTTCTCCCCAAAATGCTGCTAGTTGGGTAGAAACGCATCAGATCGTCACATGGAGCAGAAGAAAAGGTCAAAGGTGAAACTCATGACATCACTGAGCCAGAACGTCAGAGGAGAACCGTAACGGAGAGTCCCGTTCTCAGGAGGAGGTTCCTCGTTGTTCTCCTCCTGCTTCTCCACATACGGCGTTCAGAGCCGCGGTTCTTCTTCCGGCCTCCTTCTCGTCGCATCACCGCTCATTTCAGACAACAGCGCCTCCAACTGAGCAGCTGCTGGAACTGCAGGAGGATGAGAAGCTGTCGGGGATCTCCAGCAGTCTAGAACCTTTAACCTGAAAGAGTTCCCTCAGGGTTCTCTGAGGATCCTCTGCTCTGGGGGTAGAACAGAACACTTCCTGTTTTTTTAGGATGTTTTATCACATCTGCAGTTAAATCTGTCAGATCTACGTTCAGATTTCTTACAGGAGACGTTTTTTTCTACAACTTGAGCCCAAACTCTAAATCTCAGGAGCTTCACCGAATGCGGAACAGTGGCGTGTTCTGTGCTGAGAGGAAGAGGACGATGAAGAGGCTCAGATGGAGAACTGAGAGTGGACCTCCTCTCCTTGAGTCTTCCTCACTTCTGCATTTGCTTTCAGCGAGGAGGAAGTGGCTCGGTTCACTTCCTGCTGCTTAAGGCGAGCGGGCGGAGACGGCAGGAAGGCAGCGAGCGGCAGGGGGCGTGTCTTTGGTCTTTACCCAGAACCCCCGGTGCTGACACAGAAAGGCAGGAAGTGTGACCCGGACTCCATGCAGCGGGGGGGTCTGCAGCGCTTCCTGTTGGCTGTTCTGTCTGAACGTTTGTGAGGATGCAGCTCCGGCCCGTCCTCCACATGGGATCCCCACCCGTTTGAGCCGAATAAGAGGCTGCTGCTGCTGCTGCTGCTGCTGTTGCATCAACAGCAGCAGCAACAGCAGCAGCAGCAGCAACAGCAGCTTTTGTCCGCCGTTTTGTTTTCTGACTCCATCCTCGCCTCTGACTGTCAAACGCCTGACATCATTTGCTTTTCTTCTCCCCATTTCCTCCTCCTCCTCCTCCTCCTCATGTTTTTGCCGTTACGTAACCGTCATGGCAGCCAGACCGGGACCCTTCGCCCCACGTGGACGTGAAGTCCCCCCCCCTTTTCAACCCCTGGCAGCAGCTGCTGCAGTTCTCAGTCCAGACTGCTTGGGGATAATGTGCTGCATTCAGGGACCTGAGACGACCCCGCCTGCACCGCCCCTGTGGGTGGGGGGCGTTGGATGCAGGTGGAAGGAGGCCGCCGTGCTCCCAGAGGCCTCGTTTCCTGTAAGCTCGGTTCTGAAGTGGTTCCTGAGCGCGGGAATCCACTTCTCCTCATTTGCATCAGCGGTTCCAGATGGAAGCAGAGACGGAGCGTTGGTCTCAGTCATGCTCAGACGCTTTCAGGATTGTTCTCGGAACAGCAAAGCTCAGCGCCGGACTGCAGTTCTGCTCGCCAACTTCCTGTTGGCTGCCACTTCCTGAAACACATTGTGTGTTTTTCTTCCTTTTATGTTCCTCCTTGTGAAATGAGAGCTGAAGGCGAGGAGGTGAGAGGTCTTCCTCTGAGGGCCAAAGATGATAGTTCAGAGCCTGAGGGGGAATGAAGGGATCCTGACCTGCCCCCCAGGGCTCAGATGCC
Organism: Oryzias sinensis; assembly: GCA_037389245.1. NCBI lineage: Eukaryota > Metazoa > Chordata > Actinopteri > Beloniformes > Adrianichthyidae > Oryzias > Oryzias sinensis. The sequence goes on along the minus strand of CM074505.1, from coordinate 17,908,935 downwards.
CCAGAGCGGGGCAGAGACGGGCTGGGTTCATGAGCGGCTTTCATCGGCATGCCACTGGATGCAGGTTCTGAAGAAGTGACGGGCCTCGTGACCCGCTCTTCCTCCGTCATTCCAGGAATTCCTCAGAGTTTGTCGTCAGTCTTTCCCCCACAAACCAGAGCTGCAGCTCTGTGGTTATGGGAGGAGGTTCTGCTCACCAGCAGAGAGGGTTCTGAGAGGAAGCGGCTCGGTTTCTTCAGAGGTTCTGAAGATGAAATAATGCAGCGTCATCCAGAGGCAGAGACATGACGTGTGGAAGATTCCACAGACTGACCAGATATTCAGGAAAGCTGCCAGTTAGCAGAAGCATCGTCTCTGTACACGTTTAAAAAAACGACTTTGAGGTTCTGCTCTGCTCCTGGGTTCTACTGTTCTACTGTTCGGTTCTGCTTTTAGTCGTTTTTATGTCACTTATTTATACTGCGGTCATTTCAGGGCGCCATGTCAATCAATAAAACTAATCCATCCATCCATCATTCATCCATCATCCATCCATCATCGATCATCCATCCATCCATCCATCATCCATCCATCCGTTGCTCCATTGACTGTTTGGAAGTCTTGGAGCTCTGCAGGAGATGACCTCTTCATCTTGTCCTGGGGCTCATGCCCCGCCTCCTCTTGTTTGGACACGCCCACAGCCTCCTCACCAGTAGTGTCCAGGTGTCCTTCTGCTGTGCTGCTCCGTTCCAGGAGATCTACTGTGTTCCTCCTGGATGTCTGAGCTCCTCCAACAGCAGAAGTCCACAATGGTGTCCAATAGCTGAACACCATGACTGTGAGGGACCAATGGGGCAGCTGTGGCGCTGAGGTAGAGCGGTCTCAGATGCAGGTCCACTTGATGAGGTGTCCTTGAGCAAGAAGCTCACATTGGTCCAGTACCATCTGGGATGGCGGCGGCGTACAAGTTACTTTAGTGGAAAAGGAAAACGTAATCTGAGATCATTTTGTTTGTTTGTTGAGGATTGGTTTTGGACTCAGATGTGGTCTAAAAGAGCATCAGAACTCAACAGAACCCTAAATCTGAGACATCTGCAGAGGTTCCCTCATCAACTGGTGTGTTTGGTGTCTCCACCTGGTTGGACTGGTTTACATCCAGTTGTCCTCTTTTGGTGTAAGGTCAAAACCCCGTCCATCTATGTTCATGCCGCTCTAAAGACGCCTTCCGTGTTCTGTTGTTCATCATTACTTCTTCTTTTCTTCCGCTGGCTTCGGGTCAAAGTCGGGATTCAGGAAGTCCGGTTAAACATTCATGGGTGATGGAGGAAACAGATCTGCACCAGGAAGTAGAGAAGTAGGACTTCAGTCCTGGTTGCACTTCTACAGGAGGCTTTTCTTCTTCCTGCTTCTACAGCTCGGTTCGGACAACAGCGCCACCCAATGAGCCTCTGTTGGAACTGCAGGTTTGGTTTTCTGAGAGCGCCGTGTGTAAAGGGGGCGTGGTCATTTCTCAGCTGTGACCACGGGACTTTGATCTGCTTCACCCGAGTTTGGTGTCTGTTAATGATCAGCTGGAGCCTCCGCCTGTCCCGTTTCCATGGCGTTCTCCGTTGCTTCCATGCTTTAATCTTTTGTCCTGTTTTCTCCCGTGAATCCCCATCCGAACGCGTCGACGTTTGTCTGTCCTGACTGTCCGAGTGTGAGTTCTTCACGGGTCACAGATGTTGGTGTTTCTCCCACATGACCACTCAGGAATGCATGGGTGTGCGTGCGTCCACATGTGTTTAATAAAGAGCGCATGCCGACGGCTCATCCTGGTCACTCCTCCTCCTCCTTCGACTCCTCCCCCCCTCATTGTTCTACTGCTCTGGCTGCAAAGCATCAGATGGCTGGAGGTGAAGAAGGAGGGGGGGAGGTGCAGGAATGTGTTTGGTAACTCTGGGGGGGGGGGGGGGGCAGAGTAGCAGGAAATGAAGGAGAAAGAAACGACGGAATGCAGAGGAGGAAAGGAGTGAAAGGTGGAGGGACTGAGAGGAGGTCAAAGGATCTAAACTGTAGGATATCTGGAATTCAGGCGCCATCGACCAGCGGAAATGACCACGAAGAGCCGGGGGAGGGGGGGGAGGGGGCAGGAACCAGCATCACATTAACTTCCTCCCACCGAGAGGCTAACACAAACCTCTTCTTATCAGGAGAACCTGCTTATCTCCACTGAAACCTCCATAGTGAAGCACCTGGAACGGGTCATCATAGGTGAACCACGCCCACTGTGAGACCCCTCCCCCTGGCGTTTCCAACAGGAAGTAGACACAAGCTCCAGGAAGCCCAGATAACTTAGACTATGGCTGAATATCTTCACTATTTAGCCCGTTCTATAGTTCTGTCTGAATCTACAGTTCAGTTGAATATAGACCACAATGCATTGCTCTCGATCAATTTTTATGAAAAAATCTATTTTTTAATAAACCATCAGCATATCCGTCCTCAGAACACAGTGGTTCATAAATAAAATGCTCAAATCGATTCCACTTTCACTTTGTGACGTCAAATTTGACATTTAAAGAAAAAAAAGTAGTGAGTGTTGTTGTGTTGTTGCTACCTAGTGGGTCCCCGGATATGACATCACTTCCTGTTTGTGGCCAACTTTACAACAGTTCAGCAGTTTGATTCCGATTTGCGCCCACAATTCTTACATTTTTTTGCATGTTGTAAACCCTAACACTCGTAACTTCAACAACGGAGAGCTTCCTCCAACTGAATTACAGCTCTGGAAAATAAAAGAGCGTCAGGAAAATGCAGAAAATCTCAATGATGGAACGACAGCGTCTGTCTCTCTGCTCTCTGTTTGCAACAGGAAAAGAGGGCGAGTGGTTAATGCCCCCGGGGCAACAGCAGCTACTCTTGTGTCTGTGTTAACGGAGGTAACAGAGTGTCGGTAGGGGGCGCTGCATCCCAACACACATGAGAGCAGACTGCCATCAAACCAAGTAGTAGAAGAAGAAAACGTCTGCACATGTGCAGTACAGATCGGGTAGGCCCAGCCGTGTGGCCTGACTGCACCAATCAGATGCCTCAAATAAGTGGGCGGAGCCTGCTGGCCCTCAAGTCCAGCGTCCAAAACGTTGGTGGGGGTGTGGCCTTCCAACAAGCTCGCTCCTGATTGGTGAGAGCGGTTGCCACGGACACCGTGACTCAGATCGACCGGGAAGCGACTTGAACAGCTGGTGTAGCTCCACGTGGTGATGGGTGCTTCAAAAGCTTCTGAAGCAGCTCGGCTGTTTAACGCAGGAGGAAGAATTTGTTTCCGTCTGCAGAGACGTCTTTCCTCACAGAACAAATGACCTTTAGGGACGTGTCTGTCGCTGAGCTGATGCTGTCACACAGCGTCAGAGACGGATTCAAACGACCTAGAAGGGTTAAAGGTCAGCGGTCGTCTGACAGCAATGTGCTCTGTATCAACAGGAGGAGGAGCAGGACGCCGTCTGCTCCTCTTTTACAGGTGGGAGGGGGTCCACGCCCACATTCCAGCCTGGAGGAGCCCTGGGAGCCGCACCAGGATGTGGTTATGTGTGACCATGCAAGGCCTCCTGGAGGGGGGGTCCCCATCTGTCCAGCTGCTGCCTGGGGGGGCGCAGTCACTGATCAGCCGTGGTTGTAAACGCAGGGCTGTCGTGTGTTCATGGGAAAATCCATGTTCTGGTTTCCTGAGCGGTGGATCGGCTCGACCCATCGATCCGAAAAGTGGAGCTTAAGTGCTTTGAACTGCACTCTGATGGCGGCGGCCAAACCCGGAATGACCACGCAGCTTCACACATCCTGTTGAGTTTCATCACGGAAACTGAACTACAGAGGCCTGCAGCAGACAAAACACTGTTTGGACGCTGGCGTTTGGAGGTTCTCATTTCCTGAGCGAAGGCGGAGCCTAACGGGTAACCAATAGAGACTGACGGACCCTGACAAAGAAAGACCAGAATCAGAAACACACACTCACACATACACACAAATACACACACACATAGAGACACACACAAATACACACACATCTAAAGATACACATAGAAACACACAAACAGCTAAAGATATACACACACATAGACACAGATACATAGAGTTACACACCAACACTGACAGGAACACATATAAACAAACCGACTTACACTGACACACATGCACAAACACACACAAACACACACACACTGTCACACAGCCATTAGAGAGCGTCAGCAGAGGTGGTGGAGCGTTTTCCGTGTTTTGCACAGATAAACATGTTTGTGGTTTCATGTCTCTGTGTCTGAGTGAAAACACGACGTGACCCTGAACGCATCATCCTGATAAAGCTCCAGTCTGGGTCTGAACGGCTCTTTGCCTCCGTCTGTCAGCGCTTTGAAGCGTGTCGCCGTCTTTGTCTGTGGAGACCCAGACTACGGCGGAGTCTTCCTCCGTCACTCGGAGGCCTTCAACCAGCAAACAGGAAGTCGCGTTGTTCGCACCTTCAGAGCGCCAACGTGTCACTCTGTCTTCAAATAGGTCCTCTCCACCTCCACACATGAAACAGGAAGTCTGGTCAAAGTGCAAACTGAAGGAAGACTTCTTCAACACAACTGTCCTTCTTTTAACTCTGAGAGTACTGCATGTTCTGCATGTTCTGCATGTTCTGCATGTTCTGCATGTTCTGCATGTTCTGCGTTTGCTGATGCGGTCAGAACTTCTCAGGGTTCGTGAGGCTGTGGCGTTCTCGCTTTTGTGGCCTTGTTGGGACCTTTGCAGTTGACCTTTGGTGCTTACGGGGACCCGCCTTTCTCTGAGGCCCTGTGGAGTCCAGACATCACCCCTGCAGTCGGGGGTTGTGGTCGGGCTTCAGGTGTGACGAGCGGCGCCCGATCAGGCTGTGAGAATGAATGGAACTCGACGCCATGTCCTTATAAGGGCAGCGGCGAGAACCATTGTGCCGTCACGCCCCCCTCCATCAACTGTGGCGTGGTCGCTCAAGAGCAGGATGTGAGACAGCACTCCTCCACTTCCACTTTTGTCTGCGGGTCCCAAAGCCATGCCGAGGGCGCCACCCGATGGCGAGCTGCTGTCAGAGCGGCGGGGCGCTGGTAAAATTCCACTCCCACCGATAAAGAACGCCCAAGCGCCAACAGGACGTGATAAGATCCTTGGGAATTCCTCTCATGTGTGGGGAAACGAACAGCAGCGTGGGGGCTTGTTGTGCACAGCAGGTCTCTGCACGGGGGGGGGACCCCACCCGTCCCAGCGAGCAGGTCCTTCTGTGAACACCGGGTCTACTACTGCACAGTTCTGTGATCACAGACCCAATGGGTCCGTTTCTTCCTGAACCACATGTTTGTCTCGGTACATTGGAGACAGGAAGTGTGTTTTCTGTCACTTCCTGATCAATAGCATTGATGTCTGATCGGTCGACGATGAAGGAACATCTGCAGCGTTGGAGGAGCACCACCTGCAGACACCATGAAGATGTTCTACTTTAAGAATCTTTCAGTTTTTGCTTTTTCAAAGCCGCATGGCGCCCCACGACGGACGGATGCTGGTCATCCGGACATCGTCTTGTTTTCCTGGTTTTCTTTGTGTTTCTGCACTTTATGACCATAACTAATGAAAGCTATAAGCAAAAGTGACATCGTAGAAACTATCAGAGGCTAGTTTAGCCGAGCGTCAGCCTTAAAGACACGCCCCCATCATCGATTGGTCGATTGACGAAGAGTTCCTGTTGTTTTTTTCCCCCAATCTCAGTCATCCCCTCAACCTGCAAGCCTCTCAGACGGTTAGCAAAACGCTGCACTTCAGTCAAACACGTATTAGTCAAAACGAAACAGGAAGTTGATCAATGCTGACACAAAAAGAGGGGGAGAGGTGGGCGGGGCTTCATGAGATGATGGTTGACTCCCAAAAGAGCAAAAGATTCAGAAAGTTCCTCAAACGGTGAAACATGCATGCAGCTGAGGTCCGTCCATGAAAAGCTGCAGAAGAATCCAGAGTTTCTGCTGTCAGGAGTTCTGTCCTCCACCTGTCGGCGGTTCGAAGGGTTAATTAATCTGAAACCTGTTCAGAGGCTTTCAGGGACTCAACAAAAGAACAAAACCTTCAGCCGCCTTTGCTCCGTTTATCCCAACAAACAGGAAGCTGAGCATCAGATCATGAAGGATTCTGGGAGTGCCGGCTGGAGGCCCGTCGGTCCTGAACATTCAGTGTGACGTTCTTTGATCCGTCTCTTGATCAGCTGATGTCTCTCTATTCTCCAGTCAAACGTCCCTTTTTCTGTTTCACGTTATTCTTCAGTTCTGTCCTTTTTTTTTTGCATTTGTTTGCCTCTCTTTGTCTTTCACGTACCTTAGAACGCGGTGGTTCTAAAGTACGTGAACCGGTTGTGATCACTTAGACTTCTGCAGGAACTGAACAGAAAACGTGTCGTCACAACAATAGACAGTCACAAACATGTTTGTGTGTGTTTTATTGAACACAACAGGAATAAATTCTCCAAAGTAAGTGAACCTGCAGGCCGACTGTCCTCCAGCAGGGTATAATCGGACCTGCACAACAGTCAGGAGGAGTTCTGGATCATTCCTCTTTGAACAACGTTGATCCTAATTATGGGATGTTTGGCGTGAATTCCTCTCTTGGGCTGCAGCATCTCAGGACTCTGGAAGACCTTTTCTTCTGTTTTCCTGCTGAATTCCCTTTTCTGCTGATGACGGCACCTTCAGGCAGCAAGACAGCCCCAAACCATGATGCTCCCTCCACCTGTTGGGATGAGGTTTGGATGTGTTGTGTGTTCTTTAGTCTCTCAGTTGAGCGCTGTGGAACCTCCAGGTTCTCCAACGTTCTGCAGGGCAGCAGATGTTTGCTCCCCTGAACTCTCGTTCAGTGGTTTTCTCAGCGTGGGTTGGTCTACGACAGTGTTAGCGTGTGCGTGTTCGTATGTGTGTGCGTGTGCATGTGCGGCTGACACACCAGGATTCTCCTTCACCTCGTCTCTGCTGCAGCCGTCCTCACAGGGTGACCACGCCCACGGCGAGCAGCAGCGTTTTCTCCGTTTGCCTTCTCTGTACGTTAAAGCTCTCAGAATTCTTTTCCAGCTCCACGCGGTTCCACGTGGTTTGACCGTAGAGTTCTGTTCAGACAAATCAAACTGTTGTTGTCTTTTTGTTGTGCGTCCGTCCGTCTCACACGGATTGAATTCCAGTCTGTCTTAAATCAACGCCTGGATCAACCAAAAACCTGTTTCACTTTGACTGGGAAGTTTTTACATTTTGATCAATTAACACAAAATGTTTGTGTGGTATTGTAGTTTTTTTTCTGTTGTTGAGACTCAGATGAACACAGTTTGTGCAGAAATCTGAGTGAGTCCGGGGGGGGGGGGGTCCACTCTCTTTTTCCTGCACAGTAAGTCAGGTTTTATGAGAAGATTAGAGTCTGTCTTTATAAAATCACTCCTTTAAAAGATTTTACCTCCACTGACTCCTCAGAGGGAGTCCACCCCCCATAGGGTGTTGTAGAGAGGATGGGGGGGGGGTCCAGCTGAGCGCCTCACAGTGTTGAAGCACACACCCCCCCCTCCCAGCATAGGCTCTGTATCCTCGACTCGCTGAACGTTGCTGATCATTGAATCAAGATGACGTTTAAATAAAGTTTTTTTTTATTTATTCATCGGTTTTGTCACTGATGCGGGTCTTTCCACAGACTCTGCACCCCCCTCCACACCGTTTGTTTTTCAGGAGGTCCTCTTTCAAACTTTCCGTTGTGGTTCTGACTCGTTTGGACCCCATCAGATGCCCCCCCTCAGGCCCCCGGCCCTCCTCTCCTGCTGCAGCATCCCTGCCGTTCAGCAGGAAAACACTAACGTCCTCCACAGCTGGAAGACCTGCCTGGTCTTGTCCAGAGATGTCTTTTGGCGTGTGCGTGTTGCAGCGTGGCGAGGGCTCCTTCGTGCAGGAAAACGTCTAAAAACGCCCAGTGATCGTAATCCCACAGGTGTGACTGCTGCATAATTGCAGTGGGGCTTTACCTGTTCTGACGGCAGAACTTCTGTTTTTATGGATCTGAAGCAGAAAAGGACAAAATCCAGGAGGCTGGAGGTTCTTTTAGATTAAAACCTTCAAAGGTTCACACTTTTCTTTACTAAACAGATGAGAAAACACGAAAATCCATCAATATTTGTCACTGAATGTTAGCTGTCACAGATTTACACCCATTCCTTCATTCATGATGACGTTTCTGGTTCGAATTGGACGGTTTCTGACAACTGCAGGTTCTCTGCAGGTTCCGTTGAGCGTTCTCCATGGCTGAACCGATGATCCGGTTGAACCAGAAATAGACTGGTTCATCTAAGTCGGAGCTCAATTAAACGCTCTTTGGTGACAAAACAAATGTTTTGTTTTAGTAAAAACATCACATCAATAAAAGAAAAGAGGAAAAAAAGGGAAACAATTTTCACAGATTTGTTCTACAGAATATGGTTCTGCATCTGGGAGAAACCCCGACGGGCGTCTGCAGCCACAAACATCAGCTCTGCTCTGCTGTTGGTTGCATCTCGGTTCCGGGGGGCTCAGAAAAATGCAGTATTTGCACATTTATGCCGCTGAATCATGTCGGTGCAGCTTCCTGCTGCAGCTTGAACGGGTCAGGAGGATGGATGTCAGCTTCCTCCACCACAGAACAGCTGCTGGGAAGGAGAGGTGCATGTTGCTGCATGCCGCTCCACCACAGGCCAAGCCTCCAACAGCAGTCACCTGGAATGCACGCAAACGTTTTCATCCAGATGAAGCTTTCTGAGGTGGTTTCTTTCCTGCTTTCATAGGTCTGAACAAACAAAACGGCACTATAGCCGAACAGTTTAAAAGGCTGAAAACTAAATTCTATTTCTACAAACATACAATTATTTAGTTCTTAAACAAGGTCGTTTCTGTAGAACACCAGAAATGAACTGCTGTCTACTTTTATACTAAAATATTCTACAAATAAAGAATGTACCTGTGTGCATAGATGTTACCCAGTAAAACGATCATAATAGTCTTTTTTTTCTTCGTTATCTGTACAAAAGGATTTACAGTAATTAAACATATAATGTAATTATTTTTATTGAGTCAATCTCTTAACTAAATAATTTTAAACTAAATAACTCAAGCTTATTTTGTCCCTAAAATTTAAAATGAGAGACCATAAACCATTACAAAAACAATTAAACTATTAAGAAACTTTACGTTTATTACTTCTAACTGGTCAACTCCTTTTTTTACATTTATTGGTAAATTATTCTGTGTATTTATTTATTTATGAGATAGTTTTGTGTAGTCAATAATATCGCTTCAAATGTGTTCACATTTTTTTCTGTGAAAAGGGTTTTTTAAACTGTAATCATTAAAAACTGACAAACAGTAAGGAACATAAAACTGTACACTAATGTTTCAAGATTAAAGCCATCAGCACGAAGACTTGGGTATGGGTTATAAAAGTAAAAAAAGAAGACAAATTAAATTAATATTATGTTAATCTACAAATCTTAGAAAGATAATTTAGGTTTTAACTGCTTTTTGAATTTTTTCTGGGTGAAATTGTGTAATTAATGTGTCATTTGGGCAAATAACGCAAAGAAATTTTGAGTTTTATCAGATAAAATTGTGTTTATGGTTTATTTTCGTTATCCGTCAAACCAAACAGTTAAATAAAAACTTTATTGTCGTCAGACTGTAAACTTCCGGGTTCTGCACTTCCGGTTTCCTCCTGATGGGAAATATGACACCAGAGCTCCATCTAGCGGCAAATGTCGGAACTGTTGTTTTTGTTTTTTTCAGAGAAACAACATGGCCGCCCCCGCGCGCCGGTGACGACTGCTAGCAAGAAAAAACCCGCCGGTCATGAGGGACATCAGGTAGATTGGTCTTCCTGAAAGACTCGATCCGTTTTAAAGGAAGGATCACGATGGGATGTTTGTGTTTCAGCTCCCCGGAGGACCGGAAGCAGTTCTTCCGGCTCCTTCTGCAGCTGGAGAAGATCTCTGCGGGGAGGAGGGGCTCCGGGAACGCCGCGGTTCTCCTCAACAAGCTGGAGAAGTTCCGAGTCACGGCGGAGGAGGTGGAAATAACCGGCCTGGAGGAGGTTCTGCTCCGGCTGCTGAGGAGCAGCGAGGAGCTGAGCTTCAGGGAGAAGGTCCAGGGCTTGCTGAGGAGGTGGAGGAGCGGAGACAGAGGAGGGGTGAAGGATCAGCTGAGCAGCACGGCTTCTCCTGGAGGTTCTGAGGAGGAAAGTGTTCTAGCAGATCCAGAACCCACAGCGGGGAAGGCTCCGGAGCCACAGTCCTCCGGGGAAGAACCGGGTCTCCAGAGTCCAGGATCCACTGCAGAGAGGAGATCTGCATCCTTAGACTCTGCCAGATCCAAATGTGTCCAGCTCCTCCTTGCCGCCCTCCTCCCTGACCCCCCTGACCCCCCTGAGCAGGAGCAGGCAGCAGAGCTGGCGGGAGCCATCGAGGAGCACATCCACCAGCTCCACAAACCCAACCAGCTCAGGTACAAGACCTGTGTGAGGAGCAAGGTGGCGAACCTGAGGAACCCCAAGAACCCGCACCTCCGCCGGGGCCTCCTGAGCGGCTCCCTGCTCCCCCAGGCCTTCGCCCGCATGTCTGCCGAGGAGATGGCCGGCCCCGAGCTGCGCAGGCTGCGGGAGGAGATCTGCAGGCGGGGCGTGAACGAGAGGCAGCTCCCCCGGCCGGAGGAGGGGACGCCCACGCGGGGGGTGCGGTGCCGCCGGTGCGGGGGGTCCGACTGCAGGGTGACGCAGGTGTCCAGGGGGGCGCTCTTCCTGCCCGCGTGGGTGAGGCGGGGGGGCCCCGGCGAGGACGCCATGACCTTCGTGACCTGCAGCGTCTGCGGGCAGCAGTGGTACCACAGCCGCTGGAGCTGCCTGTAGCTCCAGGGGTCAAAGGTCATCAGAGGAGGACAGAAGGTTCCTCAGACAGAACCAGTGACTCCCATGAGTCAGCTTTTATTTTGAAATGAGGAAGGAAGCAGTTTGACCTTAAATTTCCAAATGTTGATCCTCGAGCTTTCTCATCGTCTCGGTTCTGTTGCATCATGGGAAACGGAGTCAGGAGACGTGTGACGGCTGAGGATGATGGTCATGTGACTCCTCCTCCTCCTCCACATCGCTGTGAAATCACATGGAAGGAATCTGAGGAATTTCGGGTAAAACGGGTTCTGTCTGGACCAAAAAAGAAGACCAGAACCAGAACCAGACGTCACATTTGGAGGAGGGGCTTCCTCGTCTTCATGGAGGAGCTGCTGACAGTCCTCTTTCATTCATAGATTTTCTCCCCAAAAGGAGAACTTATGTGAAGAGTTCAGAAATGTTCCCCAGAAAGCATCTGGTTCGGTTCAGAGAACCCAGAATAAACCCAGAATGAACCCAGAATGAAGCTGTCGTCCACATTTTTATGAACTTTATCATCAAAAAGGCCACAAACCTAGAATAGATGTATTTATAGTCAATGTTGCACATTTTCTCTGTTTATTGGAGCTTTATTGACACATTTTAATCACCAAAAATCATCTTGTTTTACTGACATGTTTTATCTACTTTAAACGCTCCACTAAAATACACATATTTCTGCTTTTTTAAAGCTTATTTTTGTAGTTTAGATTAGTTCAGATGCAGCTCAGAAGAAATATGAAGGAATAAATTAATATATATATATAATTAAAAAAACAGTATAAACAACTTTTAAAAAAACGTAAAGTTTTACTACCACATCATATTGATTTGATTGACTGACCTTTCATTATTTTCCAATAGTAATGGTATTTTTCTGAACTACTGGCTGTTGCTCGTTCCAGCCCAGGTTTACTGTTACATCTCTAACATTTTTTATTTATTATTTATCGTATTTTGCATATTTATCATTTTCTCTGAAGATTTCAACATGAAAATAAAGCTTTTATTGTTACAAATTAAGCGGCAGTAGAGCCTCTATAGTTTTAATTTGGTCAAATTATTTATTATATGTGGTGGTGCTGACGTCATCCCGGAGGGGGTGTGGCAGTCCAGTGGTCATGTGACCGTCCGCGCTTGTTGGAGCCGCGAGGACTTTCTTCGGAGGAAGTCTCACCGGACGAGGTGGATCCGCGGCGGGACGACCGTGAGGATTTCTGACCGTTAGACGTCATCGCCGAACTCCAGGACGAGCCACGTTCATGACAGGTACAAAGATGGAGGCGAAAGCGGAACTTTTGACGGTTCTGTTGACGTTTTTGGACGCAAAATGCGGGAAAACCATAGCTCACGGTGCGCCCATTATCGGACAGGACCGAAAAACCGCCTTTCTCCCTCTCCCCTCTGGATTTATTACCGTAAAATGATTTCTTTTGACGCAAAGTCGAGTTTACGTCTGTTGCTCCAAATGAGTTTCCAAACGTTCCTTCAGGAGGATCCTGCTTGTTCTTTCAGGTGTTTTTATGGTCGCTGTAAACTTTTATGCTCATTAATGAAGGGAAAAGCGGTCAAACCAACAAATGAGCCATAAAAACATCCAACTTTCAGCTAAAAGTTCATTTAAATCGTTGATTCAGGCTTTAATAATTATTCCATGAAGCTTTATCATGTATAACATTTATTATTTATCATTTACAGGCATGACTTTAGTTTTTTTGTCTATTCTTCTGTCAGTTTTATCTTTTAATTCCAATCATTTCCACAACCTGCTTTCATTTTAGCTAAATTAGCTTAGAAAAGGGCAGTTTTGTGTTATTTGTGGCTCAGCTCTTTTTTTTACATACATTTATGAAGCTTAAAGTAGCTTCATCTAAGGCTGATTATTTTGTGCTTTGATGTATTTTTTCATTCTTTTTCTCCTCTGTGGTTTAAATATTCCATCTTTTTCCACGTGCAGCAGCCGCACAGACCACAGCCCACTCGCGTGGTCGGCTTTCAGCTTTCTCTGAATAAAGCCACAGAGTGAAGCACATGACTGCGCGTGTGACTGCACGGCCGTCTGCGCAGTCATCCCTTCATTCCTGCCTCCGTTCTGCTGTGAGCTCCAGAGGAAAATCTGCAGAGCGGCAACAAAGACGGCGTTCTTCTGGTTCTCTGCTGGTCGTTTCTGTTCATGTGACGCCTCCGCCGCGTGACGCCATCGGTCAGAAACCTGCCACCCTCAGGAAACCTTCACTGCAGACGCACAGACTTGTGTTTGCTGCAGACCGATGGGTTTCTTACGGCTGCGGGTCGTAACTGAGAGCGTCTCAAAGTTCTCCTTTAAAGGCAAAACCTCACCGACGGTGTTTGACTCCGTCTCAGTCCAGACGATCCGAATCCTTTAAGCAGAGGAACCTGCAGCAGAACCAGAATCACGTCGGGTCCAGGAAAACGTTGAACCCATAAGACCAACTTCTCAATCTAGACCGATTTTAAAAGGATCCAGATGCAGAGAAATCCTTTAAAATGTTTAACAAAGTAGTTCTGCTTCAGTAGAACTTCATTCAAATGACATTTAACTGAGGTAAACATTTTCAAATCAAAACTGAAACATAAAAAATGACAAAAACCACCAAGAAGAACTGCAAAAAACGGACAATAAAAGTAAAATAAAGTTTTCAAATGTGTCTCTAAAAAAGGAACTTTGTCTCCTTTACTTTCATTTTCTCTAAACATCCATAAAAGTCTCATTTTTAGTCACTTTTAGAGCTTCTATTTGAGGTCAAAGGTCAGATTGTTTTGTCGTAGACCTCTAGGGCGCCGCGTTGTTTTATTTTGAAGGAGCTTCGTCATGATGTTTCCATCAGTTTGAGGATGAAAGCGGATCATGTGAAGTTTATCCTGATCAGCATCTGAAGTCATGTGGGGGGGGGGGTCAGAGGTCACGTTTATGAGGGAGGGAGGAGCCGCTCCGTCTGAAGATAAAGACTTTTTCTTAGAAGTTTTAGTGGAAACGATGCCTTTTAATGCAGGAAAGTGTGGATCTGTTGATCTCTAGAAAGTCTTCATGCTGACGTTTGTGAAGCCGCCGTTCCCATGAACCCGTTGGAGTGTCTCTCCGTGAGGAAGACGATGGTTTTGATTGGTCCGTTTCTTCCTGATGCTGCAGATTCTCCACAGAATCAAATCAGATCTTTTTCCTCGCTGCTCTGACTTCTTTGTCAACCGTCTGCTGTTTAAATAAAGTTTTATGTCAGACAATGAGGCCACAAAGCAAACTTTCCAGTCAACTTTAAACGTATGATGACTTTTGTCTTCAAAATGAAATGCTCTTAAGGGTGGTTTTATTTTGAAAGGACAAATGGGGTCTTGTCTTTGCATCCTGTGGTTTCAGAGCTTTTTCTCCCCCCAAACTCAGACGCCGGCGCTCCTCGTCGCTCTCACGCCATGTGGCTCCTCCTCAGCTGAGGCCGGCCGCCCCGGACCCGTGCGCCCCCCCTCTGGGCCGGAACCTCGCCATGGCCAAGTCGGCGCTCCTGAAGGTGATCCTCCTGGGGGACGGCGGCGTGGGCAAGTCCTCGCTCATGAACCGCTACGTCACCAACAAGTTTGACTCGCACCTCTTCCACACCATCGGGGTGGAGTTCCTCAACAAGGAGCTGGAGGTGGACGGGCGGCGCGTCACCCTGCAGATCTGGGACACGGCGGGGCAGGAGCGCTTCCGCAGCCTCCGCACGCCGTTCTACCGCGGCTCCGACTGCTGCCTGCTGACCTTCAGCCTGGACGACGGCCAGAGCTTCAGCAACCTGGCCAACTGGAAGAAGGAGTTCAGCTTCTACGCCGACGTCAAGGACGCCGACCACTTCCCCTTCCTGGTGCTGGGCAACAAGCTGGACGTGCCGCAGCGCCAGGTGTCCGGCGAGGACGCGCGGCAGTGGTGCCGGGAGAACGGCGGACTCCCCTACTTTGAGACCAGCGCCAAAGACGCCACCAACGTGGCGTCGGCGTTTGAGGAGGCCGTGCGGCGCGTTCTGGCGTCCGACGACAGAGACGACCACGTGATTCACGCCGACACGGTGCGTTTGCAGAAGAAGACGCAGAGCGCGCCCCGCTGCTGCTGAGCGCCGCGGGACGTTTGGACCTGTAAGCGAGTCTGGAGTCGTGGTCAGACGGAAGCTCTTCATCGTCATCTTCATCTTCAGTCAGTGTTTCAGATCTCCACACAATGCGGAGAAACAAATGATTTACCTTTTTTCAGGTACTAAGCTCACACATCTCACATTTGTGGATATTTATTTTTCTCACTACACATTTTCATAACGTCTTGTTGGTTTTGAACAACTTTGAGGAAAGTGAAATGTTTTATTTTGAAAAGAGACAAAAGTGGGACTTCCTGTTTCCACAGCAGCTCAACGGTTCACCTCAGTTTAGATCATTTTGACCTTTTTTTTTTCCTTCCTGGTTTGTTTCTTTTCACCTTCATGCTCTTTTCTTTCTTTTAATTCATGTTTGCTTTTATTTTATTTTTGTGTCTTGATTTTCATCCCTTTTTTTACTCTCAGACTGAATTTTGCTTTCTTATATTTTTTCTTTTCTCCAGACTGTCTGTTGTTTGTTTCCTTGTCAGATGGTTTTCAGGAAGTCAAAGGTTTTGTCAGCCGATGCAGAAACAGATTTTAGCTTCTAGAAACCTTCAGACATCCTCAGACTTAAAGCTGTTTTTGTCCCTTTGGTGCAGCCATCTGCTTTTCTTTATTCAAGCTTTTTCTTATTTCCTCCCGTTTTCTTTGTTATTTTTTCTTGTTAATTTTGCTCATACCCAAAAGAATTGGACCAAAATCAGGTAATTATTTACATCTTTAATCAAACTTTAACTTAAACTTCATCATTTTCTTGGTGCACTTTTATTTTGTGTCCACAAGGCGGCGCCAAAGTCCCGAGGAAAAAACCTGAAGTTTTTCTAAAGTAGTTTTTGTGTGTTTCTTTAAAATCACAGTTTAGATCTAGACAGGTTTTAATTAAATAACCTGTAATGTTTTATCATTTTATTGAATTCGATTTCATGGCACATTCTTGATAGATTTAGCTTAATTCTTCTTAATTATTTAAACAAAATGTTTCATCAATTTTGTAAAGGAAAATGTGGAATGATTGACATTATCATAATTTATTGAGCTTGATGTTAAATGAATCTGGTAAACAGCTGGAAAACTGTTTGATGCCTAAAAGTTGAATGTTTTCTGCTGTAGGTCTGTCTTGATTTGTTCAAACTTTATTTCGTTCTAAAACAGAACCATTAAAAGTTGTCGGCTGAAAAACAGGAGAATCTTAGACGCTTAAATGTTTTTCTTTTCTAAACTTTCTTCTGGTTTTGGTCGTTTCTCATTTAACAACAGTTTGGCTTCATTGAAACACAGGAATGTGTGAAGACGACCTGAACCACAACGGCTAACGTTGGAGGACTTCCTGTTGACATGAAGCATCTGGGCTTTTATTTTGGCGATGTTGGGATGACAGGAACCCAGAACCTTCCACTTAGAACCTGTTTTATCCTAAATTTACACTTTGCTGTTAAAAAAAGGCTAAAGTACCGGAAAGTTTCTTTCAAAATAAAAGTGGGAGCCCTGTTTAATTCAATAAAGAGGCAGAGACACCGAGGCCACGATAATAAAAAATATCGGTTTTACTAGAGAAGGTTACAAAAATCATCACTATATAGGAGTCATAGAACTATTTCCCAACTTAAAAAAAAAGTCAAAGCATAATGAAACACCTACAGGGACTACAATGCCATCCAAGTACAATGGAGTTTCTTTAGAAAAGGTGGGAGGGGGAGGGGCAAACACCGCCGACCATAGTTGTCAGTACAAACGACGACACATCACCTGAAAACTGCAAAGACAGTCATGCCTCCTTCATGCAAACAAGGAGGGAATCGCCTCAAAAGGAAGTGGGTTCGGCCGTCACAGCACCTGCAGCAAAGCACGGAACAGAACACACACGGACACGGATACCGACATGCTTCACCTCACCACAAGCTCCTCCCACCGCCCCCCCTCGCGCCCAGAGGACAGCTTAGAAAACCAACGTACGAAAAAATTCCTGACTTTAGTTTTTTCAGTGTAAACATCCAAACGGTCTCTGCGGCGGGAGGGAGAGGCGTGGGGGGGGGAAATAAAAATCCATCAAACCACGGAACCCAGAACACCAATGTCATGACTGCACGGGCCCCCCAGCACAGACCGGCCCCCCAGCACACGCCGCCCACGGCCTTACGTCACAGTTAGCAAAGCAAATGCAGAACCAGGGTGCCAAAGGGCGCATGTACATTAACTCTGGACCCCCCCAGGGGTGCTGATCGGTTATTTACAGGAGGAACCGCTGCTGGGGGCTCGTCCGGGATCAGATCTGCCCTGACGCCTGCAGACCGCCCTCCCCGGTTGGTTTGGATCAGGTGTGGATCAGACCACAATTTGGCGGTAAAGCAGATTGTTAGAATGTACAATAATTATTTTATTTATTTATTCAGGGGGGGGGGTCCTTTGGGGGTTTAAATTCTTAAATAGTGCAACAATAACTGGAAAATTAGCGATTAAAAGATGAGGAAAGGAGTGAACAGAAAACCTGGCATTCCTTTCAGAGTAATAAAAAACCACTTTCATTCACATTCACACTATATATTCATATTCATATATATATGCATATAAAACACCAAAAACCAAGGAAGTTGCTCGCTGCTCGTCTTCCCCGACGCGGACGGAGGACGACGATGGTTTCTCTATTTTCCTTTTTTTTTTTTTAGGAGGCGGCGAGGGGCGTCACAGCCGGGCCACCTTCACGAGCCGCCGCCCCAGAGCACGAGGGGGAAGCCGCGCTCCGCCCCGGCGGGTGGGCGGGCTCTCTCTCGCCGCATGACCCTCTATGCTCCTCCCCCCCTGGGGCGGGCACCCGAAGGTGTTATAGGTAAGCACCCCCATGGGAAGGCGAAGAGGATGGAGAGTCAGGGCGTTGGCGGGCCATCGAACGCGACCGAGATGGTTTTGTATCGGAGTGAGGAACAGCTCTGGATGTTACAGGGGGGTTTATTGGGGGGTGGGAGAGGAGGCGGGCGATGGCGGGGCAGGACCTCCTGTCCTTAGGAGTAGGAGGAGGAGGAGTTCTGGCCCTCCTTGGAGCGGGCTTCGGCCTCCAGGTCCTGGTCGTCCTTGGTCTTGATGTCCTGGTAGTCGTGCGTGGACGCCGCGCTCTTCAGGTAGGCCCAGTTGGCCGCTAAGATCATCAGGAAGTGGAGCTGAGGGGGGGAAAGGAGGAAAAAGATCCATCACCAACCGCCATAGTTGTCCTGGTTACCGTGGCGATCACCTGGATCAGCAGGTGATCACCTGATCTAAGTGATCTTTCCGAGTATCATTTCAAAGTCTGAGGAAAGGATGAAACCCCTCCTCCTAACATTCCGAGGAACCAAAGACGGGGGTTTGTCCGGGATCAAAAAAGATCTTTTTATATTTAGTAAAAATAAAAACCTAGTAGATCCAAAGCAGATTTTTTTTAGCTTACCAGCGCTCCTGGACACAAAACCAGAGCGTCCGCCTGCTCAGCAAGGCACTCACAATCTGAGAGGCGGGGTTGCCGCGGCAACAGATGAGCACACCATGGCAACGTGCATAAGTCTTCTTTAGCTTACCAGTGCGATGACCGTGGCTCCGGCGCCAGCTAGCGCCACGATGTAGAGGTGGTAGGAGAGGTAGAACTGTGAACAAGAGAAAAAAACGTCAGGGTGAAAAAAGGCGGGACTAAAGGGAGCCCCGCCCAGAAAATGGACTCCTCACCTCGCTGGTGTTGCAGACGTCCACCAGTGTGGCTCCGCAAGCTTTTCCTGGAGTGGCGTTCACCGGGATGATACCTGCCGGATCAGAGGAGACGGCATGGTTTTTCACTGAAGGCGTTTCAGACTAAAGATGAAAGGGCTGCTGGGAAATCCGGGTCGTCACCTCTTTGACCATAAACCAGATCCACAGCCGGAAAGAAGCATCCGTCGGAACCTTTCAGCTAAATTTTTAGCTGTTTGAGGTTCAACTTTAACAGTTTGTTTTGCAGAAATAAGAAAGTTGTCGGCTGGACTTTTGAACCAACTGTCCAGAAACAGCTAAACCATCACATCTACATCGAGCAGGAACCAAAGTCAACATGTTAGCGGCTCTTTCTGGACTGGACTGTTTCTAATCCAAACCGGTCTCAGGCCTGCAGCTTCCCCGCTCGGGGCGCTGAAACTCACCGTACTGCCGGAAATCCACGCACACGGAGTCGGGGAAGGTGATGTTGGAGTCCGGAGATCTGAGGCCGGCGCAGGTGTTCCACATGTTGAAGAAGACGAAGACTGGGATGGCGGTGAAGCAGAAGATGGCCAGGAATGCCAGAGCCAGGATGTAGGTCAGAACCATGAACTGCAGAGAGCAGGAGGAGACTGGGAGTCCGTAAAAACCCCTTTAAAGGCCCGAGCCGTACACGGATGAGTGTGTTTGTGCTAATCCAAGTGGACATCTGCTGTAAATAATCAGGCTAGAGAGGACAAACTGTGCCAGAGTCAGCCTGAAGACACAGGAATGTGTCTGAATTCGCTCAAACTGAATCTCCAGCCCTTCGCAGCTAATCAGCCTTCTGTTTGTTTGCATTTGGCCCTAATTGGCCGAGTGGCGTGAGGATGTGCGAGTTCCTACGAAGGCGGTGAGGCAGCGTCCGCAGACGGTGGTCTTGAAGTCGCTCTGCAGCTCCTTCTTGATGGTCCCGGTGGTGTAGAAGCCCTCAGCCAGCAGGATGACGGCGTACAGAAGGAAGAAGGAGGCGATGCCGTAGATGATGTACTGAAAGACCTGGATCCTGCACAGAGGAGGAGACGGCGTCCTTAAAACTCTACAAATGAGAAACACTCCCCGTCTTCATCAGAACTGCCTGTGATGGAGAACTTAGGTCCCACAGCTGCTCTGTCATGCAGGCTTTTATTTTGAAGGAGTAGTACTAACACTAGCGTTAAGCTAGTGCAATAATATGCATTCAAAATGTGCTGGTTTTGCTCAACGCTTGCAGAACTTGTTGTTGTGGGCGGGGCTTCAGTTGCTAATTGAGCAAGTCTGATGTAAATGCCAGGAGGGCTGAATTTTAAATCAAATGGTTTTTTACAAACTCTGAAGCTTCTGAAGCTTTAGATGCTTCAGAGGCTTCTGCGCGACGCGTGTTAGCATAACAAGAACTATGGTACTGTAACGTCAGCTGCTTCATGCTAATATGGAACAGCTACCGTGGTTGAACCGAGAAAGTCCTTCATGTCATACTGTTACCCATAATCCTTTGGTTCTGTTCTCGTATAGAGCATTCTCCTCGTCTTTGGTTCCACTTATTGTTTTCCCTCTTTCTTCAGTTTCAATTGTGTTTC
The DNA here is from genome assembly GCA_037389245.1 of Oryzias sinensis. Taxonomy (NCBI): domain Eukaryota; kingdom Metazoa; phylum Chordata; class Actinopteri; order Beloniformes; family Adrianichthyidae; genus Oryzias; species Oryzias sinensis. Next base: position 17,888,600 of record CM074505.1, on the reverse strand, counting down.
TGTGTGTTCGATTTCACTTTGTCTACTTAGATTTGTACTTCCGGTTATTCATTTTCCGATCTGATGGTTCTGACCCTGACCAAAGCCGCTTTCTTGCCAAACATGTTTAACGAGCTTTTCAATTAACTGTCCGAGTCTGTCCCAATCGGTTCAAAGACGTGATTTATGAGGGAAATCTGAAGCTAGCTGCTACTGCTAGCTGCTAATGTTAGCTGCTAATGCTAGCTGCTACTGCTAGCTGCTAATGCTAGCTGCTAATGTTAGCTGCTAATGCTAGCTGCTAATGATAGCTGCTAATGCTAGCTGCTAATGATAGCTGCTAATGCTAGCTGCTAACTGTGACAGCTGCTTTCAGGGAGGTGATATTCAGGCCTGGAAATGAATTAATTGTTCAGGAAAAGTAAGATCAGACATTAAATGAAAACCTGTTTACACTCTAGTTTATGACGCTTTAATGCTCAAATTTAATAAAACTGTTAATCTGATCGTTAGTTTCCACACATTACTTTATTTCTGTTTTTTGAGACGATATGGTCATTTTTCATTAAAAAAAAGAATTTCTAGAGATGAATTGTGGCACAGATGGTGGGCGGGGCCTGTGCAGGAAGGAAGAAGGTCAGTATTTCAACAACACCTTAGGATTAGCAGAACGGCGTTGCGGTGGACCTGGATTGGAAGCACGGGGGGCACTTACACGGCGGTGAGGGTGGCGTGGTCGGTGGTGACCGTGGAGAAGTAGTTCCCCAGCATGGCGAGGGTGCTGGTCAGCGCCACGTGACCACATCCGCAGAACAGGGCCACGCCGCAGAAGCAGAGGATGGTGGCCACCAGCGAGGGGTAGGGCACCCGGCCCAGACACTTGATGCAGCACTCGAAGCATCCTGCAGGGGGAGACAGAGAGCTGGGTCAGGGCTTTGCAGGTTCCAGAACCCTCAGGGTTCAGGTCACATCTGAGGCACGGCTGGAGTGTGCACGCTCCAGCGCCGCCGCGCTCGTCTGCCGTGTGTGGACAGCAGCTAATCGGCTGTGAGCTCTGGTGGGTTCTCCAGAACCTCCAGACCCAACAGGAAGTGGCTAAAAGCTGGGAGCGTTTCATTATTCGTCCAGCCTTCTCCACTGATGAATTCGTACATCAGGTTGAAGGAGGCGCTCCGCTGCTCAACAGAGCACCTCCTGCTTTGAAAGAGGAGCCAAAACCAGGGAAGATCCTTTCCAGCAGAAGAGCGGCGTCTTATATAACGGCGTTAAAAATAACTCCTCCAGCATCGCAGGAAGTTACTCCAATGGAGGGAAAAAAAGAGCCGTGTGCCACTTTGCTGTTTCCATGACAACCTGCTCCAGTTAGAAAGCATCATTGTTTCCACGCTTCTGTGTGCAAAGCTTTCGACCGACCTCCGCGTGAGACTCCGCCCACGGCTTCATCCCCCGAAACTGAAAAGGCTTCAGCAGCCGGTCTTTGTGTGGTTTAAAATATGATCCGGTTCTGATGAACGACCCGGTTCCTCCGGAGAGCTGCTGCCTTACGTAACACAGCAGAGCAGCGTTGTGCAATAAATCCAAATCCTGTTAACGTTGAAGGAGGAGGCAGCGGTGGGGAGGTGCATGTGAGGAGGAGCGCCTTTGAGGAGGCAGCAGTGGGGAGGTGCATGTGAGGAGGAGCGCCTTTGAGGAGGCAGCAGTGAGGAGGTGCATGTGAGGAAGGGTGGGGGCAGCAGTGAGGAGGTGTGGAGGAGCGCCTCAGAGGAGGCAGCAGTGAGGAGGAGCGCCTCCTCGACGCTGCAGTTTCACTGGGATTCCTGGTTTCTAGGGACAAAGCCTGAGATGTTTCTGCCCCCTCTCTCTCCCCCATCATGGGGGGTCCCTGCCCCCTCCTCCCTGCCTCTGCTCTGGACGGAGCGGGACCGCTCCGGCTGTTTGTCAGCCCTAAATTGGTCTGATGGGAGGCAGGCGGAGCGGTCAGCCGGCGGCGCTAACGGAAATCGATGGACGATTCATTAGAGGAGAATTTAGGAGTCACAGCCTCCTCACCTCTGCTCCGCTAGAGGAAGACGGCAGCTCCACGCCGTTCAACGGACGGGGGAGACGACCCCCGTCCAGCCGGTCTTATCACAGCTGATGTTCTCTGGTTCCGTCTGACCCGCAGGAGGTTCTGCTGGTCGGCAGGAGAACCTCAGCGAGTCTGTCTCCGTCTTCACAGACGCTCACAGAGAGCGGGAGACGAAGAGGAAACAGGAGCAAATAAGCGAGGAGCGGGTCTTGGCCCTGGGGGCCGGCAAACGGCCGTTGCCATGGCAACGTGTTACCCGCGACCCAGTTTGGTGGCAGTGGCTGACTTTGCTCCTCTGAGAAGCAGAGGGACAACGGAGAGAGGAGCAGGTGGATGCAGGCGGAGCAGGGGGCGGGGCTACCTGAGATGAAGCTCTGCTCTGCGACAGAACCTTCTCAGTAAAGTTTGTGGTCTCCTGATTTTAGAAAACCTCGTTAAAGCTCCTTTGTTTCCTCCTTTGGTTCCAGAAAGAAACACAAACAGAACTCCGAACCAGACCAGCAAGTTTGGAGTTTGTCCCATCAGAACCAGCTTCACCAGAACAGCGGCGCTTTCAGACGGTCAGGTGTTTCACGTGTTTACCTGACGGCCGGCCTCGGGCTCCACTCTGATTGGCTGACAGAGTGTGAGCTCCTCGTCAAAAAGAAGCGTCTCATCTCAGCCTGAAACCCGATCTGAACCTTCATCCGGGTATTTACCCTCAACCGCACGCCACCCGGCGACATTTGACGCCAAACATCCCTGATTACAAACCAGCCGGCATTGTTCTGCAAAGCCGTGCAGAACTGACCCTAATCTGGTGTTTGTGGGGAAGCCTGCAGCTTCACGAGGCCACGGGGTCACTGCGCCGCCAAGCGTAACCGAGCGTGATGGACCGCTAAACCGCGTCCTGTCTGATCGATTCGCCGATCGCGCTGATTAGAGGGACCGCGGCGCCATTTAAAGGCTTTCTACCGCTGAACTGGGACAAGCGGGTTCTTCAGAACGCCCGATAAGCCACTAAAGAGGTGATTGATTGGTTCCCCTCTTTGTAGCCTCTTTGTTTGTGAAAATGGGTCAGAACACAGAGCTCACTCTGCAGATGGATGGAACCGCTTCCCAGACGTCCCGCCAAAGAGGGAAGTCAGGACACTTTAGCTTCTGCATCCAGGTGGGTAAAAGCTCCGCCCTGGGGGAGGAGCTCAGGTCTGCAGGTGGACCCCTCTGTGATGTTTCCGAACCACAAACTTGTGTTAGCTAAGGTTCCTCCAATTAGAGAGTCCTCGGCGGCTTGAACGAGGCAGTAAGGAAGCTCCAGGTGATCTGTTGACCTCTGACCTCTGATGACAAAAAGCAGCTGAACACCCTCAGCAGCTCTCAGTCCACCAAAAACGACCCCAGTGGACACAAACTCCTGTTTCAGCTGTTATGCAACCGCTACCCCCCCTCCCCCCGCCAGCAGCTCAAGGGCAGTCATCAGCGAAGGTGACGTGTGCTAACCGGCGCCAGCCTCTTCCTGGGCCAAGGATAAGAGGAGCAGATTGGGCATCAGTGGGTTATGGAGCCCGGCCAGAGGAGGCTGGCATCTCTCAGGAACAGGGCATGCTGGGACAACCTGCCACTCGTTGCTATTCATAAACACACATGGGGGGGGCATATTATCAGCCGTTTTCTTGTTCATTCGGTGAATCCGACTCTTTTTCTGGGAATATTTTCATGCACTTTGAAAAAAATAGACACAGTGTTATCCTCGCAGATGTTTGTTTCTAGTTTGTATGTTGATGGAAGCAGCCGAAACTAAATTACATAATTTGTCCTCAAACTTTGAATTCATGTTTTTCCAATTTTTTTTCCGAATTGAGGCAAAATAAACAGTTTTTGTACGAAGTTAAAGATTCTCGCTGACTCCTGGGAGAATGTGGCCAAATTTGAAAGTTGAGGGTTAAAGTAAAAAAAGTATTTGAGACTCGTTAGAGACGCTGGTGTTAACTTTGAGACTTGTTAAAGATGTTGGTAACGACTTGGAGACTCTTTAGAGACGCTGGTGACAGATTTGAGAGTCGTTAGGGATTTGAGACTCGTTAGGGATGCTGGTGATGACTTTAAGACTTGTAAGAGACCCTGGGGACGACTTTGAGACTCGTGAGAGACACTGGTGACTGCTTTGAGACTAGTTAGAGACACTGGTGACGACTTTGAGACTCGTTAAAGACTCTGGTGACGACTTTAAGACTCGTTAGAGACACTGCTGACGACTTTGAGACTCATGAGAGACACTGGTGACGGCTTTGAGACTCGTTAAAGAGGCTGGTGACTCATTAGAGACGCTGGTGACAGATTTGAGACTCTTTAAAGACGCTGATGACGACTTTGAGACTCGTTAAAGACGCTGGTGACGACATTGAGACTCGTTAAAGACGCTGGTGACGACTTTAAGACTCGTTAGAGACACTGCTGACGACTTTGAGACTCATGAGAGACACTGCTGACGACTTTGAGACTCATGAGAGACACTGGTGACGACTTTGAGACTCGTTAAAGATGCTGGTGACGACTTTAAGACTCGTTAGAGACACTGGTGACGACTTTGAGACTCGTTAAAGATGCTGGTGACGACTTTAAGACTCGTGAGAGACACTGGTGACGGCTTTGAGACTCGTTAAAGACGCTGGTGACGACTTTAAGACTCGTTAGAGACACTGCTGACGACTTTAAGACTCGTTAGAGACACTGCTGACGACTTTGAGACTCGTTAGAGACGCTGGTGACGACTTTGAGACTCGTTGGAGACACTAATGACTCGTTAGAGAGAACGTATTTGTCTCCGTTTACTTCCTAATTTAGGAGTGAGGAGGGGGTGTTGGAGCAGCCATCTCTCCCTTCTAGAGGATGAAGAGGGAGGGGACAACTTTTGCCTTGTGCCCCCCTGGGGGGCATCAGAGGTGAGGGAATAGAAGTAGACTAGACAGCAGAACCCTGTAAACATCAGAGCCACGGCGCCATGACCCCAGAGACGGCTGTTAAGCCCGTGCACGCTGAGAAGAAAGCGCGTTCAGAACTGACCACGACCACAGCGTGCGGACAAAGACGGCTGACGGACAGAAGCAGGGCTCCGCCCATAAATGCAGAAGCTTCTTCTTGGCTGCATTCTTGCAGACTCCGGATCGCTGACACGTGAAAAACTGAAGAGCGTGCACGCACACGCGCACGTCCAGATGGAGGCTGACCCGCTTTGGGCGAGCGGAGAACACATAAGCCTCTCTCTCTCTCCTGCATCCCACCTCCTCACCCTCTTCCAGGGCTGGGGGGGCTCTGAGGGAGTAAGTAGTTAGATGGAGGCAGAGGAAACAAAAGACCAGCTGGTTTCAGGCAAAGTGGAGGAAGAGGAGGAGGTTTGTGGAAGAGCTTTGAGTCGCTGCTCAATGGCCGTCCAGGTTATCCGGCTTTGATGTCATCATCAAACTGCAGTTTTTTATAACTCTGCTTGTTATTAGGACACACCCACTCAGGCCTTTTCAGGGCTCAGTATTGGACGGTCGCGCGTCAATCAAACTGCAATCTTTATTAGATCCACAGAAGTGAAATTAGGGCGGAGCCAAACTTTAGAATGTTCTACGTCGCTCTTTGATGTACCGCAACTCCCCATCAGTTTACGTAATTTTGCGCAGAAATGCATCATTTTTCTAAGGTGAAGCGACAGAATCAGCTGACGTACGTCAACAAACACGTCACTACTGGAATGTGTTTCATATTCACGCAAAGCCGCTTCAGAATCCGTTGGAATGGCGTTTATGGCGCAAACGGTTGAAGAGTTTCACAGAGTGTCAACACTGGAGCTAAGGCTTCGATGCTAAAGGGGTAAGTTTTGTGACAAGCCCCCTGCTGGCCACACTCTGAAGTGCGTTGGCTCCATGTTCAGTTTTCACCTGTCGGTTAAAGTGCTGCCCTCTCTCAGGTCACCTGCAGAAAAGCTTTTTGGACTCGTTCAGGTGATTCCAGACGAGTTCGTAAAGACCCGCCTGATGCGACGTTCTCACCAACACGTTCAAGCCAAGACTTCCAGGGAAAAGTTCACGTCGACGCTCTTTTCAGGCTTCTGCGTTAATAACTCCAGTGTTCATGCATCGCTACGCACATTTTTAAGGTACGTTTTCTGGCTCTGCGTTCATAACACGCGACTTTTGAACGCGCGTTGAAAGTTAAACCCGTTGAACTTTGACCAATCAGACTCGGTGGTGACGTATGGATGGCGTCCCGTTTCCTCCATGGAAGCACCAAGCGTTTGAAAGTTGATCACTGCGGTTTGTGTCTTTGAGTCTTTTATTTATGGGAATAGAGCTGAGAAAGAAAAAGTCTGGAGCGAGTTTCTGCAGATTTAGGCGCTAAGCTGTTAGGTACACGCGCCGGTGTCAGCGACAGTCCGGGGTGAACGGCGCGTGCCAAAGTATCCAGGTGCTGGTGTGAACCTCAAAGAAACAGAAAACTGAAGCTGGAATCAGTAAAAATCCAGTTCTGGACTTCCTGATAAGAGAAACGTTAGCAGGTGTCAGAAGCTAACCTTAAAAGGTGCAGCGGTTCTGAACTGACGATGTTTGTGTTTCCCTTCAGATGATGAGGAGCAGGAGGAGGAGACGTGCAAACCTCTGAAGGTCCGGAGCTCCGGCAGAAATTAGGAACTGGGACTGTTGTGTCAGCAGATGCTGGTAAGAACTAGAGGAGCTTCTCCTCTAGAACCATAAACACTTGAAACCACCTCCAGAATGTAGATCCGCCTCAGAACACGCGACGGACGGAACAGCAGATCCAGGAGGAGCCGAGGCCTCCGGGCCGGATTCTAACCCCCACCTGCCCCTCCTGGGTTTCATCCAAACCCGTTACGAGCAGGAGAACCAAAATGAAGAACCTTCACCTACTCCTGGAGTTGGAGTGAGACTCTGTCTTCTGGTCTCTGACCCCCCCTCCCCAAACTTCTCTGAATCAGGAGTGGACAGAAGCTCCTTACAGGACACCCCCCCACCCCCCCTGCTGCAAATCACCAGCGTCTTAGTAGATTATGCTCCCGCTCCAGATGATCACATCCTCAATCTGCTGGAGGAGGCGGCTGGAGGTGGGCTGTTGCGTAACGCCACACCTGCGGCGCCGCAGTCCGAGGGCTGAGCGCTGGCCGTGCCCCCCCCCCTCCTCTCTATGACAGGCCGTCATGTGGCTCAGCAGAGGGGGAGGTCCTCCCTGTTTCAAACTTTAGTCCCGGAAGATCTCCTCATCTTCTGGTTCCAGAGCGTTGCCAGGTTTGGTGACATGAGCAAATTCAGCTGAGAGTCAGCGGCGTTTGGATCCGGTTTGGCCCCTGAATGTCATCAGTTCTCAGCCGGGGCCCCCAGGGAACCAGACACCACCATTTATGCTGAATTTTGAGCGTACCAGAAGACCTGGCATCCTCCTGAAGCCACACACACCCAGCAGGCGCATCAGTAAACAAAAGGTAAATAACGGCCTTTATTTACCTGAATGACTCATCAGGTCATGTCAGCTGTCATCAACTCACCGATTTGACTGTGAAGCCTCAATAAAGGCTAATTGCGAGGCTCCGCCCACTAGCGACACGCCTTCACAGCCGCAGTTTAGGTGAATTCCAGCTTCTTTATTGCGTTTTTCTTTTGGAATCCTGCAGTTTGTGACCGTGTGACAGCTGAAGGCTGCAGGCGCCACAGCCGCGTGCCAATAGGACACATTTGGAGCCGCGCCGCGCGCTGGTGCGTGGGATTGATGGACAGCTGAGTCCCTGCGCGTCAGGGGCGTCTTTGCTGCCATTATTCAGGATCCTGTCAAAAAAAACCCCGCGTCGGTTCCGCGCGCGCAGACGGAGGATCCACCTGAGGAGAACAATGCGGCCGCGCGCCGTGCGCCCTCATAGACAATGCGCTCGCAATGGAGCAGAAACGCACATCCATGAATGCACGCTCCGTTCACGCACCCCTCCATCCACCCCCCACCTCCCCCTCCCCCGCATCTGCTTCCGAACCGTCATCCTCGGAAATGCGCTGCCAAACCGCGGGAAGGACACCTGCGTGACGCAAAGCTGAGAATCGGAGAAAAGATGAAAGAGGAAAGACAGACAGATGGGGAGAAAAGGAGCCGCGCGCAGAGGCGCGCTGAGCCGCGCGGTTTTGGCGCAAAGCGCGCGGAAAGGCGCAGATGTCCGCGCGTGAGCGGCCGCGTACCTTTGCTCTCCTGCCCCTCATCCTGCGCCTCCTCGGCGCTGGACTCCATGACCGGCTTCGTCCCGTCCATGATCTCAGCAGAAAGCAGCCTCTTTGCGCGTGAATGCCCGACTGTGTGTGTGCGCGCGGGGGGGTGGGGGGAGCTGCTGGCTGGATGCGCGCTCGCTCTCTCTTTCTCTCTCGTGCACACCCCTCCCTCCGCTCCTCTGTCCCTCCCCTCCTTCCTTCAGCTTCCCGCCGCCTCTCAAAGGCGCCGACGGACCGGATTTATATGACCCCCGTGGATTACCCCCCTCCTCCCCCCAATGAACCCTTCCTCTGACCCCAAACGCATCTTTGAGCGCGGGGGACGGTTTTCCTGATGGCGGGATTCCTACACCCCCCCCCCCCTGATTGCCTTCATATGTTGCGCACTCGCAGCTCCCGCAGACTGTCCCGCAAAAAGGCTGCTTTCTAAATCTGACACAAACCTGAACGAGGACAAAATGTGCATAAATATGCAAACTCAGCAGTATGCATGAAGCACACGCACGCACCGCCCCTCTCATCTGTTCAGCAACTGAGAGTTGGAAGCAGAGAGAGATGCTGACAAAAAAAGAGAGAAATGAAATCAGGGTTTAATACACACCCCTCCCTGAAAAAAACCTCACAATTGCTTTATGTTTTACTGGAACTAAAATGAATCATTTTAGAATCAAAATAAACACATCTGGATATTTTCTCTCACTGATTCCAGCCAATCAGAGCCGCAGACCGCTTCCTTTGTTTGCCTCCAAACTCTGCCTCCTGATTGGTTGGGGGCCAAAAACATTCAATTCAGCAAGGTGAACCCTTAAGAGGCTCTCTGGATGGGTGTGGTTTGGGGGAGGGGGGGTGTCCCACCTCACACCCCAGTTCTCCTGACAAACATCCTGAAACAATGCCCCCCCCCCCATCTGCCCCCAATCCTCTTAGAGCAGATTTTCATAGAACAGCAGAGTGGCCGGACGCAACTCAGCATCCAGGACCCCCCCCTCACCCCCAACTCTGCAGACATGTTTCCATGCAACATGGAGCCAACGCAGCCCCCATGCAGTAAATGTTTAAATGTTCAAATGTTCAAATGTTTAAATGTTTAAATGTTTAAATGTTCAAATGTTCAAATGTTTAAATGTTCAAATGTTTAAATGTTTAAATGTTCAAATGTTCAAATGTTTAAATGTTCAAATGTTTAAATGTTCCAGTCCAGAGAGAGCAGACAGAAGGAGCAAAGGCTCCTTTTCAGTAGGAGGGTTGGAAAGAACCGATTCAGCGATGTATAGTTTCATTTCGATAGATCATTTGTATGGATTCAAAATGCTGTCCAGGTGATGTTTCTTTTCTGAGCGTCAGCTGGACACTCCCCACAAGGCCGCTGAGTTGGTCCTTTTAGAACTTTGAACTAGTTTTCTCCTGTATTGAACCCCCCCCCCCCAAATGAGACTTGATTGTAGATGATCTGTATTGAAATGCGCTTCCACCTGGAAGTTGGCGGAGCGTTTGTCGGACTCTCGGGTGAAGTGTGGAGCTTCCTCGGTTTCAGTTTTCAGATAATGAAAAGCAGCCGCTCGTTATTTCTGAGAGTCGGGTCGAATGAGCCCCGGGGTGTGGGGTGGGGGGGCTATAAACCTGTTTCCTGCCGATAACCGTTAAGCAGAGGAGGAAAACGAGACGCTTTAGACGGCAGGAAGAGTCTTTTTGTTGGAGCTCCGTCCATAAAGTTCTGTTGTCAGGTTATTCCTTTATCAGAGACGCATCACATTTATGGATGATCATAAATAACACTTTATGAAAATAACTCTGACACCATTTACCATCACAGCTTCCCTTCAATGTTCTGGAAGTGAGATTAAAATACAAACTTCAAATAGAAGCAGGAACTGAGACTAATCCGGGAAATTCAAAACCCTCTTTTTGTTCAAAGGATCCAATTTTATTCCGACTATAAGCACTTTTTTTTTGGAGGAGTTCTTTTTAGAAGTTCCTAACCTCAGCAGAAACGATGAAGGAAAAAACCCCCCCAGGCCTAAAAAGATGGATTTAAGGCCCGCCTTCCTCCCAGAACCCCCCTAATCTCTCGCTGGGTCATGCAGATTAAGGACGTGTCCAGAAGATGAGATACAGGGCTTCCTGGCAGACTTGGTCAGCGCGCTGTCTGGACCACGGCCCAATCCGCCAACCGGGTCGCCGTCCAGAACGGCAGAAAGCCGGCAAATCCTGCAGAGGAAAACGCCAAACGGGTTGGTTTTGGTTGAGAAGTTCTGTTCGGAACATCTCTGATGCAACGATCGCACCCGGCATGTGACGCACGTGCAACACAAACACAACTGACACACACACAAACACTCACTTATGCACACAAACACACACACGTCAAGCATGTCCTTCCATCACAAAGGGGTCGATGTGTCTGACTTCTGCTGTGGTGGATGATGGAATGTAGAAAGAGGGGAAGGGCCCCCGGATGCCACCACACCAAGACCCCCACTGAGGGCAAGGCAGCAGTGGTAGTCGGGGCCCCCGGACGCCCCCATTGGATGGCAGATCGAAGAAATCGGCCCGCCAGGCGACCCGACTCGGCCCTCAGGAGCACGGAGCATGCAGGCTCCAGCCCAGCCAGGAGAATAGCCCTCCTGCCACGCCAGGGGCAGGCCAGGGCCCCCCAGGGGAGACCCGCCCACACTCCAGACAGCCGCCCGCCCCGCTGGAAGTCCAGTAGCCCTGCGTTGTGTCCCTGAACGCTGCCTGAGGCGTCAGCCGTCTTCAGAGCCGTCAGAGTCCAGCGGGAAATGTCTCCGGGTTTCTGCAAGGCCGCAGTTCCCATAAAGCAGAAAGCTGTGGTTCTACCAGAAAGCACAGGTGTTGGAAGATAGGGGCGGAGCTAAACACTTTGACCCAAATGGAGGCTTGGAAAGGCGCTTCCGACTGGACTGGGTTGCAATCCAGCGAGTCAGAAGTCCCATAAATCCTAGAGGGAAGCCAGCCGAACTCTTTGGGACTGTTTGTTTTTAGGGGAGGGTTCACGCCGCCAAACCGTGTTGGAACGCCACTGGGACGTTGGTTTTCAGTACGAGGGCAGCGGGAAGACCAGGAAGGGGCTGGCACAAAGCTGTAGGACTAACTTCAAACATGCCTGAGGATGGGGGTGGAGCTAAATACTCTAATGCTGGCTTGGACTCCAAAAACCGCTGTTCCAGCTTCTAAGACGATCTTCGTAGTTTCTGTTTTTCGTAACAATCTTCGCTGGAATCCGAACATCCGTCCAGAACCGCGATTGACTGGATTCATCCTCTGGACGCGTTTTTGTTCCCAACGGCGCTCCATCCACCCAGCAGCACGGTCACCATGACGACGGATGGTTTATCTTTGAGCGGCCCTTCATCCAGAACCTCTTTAACCTGAGCACGCCGCTTTTCATCCGCCCCCGCCGCTCTCAAAGCCCGCTCCAGAGGAGGCGATGAGGTCTGTCTGTGGAACGCTTGTCGTCTCCCGTTAGAGTGGAGGGAGGAGAAGTCCAGCCGCTTAATGAGGAGCAGGAGAAAAGGAGGCCACAGCTGAAAACTCTCTGCTAAAGTTGAGGCTCCCAACATCAGAGATGGCAGTGATACCGGCTCTGCCTGTTGCCATGGAGACGCAGGCCCGCGGCGTATCAGATCTTTCAGAGATGTTGTCAGTTCTTAGAAAAGCGTTAACAGATCGGAGCCGAACCGCTGAAGCATCTGAAAGACGGTCAGTGCACGAGAAGGGGGCGGAGTCAGCGCTCAGTCATTAAAAGCAGAGACATTGGCAGTGTTTGGTTGGTTTTTTAAGCTCTCTGATCGCTGCCATCTTGACAGGAAATGACCTCATAGAACTCCGGCCTTTCAAAAAGACCCAAAGCCGCTGTCGGCTGCTGAACGCGGCCAGAACGTCCGTGGCAGAACTGAGGGATCCACAGCCAGCTGTCAATCACCTTCCTTTAAATCACATCAACAGTTTGAGGTGTTTGGAAGTATGCGACCTTTCAGCGTCCCGGCTGACTCACGACTGCAGGGACCCCTAGTGGCAGCTGGATGAACTGCACCTTTGTTCCTCACCTGGACCACAGTCCTCAGAGGTTCTCTGGGAGAACCCGTTATCTATGGAGAGGAATTAGACTCAGTCGGATTTGTGCGTGCGTAATTCTTGATTTGTGCGTAAATTAGGATTTGTGTATGCATATTCTTCCTTCTAAACGTATTTCCTTCAGTGGGTGTAGCAGGGCTTAAAAAACCTTTAAAGGAAAATAAAAAATTATTATCTGCGAATATGACGTTCACTGTTAAGCGCTAATATATATATTAAAAGTATATTATTCTCCGAGACACCGAATCGATACAAAATGCGTAACAGGAACGACCAGTAGGGGGCACTGTTTTTTTTCTTCCGGAAAAATCAAAGGCAGTCACACTGAGAGAGTCACGGGAAGAATGGCGGCCCATCTCGGTGGTCAGCGCCCCGAAGTAAGTAGCCTCTATGTTCCACACTAACATCTACTGTCTTCATGTATTGATTGAGTCATTGTCTGGATACGTTTAGAAGGGAAGACTGATAGGAAAATTCTAATGACCGAGCATTCCACTGGTATTTAAACGCAGCACTCACGGACGAATTTGTGAGACGTGAAAACAGTCCTACAGTAGATCCGTGCGTAACTTTGGCTTAGTGTGTGCGTAACAAGGGATTCCTGCGTGTTTTTTAAAGATGTGTGTGTGCAAGTAGTTTCAAGCTATTGTAATCTTAATTTGAGCATACATAAATTGCATTTTGTATTTTTTTCATTTTATATTTTTTTAATTTATACACAAAACGTATTATGTGAGTAACAAATCACGCACAAATCCTAATTTACGCACAAATCAAGAATTACGCACGCACAAATCCGACTGAGTCTAATTTCTCTCCATAGTTATCTCCCCTCACTAACGAGGTTCTCCTCCTCTGTCATGTGATGCTTCACCTCCTTTGAGTGGTCTCTCCGTTTCAAAACCACTTCCTGTTTAATGGCCTTAATGGAGACCAGAGCTTTCAGCCCTAAAGTGGGCGGGGTTTAGGTTCTGGAGGGTGACCTGTCTTTGACCCTGGAACTGCCTGGATTTGTAAAAACGCAGACATAGAAAACACCTGCAGACACTTTTTCCTAGAATGGAAGAGAGAAAAATGTGTTTGTTTCTCTGAAGAGAAAGGATCTGATTGGAGGCCTCTGAGGCGTTTAAAGTCTGCTGGGTTCCTCTGAAGCGTCTGTGTTCTTCTGTGCACCTTGGTTCCGCTCAGGCGTCTCGGTTCCTCTGAGGGTTCTTCATTCCTGTGACGCTTCTATGTTTTTCTGGATCCTCTTCGTTCCTCAAAGACGTCTTTATTCTGTCGTCTGAAGCGTCTTGATTCTTTGTTTTTTTTTGGTTGGAGTTTCAGGGAAATATTAGTATTTATTCTGTTTCTATTCAGGGAACAAATGGTGTAGAGTGGGACACGCTCAGGTACAGGAGCAGGTTTCTAACTGTGGGAGACTATCTGATCACAGTACAACTTTAACTCAGTTTATGTTCTAATAAACAAAACGACGTTTGGATTCTGATTTAAGACGCCAAAGTCAGAGATGAAGCAGAAATCCGTTTCTCAAAGCGTGTTTTATGGTTTTACTTGGAGTTCTTCTCGTCTTTACAGGAATGTTTTACTGGAGGGGTTTGTGTTCTGCATCTCCTGACTCTGTTCTTTATCCACGTGCGCAGAACCTGACCCTCGTGCGCGCTCCCCATCAGAGGAACCCCGGTCTCTGCTGGGTGTCAGCATCAGCACCACTCCGGTGGTCCTGATGTGAGAGGATGCTGACCCACTTCCAGCCCCGCCCTCAGCTCCCGTCGTCAAGGAGACGCTTCCCTCTCGTGGCTTTGCAGAACCATCAGTCGCTGAGGAAGGTTAATCCCAGCGAAAACAGACACACAGCGACGCGGAAACGCAGAGAAATGAGGATTAAGGAAGAGTGTCAGAGATTCAGGTCACACGTCCGAGTCCACGTTTTTCAGGAACGCTCCAACCCAACAGGATCCTGGGAAACATTTTTCCCAGCGCCTTCTCTGCTTCTCTGCTCCATGCACGCCCCCCCCCCCCCCACACACACAGATCCCATCATGCATTGCCACAGCCCGTACATGCATGTTTCCTCCGTCTGCGGCCAAAATGACGTTTTTCTCTCGTCTTGTTGATGTTTTCTGACTCCTGTCAGGATGGATGACTTAACCCCCCCACCCCCACCCCCCACCACGGTTTATCCAGCCAGCCGCTAATCCCGCTGGCCCAGATTTGGACCGCAGTCTGCTCCTCGTGATGTGACGTCGTCTTCATCACAGCAGCTGACCCTCTGTGTGAGCGGCGCACAGACGCACGCCACGTGACACCTGAGCGGGAACAGCCGTGGAGCTGCTCCTTCCTCCTCCTCTTCCTCCTCTTCCTCCCCGCAGAGGCGGGAGAACAGAGCGGCCCCCGCTGCCCGCTGCTCATACTATATTTATGCGCCGGCTATTTCTGCCTGTGTGGGCACAAGCGCGCGAGCGGCAGTGTGACGGCGCCGCGCACGTGCCCGGCTCTGAAACGGCTGGTGCGTCGCCGGGTTTCCCAGGCAACAGGTCGTCTCCATGATGACCGATTCCAACACATCAGAAGGAACAAAACGTTCCGATTAGAGGAACTGAAGAACAGTGAGGAAGATGGAAAAAGGTCTCCTGTCTGTTCTGTCCTGACCCACGAGCTTTGGGTTCAAAGGTTCTGAAGGTTCTTAAGGTCTGCAGCACTCAGAACTCCATTCTCTCTCCCTGACCAGCTGGTTCTGCTGTTCCTCCCAGCAGACACCTTCCTCCTGCTTTCTGTTCTGAAGGCGTCTCGCTGATGGTCCAAACGCTCTGGTTCTGAAGAGGACCAGAGTTCTCCTGTTGGGTCCAAACAGAGTTCAGCTGCAGAACCAAGAGAACCATCAGAGGAGGATAACAGTTCAGTGCATCGCTCCTCCATCTATGGAGGTTCTGCTGACAGAACATCAGGATATAGATGTTCTGCACGAGACCCAACGGAACCGTTCCACTCAGAACGTCAGAAACGTTCTGCACGAGACCCAGCCGAACCGTTCCACTCAGAACCGTTCCACTCAGAACGTCAGAAACATTCTGCACGAGACCCAGCCGAACCGTTCCACTCAGAACCGTTCCACTCAGAACGTCAGAAACATTCTGCACGAGACCCAACGGAACCGTTCCACTCAGACCGTCAGAAACGTTCTGCACGAGACCCAACGGAACCGTTCCACTCAGAACGTCAGAAACGTTCTGGCTGAGACCCAGCAGAACCGTTCCACTCAGAACGTCAGAAACGTTCTGCATGAGACCCAACGGAACCGTTCCACTCAGAACGTCAGAAGCGTTCTGCATGAGACCCAGCAGAACCGTTCCACTCAGAACGTCAGAAACGTTCTGCACGAGACCCATGGAACCGTTCCACTCAGAACGTCAGAAACGTTCTGCATGAGACCCAGCAGAACCGTTCCACTCAGAACGTCAGAAACGTTCTGCATGAGACCCATGGAACCGTTCCACTCAGAACGTCAGAAACGTTCTGCATGAGACCCAACGGAACCGTTCAACTCAGAACGTCAGAAACGTTCTGCATGAGACCCAGCAGAACCGTTCCACTCAGAACGTCAGAAACGTTCTGCATGAGACCCAACGGAACCGTTCCACTCAGAATGTCAGTTCTGAAAGGACATCGTGGTCATGTGGTGCAGAGTCTGGACTGTTATTTGAAGTCTGCCATGATTCCCTTCATGACACGTTTTAGTGAAACATAGATTCTTCACAGTTCTAGACTCATCAGAACCTTTGGGTGGAACTAGGATGTTCTACCAAAATCCAGCAGGACTGATGTCTGATTGACTTAAGGACATGGACATGTTTCTGTGAAAACCAGAAGAACTCTGGGATCTGATCAGAATAGAAGATGTTCCAGCTGGAAAGTGGAGGAAAGACTCGATGCAAGAGGACAGACTCGATGCAAGAGGACGGACTCGACGCAGGAGGACGGACTTGATGCAGGAGGACGGACTCGATGCAGAAAGTGGACTCAATGCAGGAGGACGGACTCGATGCAGGACAGACTCGATGCGAGGATGTACTCGATGCAGGAGGACAGACTCAATGCTGGAGGACAGACTCGATGCAGGAAAGTGGACTCGATGCAGGAGGACGGACTTGATGCAGGACAGACTCGATGCAGGAGGATGTACTCGATGCAGGAGGACAGACTCGATGCAGGAGGACAGACTCGATGCAGGAAAGTGGACTCGATGCAGGAGGAGTGACTCGATGCTGGAGGACGGACTCATGCAGGAGGATGTACTGATGCAGGAGGCACTCAATGTGAGGATGATCGATGCAGGAAAGTGGACCTGATGCAGAGGACAGACTCATGCAGGAGGACGGACTCGACGCAGGAGGACGGACTCGACGCAGGAGGACGGACTCGACGCAGGAAAGTGGACTCGACGCAGGAAAGTGGACTCGATGCAGGAGGACAGACTCTCTGCAGGAGGACAGACTCGATGCAGGAAAGTGGACCTGGCGCAGGAGGACGGACTCGACGCAGGAGGACGGACTTGATGCAGGAGGACGGACTCGATGCAGGAAAGTGGACTCAATGGTGAGGACGGACTCCGGTTGCAGGACAGACTGGCGCGAGGATGTACTGATGCAGGAGGACAGACTCAATGCTGAGGACAGACTCGATGCAGGAAAGTGGACTCCGGCGCAGGGGACGGACTTGATGCAGGAGGACAGACTCGATGCAGGAGGACAGACTCGATGCAGGAGGACAGACTCGATGCAGGAGGACGGACTTGATGCAGGAAAGTGGACTCGATGCAGGAGACGGACTCACGGTGACAGACTGGCGCAGGAGGATGTACTCGATGCAGGAGGACAGACTCAATGCAGGAGGACAGACTCGATGCAGGAAAGTGGACTCGATGCAGGAGGACAGACTCGACGCAGGAGGACGGACTCGACGCGAGGAGGACGGACTCGACGCAGGAAAGTGGACTCGATGCAGGAAAGTGGACTCGATGCAGGAGGACAGACTCTATGCAGGAGGACAGACTTGATGGAGAAAGTGGACTCGATGCAGGAGGACGGACTCGACGCAGGAGGACGGACTTGATGCAGGAGGACGGACTCGATGCAGGAAAGTGGACTCAATGCAGGAGGACGGACTGATGCAGGACATGACTCGATGCAGGAGGACCGGACTGAAGCAAAGGAGGACGGACTGAAGCAAAGGAGGAAGAGACTGAAGCAAAGGAGGACGGACTGAAGCAGTGACAGACTGGCGCGGTGGATGTACTGGCGCAGGAGGACAGACTCAATGCTGGAGGACAGACTCGATGCAGGAAAGTGGACTCGATGCAGGAGGACGGACTCGATGCAGGACAGATTCGATGCAGGAGGATGTACTCGATGCAGGAGGACAGACTCGATGCAGGAAAGTGGACTCGATGCAGGAGGACGGACTCGATGCAGGACAGACTCGATGCAGGAGGATGTACTCGATGCAGGAGGACAGACTCATGCAGGAGGGACAGATTCGATGCAGGAAAGTGACTGATGCAGGAGGACGGACTGACGCAGGATACAGATCAACGGTATGATGCACCATGGTGAGGACAGATTCGTCGCAACAGTACGACTGATGCAGAAAGTGACTGATGCAGGAGGACAGACTCGATGCAGGAGGACGGACTCGACGCAGGAGGACGGACTCGACGCAGGAGGACGGACTCTACGACGAAAGTGGACTCGATGCAGGAAAGTGGACTCGATGCAGGAGGACAGACTCTATGCAGGAGGACAGACTCGATGCAGGAAAGTGGACTCGACGCAGGAGGACGGACTCGACGCAGGAGGACGGACTCGACGCAGGAAAGTGGACTCGACGCAGGAAAGTGGACTCGATGCAGGAAAGTGGACTCGATGCAGGAGGACAGACTTATGCAGGAGGACAGACTCGATGCAGGAGGACGGACTTGATGCAGGATAGTGGACTCGATGCAGGAAAGTGGACTCGATGCGGGAAAGTGGACTCGATGCAGGAGGACAGACTCGCTGCAGGAGGACAGACTCGATGCAGGAGGACGGACTTGGATGCAGGAAAGTGGACCCGATGCAGGAAAGTGGACTCGATGCAGGAGGACGGACTCGATGATCCGGCTGAAGTTACAGGTTATAATGAGCCGATAGGGGGGTGGGGGTGTCAGAGCAGACGTTTATGATGGCGTCCTGCAGAATTATGAGTACATGGTGACACCAGACTACTTCCTGTCTGCTCCTGACGGCGACCTGCAGGCCACAAACCGGACACCGCCTCATTGCAAACAGATGTTGGAGGAAACGGAGGCAAATCAGGGCAGGAAGAGGAGCCGATTGGAGGAGGGCTAATGGAGGCAAATGGAGGGGGGGGGCTTCAGTCTGATGCTCTGCTTAAATGCACGGAGCAGCTGTTCTTTTAAGGCGGACAGGTCTGCAGACCTGGACCGACCCGCTGGTTGAAAGATGGCCTCCAGATTCTGGATGTTCTGGTGCCGTTTGGACCCTGAGTGACCACGGCAGGCCGGTCCTGGACGCCTTTATGGCTGAAGACGGCCCCCCTTAACCTGTGCCCCCTGATGGTTTGGATTAGGAGCAGGTCTCGGTTCCCCACATAACCCCTGGGGGGTCGTTTTTCCTTAAACCTTTAACCGTCTGACATGCAACACGTTCAGCAACTAAAGTGAATTAGCAGTGTGGCGTGGAGGAAAGCCAGAATGGCGTTAACAGTCCACGCGTTTGTCGTTCAGCCATGTCAAGGGGATGAGCATCAACGTCTCCTTCCTGACTGTGGAGCCCCCAGTGGCAGTCGGCGGTATTGCACCTCATTGTTAGCTTAGCATCCAGGTTGTATTTTTCCATTATCCTTAATGGAAACATCTGAATGAAACTGCAAACACACAAACGTCACGCCTCGCTAACGGTCCTCCTTCATGGAGCGGCGTTTACCCACAAGCCAACGCTGCGGGTTTGTGTTTACACTGCAGTTGCGGCTCTGAGGCGTCGCCACTAGAAACCATCAGGGTTTATAGAACAGTTTGAGGTTTTGAATTTAGATTGAAATAAAGATATAAACACAGGAAGCTGTGGGAGGAGGAGATCAGCCTCAGAGTTTGAGCTGATTGTCCTCCTGCTCGTCCTGTCATGACTCAGCAGAGCTCCTCCCTCGCTCCTCCTAATCCCATCAACACCAGGAGGAGCAGTCATGGAGGAGAGGAGGAGCCGGATTCAAGTCCAAATCCTTCTGAACAGCGCCTGGAGCGACGTGAAACCCCGCCACAGATTAAAAACCCGTCAAAGAAATGTGTCTTCTGTTTTCAGTCACGGAGGATGATCAGAGCTCCGTCACGGGGGAGGAGCGGCCCGCCAGGGTTCTGGTCGCTCCTGCAGAACATCTGACATTTAAGAAACGTCGATTCTGACTCCTCCATGTTGAAAGTAATGGATTACAGTAACTAGTAATCTGGACAAACTTGCCCTTCACTGTTCTCGAATGACAGAAACTTGTTAGCTTTGCTACAACAGCTGCAGCTACAACGACTCAACCTGAACGCTTAGAGACCATCTGAGCCGTAATGACTGAACCCCCCCTCCTCTTCCTCCTCTTCCTCCTCTTCCTCGTCTAGTGAAGCTGCAGGACAGATCTGAGAAACACGGAGCTTCATCCCTTCATGGACCTGAAGACAGACGGGAGCAGAACCCTGAGGAACTCCTTCAGCAGAACCTTTATTACAAACAGAGTCCGTATAAAATCCTAAAAGCAAATCCGTGTTTGAAGGATGGACAGAGCCGCTGAAGCCCAAAGTAGCTTCTGGAAATGTGCAAATCAACCACAGGAACGACCAAAAGCACAGGAAGACTCAGATCTGGCAGCAGGAGAACATGTCTGCCGTCCCCCTGACCCACGGTTCTGCGGTTCCGCTGACCCACAGGGACCCGTCACAGCTTCAGCGGGATGACGGGCCAGTATCTGGGCTGCTTGCGGTCACAGTTCCTGTCAAAGGTCAGCTGCATGGCCGCCTCCATGGCCAGGATCCTGGGCGCGTCTTTGCCGTAGAGCTTCTTCATCTCGGCCGCTCGCCTCTCGCCCGGCCGCTCCAGGGGAGGGGCGCCGCTGCGTCTCCAGGAGGCGGCGTGCAGGTCCTGGTCCGCGGGCACGTAGCTGTCCTGCTGCTCCGCCTCCATCTGCTGCTGCCTCTCTGAAAAACAGGAGAAGGTTGGCCGCCGCTGCACAGACACGGAGCTCGCCGGGCTCCCGGACTCACTCAGCTCCTCCCGGTGTCTCTCCGTCTCGGCGAAGTACTGCCGCAGCTCCTCGCTGATCTCCATGTTGCTGACGTCACACTCGATCTCCGAGCCGCTCTCCTCTCCATCGTCCTCCTCCTCGTCTTCGGCGTGCCAGTCCTCGTAGCGCCGCCCACCGTCAGGACGCTGCCGCCCGCCGTCAGGACGCTGCTGCTGCCAGCAGAGGGGCCCGCCGGCGGCCTCCACCGCCATCCGGTAGGCGCGCCTGTGCCTCTGCTGCCAGGACATGGCCTGATGGTAGTGCTGCCAGTAGCGGCTAAACATGGGTCCGGAAAAGCGGCTCATCACGGCGTCGATGTCCTGTGAGGGAGGAGGATCAGAAACGTCTGAGAACCAGAGAGAAGCTGCAGCTCTGAAGATGTTTACATTCCCCCAAAAAACCTGCATTTATAAAGCAGCATGAGGCTCCGCCCATCACCTGGAAGCTGCTTAACCTTAGATGACCCCATCAGGCTATTTGGTTTCCACACGTTTCTACACTTTGGTAGAGTAAAAGTTACAGTTGAGTAATTTTAAGTTACTCATCAGCGGCCAGCTATGATACATTTTCAAGCTGAAAGCTTCTCCATAAACATGCTGGAGCGCTTTAAAGTTTTAAAATTCACTAAAAAAAAGGTCAAATTTAAATAAAAAAAATGTTTAGCCGCATATTAATGCATACAAGTATCGTTTTTTTGTCGGTCACAGGATTAAATTAACCCTGCATTTATTGTGGTAGTTTATAACGTTTTTTAGTATTTCAGTTGTTTACTTTTGCAAAAACCGACTGAAACCGTAAGTGAAAATGTGTATAAAATGGGCGCTTTGCGATATAAACTTGCGTTTATGATTGTTTATATTTTTATTTAACAAACTACATCTCGCAAATCTCAACAAAAACGCAAAACAATAAATGTTAACATTTTTTGACCTAGAAAAACAAATAAAGCGCCTTTAAGGGAAAACACTTTGATTATTTTTGTTCTGTCCTTCCGGGCCACCGTAGAAACAGGAGACCTTAATTTCTAGCTTTCTGCTGACAAATGTATTCACTTTTACTTTAATTAATTTTTTACAGACACACAGCTGCTCCTCACCATGATGATCGGACCGCTGCAGTGCAACCTCAATGATCCCTCGCGGCTCGGTTCTGGAAAGTTACCGGTTCGTGGACAGAAACTACGTTTTACTGAGTCTGCTTTGGCTCCTTGAACGCATCGGCAGGTTCGTTTTCCTCACATGTGTGTTAGAAACGAGTCTGGGTTGAAATCAGCGGAGAAACCAAGCATCCAGACCGTAGAGACCGGTCCGCCGCTCAACGTGAGCCCGCTACGGCGAAAAATTTCCCAGCAGCCTTTGGGGCGCAGTTCTAAAATTGTTGTCGATTTGGCGCCCCCCGGTGGAAACCGCGGGAATAAACTGAAAACCCTTCAAAATAAAAACCTGCTTTTCCTTCTTCTATTTAAGTCAAGATGTTTGGTTACAATCAGTGGCGGTTTTACCCTGAACTACTCCCCAGCCCCCCCCCCCCCCCACAACACCACCACCACCAATTAAGTTACTTTGTCCAGGTCAGGTGACATGTTTTATTGTCATTTAAATTAAGAAATTGATACAAAATACTTTTATCAGAATTCTGCACCGCATTATTATAAAAGTTATCTTAACATAAAAAAATAAAAGACCATCAGCATGGCAAAAATACAGTTAGGTAGGAAAATATTAACTCAAACACAATATTGAAAAAATAATTTAAAATAAATATTATAAAGCACAAATATTTAATCACACAAATAACACGCTAAAATAAATATTATAAAGCACAAATATTTAATCACACAAATAACACGCTAAAATAAATATAACTGCAGCACTAAGAACAGAAAACACAAACTAAAACCTAACCTTTCTAGCCTTCCTTGATGCAAACTCCTCAGTAACGTCATCATTTGAAATCTGCTCCCGACTGAATGATTGATACTAGCATCAGGTTAGTGAATCATCGGTGACCTCAGGTATGACGTGATTGTCACCATAGAGTTGCAGTAAATGATAAATATTCATCTTTAAAACTACCAACAGATTTATGATAATACTATTGACTAATAATATAACCCAACATTTGTAAATAAATAAAAAATAAATATTTTTTATTTGGGCATTTCACACAAAAATAATCCAAAAAGAACAATAATTCTTTTATTCCCTTTATTGAAATTTAGGTTATAGCATGTCACCGTATGACTGACTTTTAAAAGAGTTTTATAAAGTAGATCCCCCCCCGCCCTTGTCCCCCACCTGGCCACTTAACTTGTAAGCGACCCACAGTTGAACTGTGTCAAAGGGACCCCCCCCTTTTTGTCACACATTTCCAGCAGGAGCGCGTGCAGCTGCAGCCAGGGGCGCCAATTCACTACATGGTGGCGCTGTCGCAGTTTTTATTTTTTCTTCAAGCACTGAACCGCAACCGTCGCCCCAGAAGACAGTCAGCCAGGTTTTGCACATGCGCAAACGGCGCTTTCCGTGCTCACCTCTCAGCCTACCCTTCACCCCGCGCCCCCTCCCTTCTCATGCACACATTTGCGTCTACTTCTCAAAGACAGGAGAGCACAGCTGCAGAGGCAGAGGCGCCGCCAGGCGTTTCAGGCTGTTACAAACTCTGTGACATAACTAAACCAATAGTGGTGTATGTATTATTTTCCAAGGGCTGAGCCGCCAGTGCTGCCCCCCTTCATTTCTTGGAGCCATGTACATATAATGATACCTAAAAGCATGCATTTAAAATGATGGAAATTATTCATGGTTTATACAAATAATTCACATTAAACGGTACATGTGTTGCTGTTAGTTCATTTTAATAATTTCTGACCAAATTATGGAAGTATAATTCTGATGACGTCTTTAATGTAGACAGGGTTTAATCTTCATAAACGATTTAAATATAACCTAAAACCAAAAAATTCTTCCAAAAAGCACCTGTTTTTCTTTGAAACTTCAACAGGAAGTTACATTTTTTTGGGTCAGAGTGGAGAAGTTGCTGCTTTGAAGCCTCCAGCAGAACCAGAAGATGCGTTTGAATCAAACGAGCTCATCTCTGGATGACCTGGACGTGGCTTCCTGTTGGACTGAAGACATGAAATGTTTCTCATAATCAATCAAAAACAAACTCTCTTTGAAGTGGGAATAATCTGTGAACAGGAAGTTCCGTCTGGATTAGTTCTGTGAGAACTGCTGGGCTGCAGAACCTGCGGTCGTTCTGGGGTTTTGTTGGTGAAAGGAGCGCGGCGTCTGAGGCTGTCAGAGACGCTGCACTGTAGATGTGGGTCACACTGTGGCTGCAGGACTCACAGAAAAGGCTTTCAAACCCGCCGACGCTAAAGTGGAGCAGCGCAGAAAAGCTTTTTGTTCAGACTCTTGGTTCCCATCGGTGGATTTCTCTGTGGTTCTTCTCCGACCCCTGCAGACAGAAACCTGTTCCCGTTCTCTGGAGGTCAAAGGTCTGTTTAGTCTCTTTCTGGGTGGGCGTGGCGGTTGGCTTTCTCGCCGGTCCTCCTGAACTGACAGGAAGATGTCCACGTTAACG
The DNA here is from genome assembly GCA_037389245.1 of Oryzias sinensis. Classification (NCBI taxonomy): domain Eukaryota; kingdom Metazoa; phylum Chordata; class Actinopteri; order Beloniformes; family Adrianichthyidae; genus Oryzias; species Oryzias sinensis. The sequence goes on along the minus strand of CM074505.1, from coordinate 17,864,330 downwards.
AGCAGCGAGCGGGGAACCTCAAAGCGGGGGCTTCCCCCTCCTGGTGGTCTTCAGCCCTCTGAAGAACAGCAGCGGTCAGAAGCGTCTAAACGTCTCTGCACCTTCAGCTCTGGTTTCAGATCTGTAAAGTCTCAGGTTGAGGCCAGCAGAGGAACCGGGGCCGCTCACGGCGGTGGAGGGGGGGTTCTGGAGGATTCAAAAAGCCTTTTTCGGTTCTTGTTTCTCTGCAGAGGAGCATGTTCCGCCTCTGGTCTGAAACCGTTCTTCTGCCTCCAGGCTCTTTTGTTCTGGCGCCTCTCGGACGGCGGTTCTGGCAGCATGGCTCGCCGTGACGCCGGCCTCCTTCTGCTGCTGTCTCTGTCCTTCGACTCTGACGGTATGAAGACGGAGCGGCGGGTTCTCTGGAGGACCGGCTCAGATCAGAGTGTGTTCTGTCTTTGCAGTGACTCTGGTGAAAACGGCGAGGGGAGATCCAGCGTGACCCCCGTCTACTCTGGGGCGGCGCTGCAGAACATCACGCTGATCGTCTGCCAGATCCGGACCGAGGTGGAGGCGAGTGGACTGCAGAGTTCTGTACCGACACCAGCAGAACTTCAGCTCTGAATGTGGCTCCGGGTTCCGCTTGGTGACGCGAAACCAGACGCTGTTTCTGCAGGCGGAGGACGGCCGGAACCACACCTGTGAGTGCTCGCACCTGCAGGGCACCGTGGAAGGTACCGCCCACCGCTCTGCCGCCCCCCCACCTGAAAGCACTTCTGCATGAGGGGGGCCATTCTGTTTCCAGCAGATGCAGAGGAAGGAGGCGTCATGTCCGATCTGAGCATGCTCGGTTTCACCACAGCAGTAAGCTCCGCCTCCGGACTCGTCATGGTGGCTGCAGCTTTGCTGGGACTCGTCCTGAGGAACGCAGCTCTCAGGTGAGACCTCCTGCTGTGGGGTGTGTGCGGACTGAAGGAGAACCTTTTATCTTGGGGGTGAAGATGACAGAACCTTCTGGAGATGACCAGAACCTTCTGCTCCTCCTCAGAGCTCAGCGACAGGCGGAGCTGCAGAGACCACCTGTAAGTTAAAAAAACGTTTTTTTTCCTTCCAGCGTCTCACTGACTCAGCAGATGGTTTTAGGTCACCTGTCAGAGGGAGGGGGCGGGGTCATGAGGTTAGCCAGAGGGAGGTGTTGCAGCTTCTGCTGAAGGTGTGAAGGGCTGGAGGAGACCAGCACGCAGTTCTTGTGAATGACCACCGGGGCGTTTACTCTCATCATTGACCTCTGACCTTTTTTAAGCTCCACGGTTGTAGTTTCATCATCATCAGGAGGATCTTCAGCATCATAAAGGACAATCTCTTCCCTGAAGACGTGTGTTTTGTCCAAATAGAGCAAAGGCGATGACAACAGCGCGTACGCCAGCCTCCAGCAGCCGACGGACGACCTCTACCAGACCATTGACAGACGTGACCCCGCCCCCAGGGTCACACGGGTCACGTCAGTCATAAGGAGGCTGAGATCTATGAAAACCCGTGAGGATCGTTGACTCCAGAATTCCAGTTTCTTCTCAGATGGCGTGAACATGTGATCATTGTACCTGGAACTTTGTGTTTTCATGGGTTCTCATGGAGAACAGGAACTGATCAGGTGACAGCAGCAGAAGATCCTCATTAACGGACGAAGGAATGTTTGTTTTTCCACACCATCTTTAAAACTGAGATTAAAGTTCTGCTTCTTGAAACCCGTTTGTCTCGCATGATTTACTGCCACTCCACACAAGACGCTCTTATTTTGAAAACCCTGCTTTCTGCTCAAGCCAGATACCAAGAGGTTCCTGGGTGGCTGTGTTTCAGCGTCCTGCCACCACGTGTTGACTTTGAGCAGAGCGAAGGCTGACGCTAAAGATGTGGCTCAATTTACCAAAAGAAACTACAGAGCTTTTATTTTGAAGGTGAACATGTTTAAATGGAAGCCCTGAAGTATTCAGGAAGCATGTTTAAGCTAGCCTGACTTTGAAAGCCTGAACTCCGGCTGAGAATCCGCCTGAACATTACTCTGGGTATGTCAGTTCCTAGAAGACCGGATATGAGTTGGCGTAATTACGCTCCATAGTAACCCTGGGTTAACACAGTTCATAAAGACATTCTCAATAGATCGCCGATTTCTGGAGTCACCATGGAAACGCGTGGGAAAAAAGAAAGCGCGACACTTGAGACGGAAGTGAGGCCGAGTCTGAGATTTTAATGACGGCGGATAGAAATTATAAGTCCATCAAAAAAGTAACACGGCTGAAAAATAATTTAAATAATTTAGTTAAATTTATTCAAACTCAATAATTGTTATACAACTCAAATTTACGTATTTATCTAACTAAATTTCACATTACTACATTAATCTATTTTCCATCTTAATTACTTATATTTCTTGAACTTTCATATGTCTAAGTTTGAGCCGGCAGATATACTCATTTTTATAACAATAAAAAGAAGACAGGAGAAATGCTGAGTGCAAAATCAGTAGGAAATTGCTGTCATTGTCATTGCAGCTATTGTGCGTAGTGGTGCTATATAAACTCATCATCTCCTCCTTCCTCTCACTCATGGTGCAGAACGTAAGCATAATGGAGACAAAATAACTCCCGGCAAAAACTTACGGTGAAACACAGTAAACAGCTAAACAACTAAACACATTTAAAAAAAACGCACTTAAGCCAAATCCGTCCAGACAGGCAAGGGAATGATATCCCAGAATCTTGCGGTGCCGATCTAACAGCAGCATCAAAGTTACACCTACTTAATTGAATTAATTTGAATGAAAGGAAAATAATTGTCTGAAAACTACGTTTTATTTTTAAGGTGACCTAACAAAAAATGATTTATCTTAACTGAAACAAATAATTAAGTTAGATCAAAGTAAAAAAGTTTCTCTTTCCAACATCCATATGTGGTCTTATCACCCTCTGTGGTGAAAAGTATTATCTGATCTTCTTCATCACTAAATCATCTTCAAATGGACACGCCATGCTGCTTCACCTCTCTGTAATAAACTAACCTTCAACTAAACCTGCTCCAGACAGGTTATGTTCAGAGCATGAGTTGCCATGGCAACTTGACCTACCCTGAAACATACCTCCATTTCTGGAACTAAAGCTGAGGTTATCAACTTCCTTAGCCTCAAACTTACCTGGGAGCTAGCATAACCTGCTCTCTGGAAGCCCTGGAGGTTGACTCGGGACTGAAACCAAAACACGACAAAGCAAAACTTGACATGACAAAGCAAAAAACAAGAATATGACTAAACAAAAAACCAAAACCATGCCTATACAAAACCAAAACATGACTAAACAAAGCGACATCACGAAACCTAAATATACCTATACAAATCTTTGACATGTCAAAGCAAAAAACCAAATCACGAATAAACAACAAGGCCAAAAACCAAAACAGGACTTAACAACAACTTGACATGACAAGACAAAAACCAAAGACAAATGAAACAAACTGAACATGACTAAACAAAAATTTGACATTACAAAACCTAAACATACCAATACAAAACCCTAACATGACAAAGCAAAACCAAAACATGACAAAGCAAACACGACATTTCAAAACCAGAACATGACTTTGACATGACATTCAACCGCCGAAATACAACAAGGTAAAACCAAATAATGACTAAACAAAACCTTAACATCTATCTATCTATACCCAGGCTGTATCCCACCAAGGTGGAGTAGCCTAAACAGGAACACTCCATTTGCTCCCATCTTCTCTTCCACCCTCCTCCTTCCCAGTGTGTGTGACTGGTCTAAAACCTTAACAAACCTATACAAAAACTTAACATGACAAAGCAAAAACCGAAACACAACAAGGCAAAAAACAAAACGCTGACAAACCAATCTTTCTGTCATTGAAAGGTATGGTTTTTGATAAATTAGTTTCTTTTGTGCAGATTATGTTTAAGAAAACTGTTCAGGTAAAAAATATAAAGAATAGTCTGGGATATAAAACCCATCTTCAATTCAGTTGCATCAGTTGCATGTCCAGAAACCTTCTTTCTGGACATGTTTGTTGAAGCGGCATCACTAGAGGAGAAACGCCGCTCACTTCCTGTCTTGGGGTTTCAGGTGAGGTTTCTTCAGCAGAGGACAGCTGTGTGTCTACAGTTCACGTCTACTCTCATGCAGAGAAGCTTCTGCTGGGATGGGAACCAGCAGACTTTGCTTTCTGCAGCTGCTGCTGCTGCTTCTCAGCGCCGCTGAAGGTTTGTTCCAGTTTTAAGTTTCTGAGACTAACGTTGGTTTGGCATCTGAAACTGTTCTTCCTCTGCAGGTTCTCCAGAATGGATTCATAAGATCGTTCGTCATCAGCCTGATGTGATTCCAGTTTGCAGAAACGATTCCAGTAACATCGTCATGCTGACAGTCTGCAGGATCCACACTGAGGGGGGGCCCTGCAGACTGACCTTCAGACACCTGGACGCTCTGATCCAGAATGTGAAGCCAAGTTCAGGATGACGGTGACAGACGGTGTTCCTGCAGCTGAGCTCTGGGAGCAGAGGACAGCGGGGAGCAACGGCTGTGAGTGTGTTCATGCTGAAGGGACCTTCATCGTGGAGCTGAACATCACCGTGGTAACCACAGGTCAGGAGGCCCCTCCCTAACCTTCTGACGTCTCCACACTGCCTCACAGAGAACCTCCTCTTTCTCCTCAGGGAATCGAACCGTCGACTCATTTCTAAAACCAACTAACAAAGAAAACGTTTATGGATGGATGTAGTTCTGGTGCTGGTTCTGGTGTTGGCCTCTGGAGTCCTGCTGGGAGTTTTCTGCAGATGCTCGTCACTCAGGTGAGACAGGAGTTCCTCCTCTGAGCTCCTCAGGAGCGATGCTGTCCGCTTCACCTGCGTCTCTCCTCTGAAGGAGGGAGAACATCTGCCCCGAGCTGCATTTACACCGTTTACGCAGCAGGAGGCGACAGAGACCCGACAGCAGCCAGACGGTACAGAACCGGTCCAGGTGCGTCTCCACCTGCAGAGCAGTTCTAACCCGCCTGTCTTCCTGCAGCTGGTGGAGGACGTTGAGCCGTACGACGCGTTCCTGCAGATGAGAACGTTCTGTATGAACCTTGCAGAGCCCACAGCTGCAGCACCATCAGCAGTGTCCTGACGTGACGGCTGTACCCCAGAGGACCGCCTCTGAAGGAGTTCTAGTGTGTTTGAACCTGAGCAGTGGAAAAGTCGAGTCTGATTCTGCTGAAGTTGCAGCTTCACACAGGAAGTCAGCTGGACCTGCAGCTCCATCTGACTTCCTGTCTGAACTTTCTGATCACTTTCTCTGCTGAAGATGCTCCTCTTTCACTCCATGAAGCTCATTTTAGAAGGAGCAGCCCCCCCTGATGGTTTCTGTGGTTTTTGACTGAAGTCAGAGTCTGAGCAGCCAATGAGCCGTGAGGATTTCTGTGGTTCATGTCATGATGTGGCTTCCTGTCAATCAAACCAGTTTAAGATAAAGATCCTCAGAGTCTCTCAGTTCTTCACGGTCATTTCTTCTGCGTTCTCTCCTTTAGTTTGTTAGGTTTGTTTATGGAATGTTTAAATTTGTTTATGAGATGTTTACATTTGTTTATGGAATGTTTAAGTTTGTTTATGAATGTTTACATTTGTTTATGGAATGTTTACGTTTGTTTATTAAATGTTTATGGATGTTTACATTTGTTTATGGAATGTTTACGTTTGTTTATTAAATGTTTACGTTTGTTTATGAATGTTTACATTTGTTTATTAAATGTTTACGTTTGTTTATGGATGTTTACATTTGTTTATGGAATGTTTACGTTTGTTTATTAAATGTTTACGTTTGTTTAAGAATGTTTACGTTTGTTTATTAAATGTTTACGTTTGTTTATGGATGTTTGTTGTTTATGGGAATGTTTACGTTTGTTATTAAATGTTACGTTTGTTTATGAATGTTTACGTTTGTTTATAGATGTTTACATTTGTTTATGGAATGTTTACGTTTGTTTATTAAATGTTTACGTTTGTTTATGGAATGTTTACGTTTGTTTATGGATGTTTACATTTGTTTATGGAATGTTTACGTTTGTTTATTAAATGTTTACGTTTGTTTATGAATGTTTACGTTTGTTTATTAAATGTTTACGTTTGTTTATGGATGTTTACATTTGTTTATTAAATGTTTACATTTGTTTATTGAATGTTTAAAGTTTGTTTATTAAATGTTTACATTTGTTTATGGAATGTTTACGTTTCTGCCACCAAACCCGGTCTCCTGCCTTTTGGCTCCTCCTCCTCCAGTTCCTGACGTGAGCGCAGAGAAAAAACCAGACCCACAAACTCAGCAGGAACAGGAGATCCACATGAACCTGCAGGAACCGCTGTCCAACAGTTTGGAATATAATCTGAAAATCCACCTTCAGTTTAGTTTGCATCAGAACTTCCAGAAACCTGCAGTCCGGTTCTTGGCATGTATCCTGAAGAGGGAACTGGTGAGGTCCACGTCTGCTCCTCTGGACAGAACCTCTGCAGGTCAGAGACCTGCTGCTGCTGCAGGTTCCTGGCTGCAGTCCGCCGTCCTCCTGTGGGGACATGTTTGTTGAAGCGGCATCACTAGAGGAGTGAAACGCCGCTCACTTCCTGTCTTGGGGGTTTCAGGTGAGGTTTCTTCAGCAGAGGACGAGCTGTGTGTCTACAGTTCACGTCTGCTCTCATGCAGAGAAGCTTCTGCTGGGATGGGAACCAGCAAACTTTGCTTTCTGCAGCTGCTGCTGCTTCTCGCGCCGCTGAAGGTTTGTTCAGTTCTGAGTTTCTGCCGGGATAACGTTGGTTTGGCATCTAGAAACTGTTCTTCCTCTGCAGGTTCTAGAGAATGGATTCATAAGATCGTTCGTCATCAGCCAGATGTGATTCCAGTTTGCAGAAACTATTCCAGTAGCGTCATCATGCTGACAGTCTGCAGGATCCACACTGAGGGGGGGCCCTGCAGACTGACCTTCAGACCTGGACGCAGCTCTGATCCAGAATGTGGCTCCAAGTTCAGGATGACGGTGGAGAACCAGACGGTGTTCCTGCAGCTGAGCTCTCTGGGAGCAGAGGACAGCGGGAGCAGCAGCTGTGAGTGTGTTCATGCTGAAGGGACCTTCACGTGGAGCTGAACATCACCGTGGTAACCACAGGTCAGGAGGCCCCTCCCTAACTTCTGCATCTCCACACCTCACAGAGAACCCTCTCCTTTCTCTTCAGGGAATCGAACCCGTCGACTCATTTCTAAAACCAACTAACAAAGAAAGCGTTTATGGATGGATACGGATTCTGGTTCTGTTTCTGGTTGTGTTCTGGTCTCTGGAGTCCTGCTGGGAGTTTTCTGTGGATGCTCATCACTCAGGTGAGACAGGAGTTCCTCCCCTGAGCTCCTCAGGAGCGATGCTGTCGCTTCCTGCTTCTCTCCTCTGAAGGAGGAGAACATCTGCTGACTGCATTTACACCGTTTACGCAGCAGGAGGCGACAGAGACCCGACAGCAGCCCTCCACAGACGGTACAGACTAGGGCTGGGAATCACAGGGGACCTGACCATATGATACGATTTGTGATACATTGTTCACGATAACGATACTATCACAATGTGTGGATATTGTAATAATCGATATTATCGTCGCTAACAACTCACGATATATCAAACTTTTAGAAGGAAGAACTTGAAAAACTGTTTTCTGGAAAATGTTTCCCCTTTTTGTTTTTAATCACTGTGATAATGAACAACTTTTTGTCCTATTTGGTGTAGCAGACTTTTGTGTAACATTGCTGAAATCAGTGACACTCTGTCTTTGACAAACAATGACAATTTTCATTTGGAAACATCTGTAAAATTGGGTTTAAACAATAGTGAAAAAAGTAAAATGAAAAAGTCAAGTAGCTGCCTTCACATTGGTATGAACTTTGAAAAAAATGACCCCATAGCCATTGCATTTGAATGCATTATGAACTTAAAGTGTATCTAAAAGTAAACATCTTTGTGAACAAAACGTTGCCGAACAGAGAATCAGCTGGACCTGCAGCTCCATCTGACTTCCTGCCTGAAGCTCTGTCCTTTCACTCCTTGAAGCTGATTGTAGAAGGCTGATGGTTTCTGTGGTTTTTGACTGAAGTCAGAGTCTGAGCAGCCAATGAGCCGTGAGGATTTCTGTGGTTCTTGTCATGATGTGGCTTCCTGTCAATCAAACCAGTTTAAGATAAAGATCCTCAGAGTCTCTCAGTTCTTCACGGTCATTTCTTCTGCGTTCTCCTTTGGCTTGTTAGGTTTGTTTATGGAATGTTTACGTTTGTTTATCAAATCTTTTTTACCCCACACCAAATGCAGGGTCTGTTACTTTTATACACACTAACACTCTATCACCTTTGAGCCCCCCCCCCCATGGTAACGGGGCGGTTCTGATCATCACTGGATCAGAACATCAAGGACCTGAATTCTCCACCAGAACCCTGGGAGAACATGGAGGAGGATCTTCTGGGATGGACCCAGACGTTGTTCTACGGTTCCTCCAGGAAGTTTCAGGTTCCTGATGGGATCCAGATTTCCACTCCAGATGTTTCAGATGCTTCAGGGGGATTTCAGGAAGTTCAGGCTTCCAGAGAAACACAAACCGTCTCAGGTTGAACTTTTGATCTTCCATGAGAGTCTGACTTCCTCAGAGAGGAACATCTGATCAGAGCAGGAACGTCTGGAGGAACCTGTGGGTTCTCCTCTGGGGGGTCTTGCAGCTTCGCTGAAGACGTTTTTTATTGTGGAACTGATGACCTCATGTGAACTTTTGTCCTCCAGGTCAGAAGACTCCTGAGGAAGTTCCTCTGATTCATTTGGAACTTTAGAAATGTCATTTCAAAATAAAAGCGTTTAAAAATGTTGATGAGTCATGACCATGAGCTCCAGCAGATGTTTACCTGAAAGGCTCTGACTCACTTGGGTTTTTTTGTGGAGCAGCTGGGGAGGCACCTCCTCAGAGGATCTGTCAAACGGTGAAGCTTCTCCATTCCTTCAGCCCACCGGGCTCAAAGAACCGGTTCCTGCTGAAACAGTTGGAAGGCGGAGCTTCTCTGCACCAAGCTCCGCCTCCAAAGTTTCCAGACTTTCCAGGATCATGTAAGGTGCTTTCTGCACGGAGGTCTGAGGCTGCAGCCGCACGGTTTGGAGAAGTGATTCTGCGTAGTCAGCATCCGTGGAAACGGCGTCCTCCACATCTCTAGAACGTTGCTGCAGACCTTCTGGAGCTGAAGGTCCTGAAAAATGCTTCAGTTCTCCCAGAGCTTCTTCACTTTGCTTCCTCTAACGGTTAGAAGGTGGAATGAAGATCCTGAAACAGCAGCTTCATCCTTCATCTTCCTCAAGGAGGAAGCTGCTGATTGGTGCTTCACGGCGCCGTGGCGTGAGGAGATGAGGTGGAGGAATCGCTCCATCTCTGAAGCTCTGGGATCATCACTGGCTGTGACGTCACCAAACCAAAAGGACAGAGAGGGCGGGGCTAAGAAGCCTGGCAGGTACTGGAAGTGAAAGATCTGAGGAGTCAAAGAACACGCCCACATCCCCGCTGGTCAGACGCATGTCTGCTCACCGCCGTAGTGAAGCTGGAACGTGTCCTTCAGAAGCGACGGAGACCGATGCGTCAGACCCCTAGTGGTCAATTGAAGAACTGAGTCGGCTAGTTCCACACCAGCTTCAATTCAGTTTCATTTCTACAGACAAATGTTTACAACAACAGTCGTCTCAGTGGGTTTCAAACCGCTAAATATTATAACAAACATGGATCATAAAACATAAAGTCATAGGATTCATTAGGAAATGGCTGAACTGAACTGAACTAAACTGAACTGAAATAACTGAAATAGTCACATTTTATTCTGCACTTTTGAAGATGCAACAAGGTAAACTGACTGCAACGCCGGCTGTCGCGACCCAGTACAAATAGTAAAGAAAATGGATGAAATTTGTCTTAGCAACACCAAATAAGTGCAGCGAGGCGCACAATAAAGCGTGTTTGAGATCGCAGGTGGACTCAGCGCTGTGATCACCTGGTGTGTGACAAAAAATATTGCGAAGAAAGAGGGCCGGAGCAAGACCCAACCTGTTGAACTTACACAGCTGGAAATTTGATACTGAACTGACTGAAAGCTGCCTACAGACTACAAAACAATGCATTATAGGACGCAATGCATTGGTTAAACGACAAAATCTGAAACTGATGAAACAGAGATAAAGCACTTAAATGTTCATGAAAACTAAATCAACTTCCAATAGATTGCTGTTTACTCACTAAGGAATAAAGTTACTGCAAATCAGACATGCTAAAGCTAGTTTCTTCATGAATGCTATAATTAACTCAAGGTAATGCAAAAGAAGTCTGGACACACATTCATAAACTGGCAGGATGCTTTACTGCAACACGTAACATTAGTGAAATAAAATTAAAGAAGGGCCCATCCAATGACCCTTTAGATATTGCAGATGCGCTAACAGATATTTTGTGACCTCTGCCATAAACTTGACACATACACTGTCTCCTGTTACGAAATCAGCCTGTTGTAATGCCTGCTTCAGTAATAGAACCAACGTTTAGTCAGTCCAGTATCACAAGAACAAATTGGAAAATACTTGGTGGTTTAAAAATTCTAAAGCCGAATGCATTGACCTGAGCACGTGAGTACAAAAACTCTGAAGTCACTGGTATGTCTATTACCACCATAATCAACAAATCCAATAAACACAGAGTACTTTTCCAGACCTCTGGAAAACATCAGTGATCACACAATCCTTAAATCTGGAAGTCCAACAGAAATAAAGCGATTACAGACTAATAAGCATCTTGCCAGCAGTGTCTAAAGTGCTGGAAAAGCACGTACTTAACTTCCAGGACATCTTAACTATAGTTCTTATAACCTCCATCAAATGCAATTTGGATTTGTATCACTCTCACAGCGGAAACAGCGGTCTGTTTTCTTCTCAAAACAAAACTAAAGATTGACAGAGGAGGTTGTAGGAGCTGTGTTCCTTGACCTTGAAAGGCTTTTGACACAGTCAACAGGGATATCTTGATGAATTACATCATTTAATCTTTCTGAGAACTCTACTCTGGCCAGAATCTTACCTAACATGCAGAAAACAATGTGGGTCAGAGTCAATAATACAACATCATCATGTGGAAAAAATCCTTCTGAGGGTTACCCCAAGGCTCACCATTATCTCCATTACTATTCAGTCTTTACATTGATGACCATCCTAGCTGCTGCCCACCTAATGTGCAGTGTCAGCTATGCAGATGATGCATCATCTACGTTCATGCTAAGGGACAGATACCAAAACGCTCAAGAACTCATCAGCTATGAACAAGGTCTCAGAGTGTCAAAATCCCCAATAATTCTCAATGTGATCTAAACCGATGCATTTTCTAAAATAATAACCAAGACACCCTCCGGTATTGATAAATGGAACAGCTATACAACCAGTCTCTCAATATAGTATTTAGGAATAACAGATTGACACTGATTAACATTCAAATCACACATCAAAAAGGTTGTTAACTCAATTAAATTCAATTTATCAAATTTTAGACACATAAGAAACAACTTAACTCTGGAAGCTGCTAAGCTGTACTATAATGCAATGATTGTTTCACAAATGACCTACTGTATGACCAGCTGGGCATCAGCATGCAGAACCATTCTGAAACCTCTACAAACTGTTCACAAACAAGCTCTGAAAACTTTGGACAAAAAGCCTAAAAGCCACCATAATTGTAAATACTTCAGAAACACAATCTACAGGCTTCAATAATATGATTCAACATACAGATTCTATATTGGTCCTATAAAATCCTTCACGGTCTGGCTCTCCCCCACTTCAGGACTTTGTCAAGACAAAACAGAAGCACAGAGCAAGTTCAAAGAGGCATTCATCATTCCTTCCAGAAAAGCAGCTTTGGACAGACTGTTTTCTCCTTCGAACTTCTCAAACCTGGAACACAATCTTAGAAAGCTTGTTGAGCTCTCACACTTCCATCTTTACTCAAAACAATTAAGATCTTGGCTGTGGAAAACCAAACCTGCACTCATAGCTAATTTTAGGATCAATCTTGTTTGTTAACAACAACTGTTTCTTTCACTAAAGTAAAAATAAACCATGGGGAGTGAAAAAGTGCTGCTCACAGTTATTAATATTGTTCTGATTTTGTGATTTTATTGATGTATATTTTGAGAACTATGTATTTGAAACTGTTTTAAATGTTATCGAGTTATGTTAATTTTATGTCATTTTTTCTAATGCAATTTCGCTATATATATATTTCTACTCTGTTTTATTCATTTTATTTTTGAGTCTCTAGGTGGCTGTGCAGTAAACAGGACAGAAGAGATGAAATTAGCCTAGGCTACAATCCTGCATATTTACAGTGTTTCTCTATTTTTAGAGCACTCCACACTGTTTTTGTATGCATTGTCCTTAAATAAATAAATACAAAAATACAATACAAATACATGTGTCCTGATGGGTTTATCGTTGGTGATTAATTAAAATAATTTATTTTCAACTGATTATAAAAAGGCTACATACATTTAAAACATTAAAATAATCATAAAATATATAATACTTACTAAAGATCACACTGAGGAGGAATATTAAAACTAAATTGAATGTGAGACAACTCCAACTTCCTGTGTCTTCAGTGCACTGCAGATTCGCCTTCATCTCACAGCCCCGGTCTCTAACGATCAGGCGAGGTGCCGGTTCCTCTCAAGCAAGTCTATCGTTGCATTTTACCGTATTTTTAGTAGGTTCTAAAACTAATGTTGTTTTTGCCCGGCGTGTTTAAAAGTTTCAGCCCCCTTAGCTGCTCTTGCGTACGTGAGGACATTTATTCTCCTCAGTTGACCCGACTCCGATGATGTGCCGTAACAGCCGAGCATAAACGTTGATGCCGCCGTAACCGTAACCAAAACCTGTATTCTCGGTTCTGCAGACCAGAGAAAAGTTCAGCACGGACAGTGCATGTATGTGAAAATAGATATGTTCACAAAGAAAGTTCCGCGTTTAATGTATAAAAATCTGTGAGAAGGAAGCAAATTTACTGGTAGCACCTTAATGAACTGGATCAGTCAGTCGCACACTCTCAAGGCCACGAGCCATAAAAATCGACCAATGGTATCCCGGGTCAAGTAGGGTCGGTCAGGTAGGGGTCAAAAGATCGGATCCAGGTCAGGTCAGGTACGGTCAGATCGGGTCAGGTCGAGTCAGGTCGATGAGATCGGTCTAGTTCAGATCAGATCGACAGTCAGATCGGGTCAGTCAGGTCAGGTAGGGTCAGATCAGGTCAGGTCAGGTAGGGTCAGGTAAGGTCAGATCGGGTCAGGTCAGGTCAGGTAGGGTCAGATCGGGTCAGGTCAGATCAGGTAGGGTCAGATCAGGTCAGGTCAGGTCGTAGATTGGTTGGGATGCAGGAGGAGAAGCCTACTAGCAACTAATTGTAATTGTTATGAAGTTTGATTCAAACATGTTAACATTGAGGTAAATAATCTCTGATTACCAGCTAGTCTGGCAATAATCCCGTCCAGACAAGAATGTTTCAGACTAACTTCCACTTCAAACAGGGAAGTGGATGCCCCTCAGTCAGGTCATGTGACACTTTATGCCCCTGGGGTCACTTAAGGTTCGTTTGTTGGGTGTTTGCTTTGGTCTGCAGGGTTGCCAGGTCTGTTAGTTTGCAGGTTGCCAGGTCTGTTGAGTAGCTCTCTGAGCCTGCGTCCTCCTGCGCGTGGTGGTTGTCTTTTCAGTGAGCAGACCCGATTAAAGTAGTTTTCTCTGTTTAAATCCCGTTTTACAGTGATATTTTCAGGTTAATGCAGTTGTTTGTTTATTTCCTCTACAGAAATGACCTTTTTTCTGTTTGTGGTAAAAACTCCAGACGTTTTCTCTGATCTATGCAGTATATATCTACACCCCCACATGTTCATGTGTTCCTGTTTTGAATGCAGACAGGAGCAGACGCTCAGCCTCCTGACCATCATCCAGACCGTCTCACATTTGAAAGCAGAGCAGGTCCGGGACTCGAACCCCCGTCTTCAGAGGAGCAGACACAAAGGCCGTTGTCAGCCGCTCTGCTTTTTCCTCTTTTCAGTGGCTTCTGCTTTCTGGTCTGAATGCGGCTGAAGCGCTTTCTCATGCCGTGACTGATCAGGACCAGAACAACGGTGTTTCAGAGGTTTGGTTGGGAGTTTTCACTGATCGGTGACGAAAGCAGAAAGGCTCAGAGGTCAGAGGTCAGAGGTGACCTACGGTGGTCCTGTCTGGTGTCTCTGTGTCTGGAATGAACCTGTGGAGCGTTCTAGAGCTTCCAGGAACAGATCTACTGAGGTTTTGTTTGGGCACAAATCTCAGAATCTCTCCTTCCTTTCCGGCAGCGGAGGTCACATGACACCGTTCCTGCGGCGCGTGTGATCTATTGGCGTGTTTGTGGCCCGGTTACAGGACGGGGGTCATGTGACACATGTGACAACAAGCTTTGGTGTTTGGGAAGGAGGGGGTGGTGACTGTCAGGTAAGCTGGGTGCTTTCCTGACCCCGCCTGTTCCTAAAACATGGCGGTCATGGCGTGCTGCGGCGCCAACCATCAGAGGCAGGTGATTGAGGTGATTCAATCCTTCTCCTGTAAATTAGGAGGAACTTCCTGACTTACTGGAAGGATCAGATCCCTCATTATTATTAACCTGTGGAAACATTCTAGAAGAGCATGGGGGGGTCACTGTTTGTGATGTAACTTTTCTGAAATGATCTGGATACAGGAAGTGGACGTGTTTCCTCTCAGGAAGGGTCATCGGGCTCTACTGAAAGTCAGCTATGGGGTCGACCATCAATGCTTTCCATGAAACCCCCCAGGAGGGAGAAGTGTCTCTTGTGGGGGGGCCTCCAGTCTTGTTACATGAACTTCTGCTTTTGGGGATGTTTCGTTCTGAGGACATCCAGTAAAGAGAGGAAGAGAAATGAAGCTTTTCAAAGTAAAAGCCCCAAGCAGACAAACACTTTGTGGGTTTAGGATCAAAACTGTTTTTAAATCAAAGCCTGATTCTGTGGGTGATTTTCTACAATCTGGACTCTGTTTTCTGAGTCGTGTTCCTGAAGCGTGACAGCAGCTAGAACCACGACAACTTCCACCCTTTAATGTTTATCTTGTTGATCGCTGCTTTTAGACTGAAAACGGAAAAAATCCCGTTTCCGTGATAAAATGTTTGTTTAGGATCAAATCTGCAGCATTTTAATCTTTTCTGAGCTTTTGCTTTCAGTCTGGATGTGAATCAGCTGCTGCTTCACAGACTTTTGTTTCCCCGCGGTGACGTCATCGTGACCCCCTCCTCCTTTTAACTATCTGTTTCGTTTTTCGGCATGGGGGGGGGGGGTGTTTATAACAGACAGTCTTCATCGGAGCGGCACACCGGCATCATGTTGCTCCTCCTCTGCCTCACTCTGGCCGCCGCTCAAGGTGAGAATCAGCTGTTTTCTCCGGTTTGAATCAAACTTTATTGACACAAACAGACAAACGGTTTTAATTTGATTACTTTTCCTGTGATTTCTAGAGAAAGACTGTGACAAAAATAGACATTTTTAGGTCCAGATGCGTTTGTGGAACCGACCTAAAGTCCGAATCTAAAAATATTTATTAAGAAAAAGATCAAATTAAAGCCGTTTGAAAGTGAATTATTGATCAGAAATAGTCCATTTTTTGGATTTATTATAACTGTAAACACTAAAACTTGACCGGATATATTTTTATGAGTTACCCTCGTTAGGGGCAAACTTACAAACTTACAGATTAGCGCCAGGAAAAAATAAAATGTAAAAAAATTAAAAAGTTTCTTATTCTTCAAGTCTTTTTAAATTAAAATTTTAGTTTTGAGTGTTGGTATGACTGTAATCCGATTTTATATGTTCATCAAACACCTCTTCTTTCATTGAACCTAGGCTCCGCCTCCAAGGTGAGTGGCTGTGGCAGCACAGAGGTGGACTTCGGTGGAGAAGCCCACTATGAGTGCACCGTGGATCCGGCTAAAGGTAACGGCCGCCGCTGCCGCGGCACCTGCCCCCCTGCTGCGAGCCTCCTCAGCGTCGCCTCCCCCTCTCAGGTGTGCAGCAGGTGACCTGGCAGAGGTCGTTTGAGGACGAGTCCATTCAGAACCTGGCCACCTTCAGCCGCCGCTTCGGGCAGGAGGTGAGCGGCGTACGGTGGAGTTCACCAGGCGGCGCTGAACTCCACCGCCATCCGCCTGCGGAGCGCCTCCTGGGAGGACGCGAGCTGCTACATCTGTCTGTTCCACATGTACCCCCAAGGCTCCAAGAGGAGGCACACCTGTCTGAAGGTCGCAGGTGAGCCTCCAGTCCTGCATGATCAGTAATCGGATCACCTCACTCCCTCTCAGGAGTTCGCGTTTCTTTTTGAGTTCTTGTTGGTTTACTGACCTCTGACCTTTGCCAGGTGCAATGGCCCGCCGTACCTGTCGTTTAGAAGAGGCGGTTCCGTCCTGGCCCAGCTGCAGGAGAGCACTTCCTGCGTAAATCAGCTGTTCTATCAACCGCCTCTGGAGCGAATGCAGAGAAAATGATCGCTGTGGTTTTTGTTTTCCCCTGAAGGCGTCTCCTCGGTGAACACCAGCACGGCGCTCCTGCAGCAGGAGGAGGAGCAGGGGGAGGAGCTACACGCCTTCAGCTGCTCCGCCAGGAGGAAAACCGGCTCCATCCATCCACTGGGAGCTTCCCCCAAACGCCGCGGTGGAAAACCAAACGGAGACCAGCACCAGCAGGAACCCAGACGGCACCTTCACCAGCAGCCGCAGCGTCACGCTCAGAGCTCCGCCCCTCTGGAGCGGCGTGGACTGCGTCCTGAACCAGGGAACCGGCAGGGAAAGACGACACAGGATCACCTCCGGGAACCAGGAGGTGACGACCAAAGGTTGGTGTTCAGAGTACAGATGAGCTGTTCTGCATGGAGTTCCCATGAGGCATTGCAGTATCCATGTCAGGAAAAGTCCCCAAATGCGGCGTTTTGAAAGGCTGAGTCATGCTTCCAGTAAATGACTGCAGGCTGAGTCATGGCTCTGGGTTTCACTTTGATTGGGTTTCATGTTGAGGGAAAGGCCGCGTCACTCTGAGCTGCTCCTCCTGGAGGTCAAAGGTCTTCCTCTCTCTCCTCAGGTTCCTCAGAGGCTGGACGTTCTCGGTCGCACCTCACGCTGATCGTCACGGCCGCATGCTTCGCCGTCTGCATCTGCGCAGCTGCAGCTGCAGCGGCTTCCAGGTGGAAAAGGTGAGCTGTGGGACCATCCTCCTTGAAACTCTTCATCCTCCCTGAAACTCTTCCTCTCTCTGAAGCTCTTCTTCTTCTCTGAAACTCTCTTCCTCCATAAACTCTTCCTGTTCCTAAACTCTTCCTCTTTCTGAAGCTCCTCTTCCTAAGCTGAAACTCTTCCTCCTCCCTGAAACTCTTCCTCCTCCCTGAAGCTCTTCTTCTTCTCTGAAACTCCTCTTCCTCCCTAAAACTCTTCCTCCTTTCTGAAGCTCTTCTTCCTCTCTGAAACTCCCTCCTTCCTCCTAAAACTCTTCCTCCTCCCTAAAACTCTTCCTCACTCTCTGACTCCTCTTCCTCTTTAAAACTCTTCTTCCTCCTAAAACTCTTCCTCCTCTCTGAAGCTCTTCTTCTTCTCAAACTCCTCTTCCTCCCATAAAAACTCTTCTGTTCCTAGAAACTCTTCCTCCTTTCTGAGCTCCTCTTCCTCCTTTGAAACTCTTCTTCCTCCCTAAAACTCTTCCTCCTCCCTGAAACTCTTCCTCCTTTCTGAAGCTCTTCTTCTTCTCCTGAAACTCCTCTTCCTCCCTGAAACTCTTCCTCCTCCCTGAAGCTCTTCTTCTTCTCTGAAACTCCTCTTCCTCCCTAAACTCTTCCTCCTTTCATAGGCTCTTCTTCTTCTCTGAAACTCCTCTTCCTTCCGCTGAAACTCTTCCTCCTCCCTAAAACTCTTCCTCTCCCTAAAGCTCTTCTCCTCCCTAGAAACTCTTCCTCCTTTCTGAAGCTCCTCTTCCTCGCTGAAACT
The DNA here is from genome assembly GCA_037389245.1 of Oryzias sinensis. Taxonomy (NCBI): domain Eukaryota; kingdom Metazoa; phylum Chordata; class Actinopteri; order Beloniformes; family Adrianichthyidae; genus Oryzias; species Oryzias sinensis. The sequence goes on along the minus strand of CM074505.1, from coordinate 17,846,209 downwards.
CTGTTTCTCTGCAGGAGGTTAAAGGACACACAGACGGTGGAGGTTTGATCTCGTTTCAGCACTTCAGAAGCTGCAGTCCAGGATCGAGGCTGCAGATGTCCTGCATCCGCCGCCGCCACAGCTGCCGCCCTCTGCAGCTTCAGTGAAGCAGAAGAGCGGCTTGGTCCACAAAGTTCTTCTGGAGAAGTTGTTTCTTCTGATCGTTCAGTGAATCCTGCAGACTCAGACTGGCGCCCTCTAGTGTTCACTGAGCCTCTGGTTTCCCAACATTTACCTCAGGAGCCACATTTCATGTGTTTTTTGCTCTTCTTGTGTTTTTGCACATGCAGTTGTTGCATAAGCTGCTTCATGCACTTTATTTCTATTTATGTTGTATTTATTGTTCAGAATTATAATAAGTTATTCAGTGTTTGTTGCACTAATCATTCCAGTCACTCAGATGTGGTTCAGCTGCAGGTGTGACTGAGTTTTGTGTTTGTCTGGTATTATTCCAGTGTTTCAGGTTGGATGGAGGGTCAGCGTGTGAACAAAGCATTTCTCATTAAAACTCTGCAAAACACTTTTTACTTTGTGTCGTTTCTTTATAAAAGTCCACATTTCATTTTCTTTACTGCTGTCTGTAGCTTCCTCCTTCATCATCATCATCACATCATCATCATCTGTGGTTCTTGGAGTTTTCACTAAACTCTAGCTTCTTCTCTGTTCAGTCAGACTTGAAATGAACAGAAAAATATTCACATTCAGGCAAATAGTTCTTAACATTTGACTAAATTCATTTTTGTTTCATCCTCTTTTTCATATTTATATAATTAAAGGATGCATGAGGTCAGTTTATTGTCCTTTATGCCTCTGAATCAGATTTTGTTTCTAAATGAACGGTAGAATATTATCGTAACTGCTTACAGTCTCTTAAACCAGTTTATACAATAGTTTTTATTTTGATTTGCTTTTTTTGTTTTTCAAGGATTCAAACCGGAAGTGGTGGATTATAAAAGCAAAAGAATCAGGCCGGACTAGAGAGTTTTAGTTGCAAATTAATAAAGCCCATTTTAGTGTTCAGTCTGTATGAACCTGCTGCCACCTCAGATGACGTCATGTATTTGTGGACATGTTTCAGTGTCACAGCACCATCTAGTGGTTGAACTCTCGTTTTGCTGCAGCTGTACCGCTAAAACTTTCATTTCTGAATTATTTGGAAGTGTTTGTGGACATATGGATTATTGTTTTTTAGACTTTTTAACCGGAAGTGGGCGGGTCTATCTCTCCTCTTATTCGGCGCAGCTCCAGTTGTGACTTATTGAGAGGAATGCAGGTTATGGTCCACATGTATCAATATGCTACTTTTCTTTCTTTCTCGACTTTAGCGCGGGCGGGGGCACCGGAAGCGGAAGTCTATTATAGCGAACCTGAAGCTCATTAAGGTTAATGAGCTTCTGCTGAATAAGAACAGCTCATCGATGGTCAGACTTTGTGTTTTCGGGCCAAAGTTCAGGGGCCTGTTTACAAAAGGAGGTTAAGTGTAAACTCTGAGTTCATAAACCCGGAAATCAGAAGCCGCAGGTTTTCTGTTTCAGAATCGGAGGTTTGTCAAACCAGAAAGCAGAGTAAGTCAAACCCGTTTCTGAAGAGGTAGCTACTCGAGTCAGTATCCATGGTTACTTATGCTGTGAACCTAACCTGGTCGGAAGTTTCTGCCGGTCCCCTCCCCTTTTTAAAGACGAAGCGGTATGTTTCGCTTTAACCTTCATTGCCCACATTTCCGTCACAGAGACAGTCTAAGTGACAAGAATGGCTTGTCCTTTTTGGAGGACCCAATAGACGAGGAGGCTGCATTAATTCATAGATAATTACATTCACGTCGTGCGAGGATTTTGAGAAGACTCAATTTTTGTCATTCACATACGTTTTTGTTTAAAGCATTACCGTTTTCGTTGCAGTCAATCACATATATAAATGAAAACATTAGGTCTTGCTATGTAGATGTTTCTATGTCAAATATATTTATACTTCATTTTTTTAGCTGCTGCCATGTTCTTTTAATTCCTGCAGGATTGCATCTACATGAAAAATGAAATCGAGGACATTGAATTAGATTAATGTAACAATTACTTTTTGGAAACACAATTTGCTAGCACTGCTTACTTTCTTAATCCCATATAAACCTATACCATTTGATCAATACAAGGGTAGTGTTGCAGCGTGTGTGTGCTGAGCAGGTGCGAGCACGAGAGACAAAGGAGGGCGAGTACAGGTGCAGATGGGAGGACGGAGCGGAGCACTTAGTTAAATAAAGAAGGTGTCATTCCCAGAATAACTGTTTGGAGTCATTCTTAATCCGCTCTGAGTTGAGGTTTCCAACGGAAGTGAACCCCGAAGAGAATTCCCTTAGGCTGGAAGAGAAATCTCCCTGCGCTTCTGACCCGCGATTACATAAAAGGCGAGAGAAAAGAAAGGAGAGTCTTGGCGCAGCGAGGTTTCAACAGTAGACAAAGAAGTTCACTTTTAAAAACACAATTGCATGTATTAATATTAAAATGATAGCATTGCTGAGGAAGGTTAACAAGTCACTCTAAATATTACCGGCGTTAAATGCATTTTCCCCAGATTGGTTCTGTACACTATGCAGCATTTCATGCATTTTCAGAATGACAATTCAAAAAGTACTCTAAATATCATTTTTTTATTTCACTCTTACGCTATTTAAAAAGTTATTACAGCCAATATTTATAACAATGATTTAAATGCAAACTTAGAGGCGTGCTTGAGCAGCTATGTTTTCCGCTAACTGTCTGTTTTGCAGATGCAGCGGTGTTGCTTTTCTTCTGGAATATCTGCCAAATTCTGTATCTGCGTAGCCGTCCAAGTTCAGCTGGCGGAAAATCATGAACCTCTTTTTGCCACAGTTGCCATGAAGTGAGCTGCGTGATATCTGCGCTCCATTGATAATGGCTTCTTATAGACGCGGTGCGCACGCTCACCTCCGAATCAGTCCACTCAGAGTTGATTGATCTAACTCGGATCAGCTGCTCTGAAACTGAAAACTCAGAGTTGTTAATCTCTCAATTGACCAACTCAGGTTCAGGTTGACATCAGAGTTGGTTGAACCTCCTTTGTGAAACAGGCCCAGGTTTCTCCTGTTTGTTTCCAGATGAACTCTGTGGTTTGGTTCTGTTCAGGTTCTGCTCTGAGTCCAGAAACCTGCAGCACTGTGAGGTTCTGTGTTATGAAGGTCCAGCACCACAGGTTCTGAAAACAGAGACGCCACATGGAGATAGTCTCCTGATGACGTCACTGCTTTGACTGCAGTGCAGGGATGGATTTGAACCTTCAAACATGAACTCAGTCTGCAGATGTTTGTGATAAAACATGAATCATTCATGTTAATGACAGCATCAGTCACAGACAGACAGGTGATCTCACCTGAGGAGGGAAAGAAAATGTCTGTTGTTCTGGTCCAAGTGTGGATTTGAACCCACAACCTCTGCATCCCCAGTCAGCTGTTTAACCTCTGAGCCACTGAGCAGTGCTGCAGAGAGGAGGTGTGTGCTCCTACAGGAGGTGGAGGTGAGCAGAGGAGCGTCTGTGGAGACGATGTTCAAAGACACGTGAGGAGGTGCTGGTCTGCTGGGAGAATAGCTCAGTGGTAGAGTCAGTGCTGTTAGAGCGAGAGGGTGAGGGTTCAATTCCTGAGGCAGTAACTCACCTCAGGTCTCACTAGGAGAAACATGGAGGAGGTAGAGGAGCAGTAGGATGAAGGACAGGTTCAGAGGAGAGATAGGAGAGGATAGAGCAGGGAGGAGGAGGAGAGGAGGAGGTTGACCTCAACAATGGATGAGGAAGAGGAAATGATGATGAGGTCAACCTCCACCTTGATGGGTTGATGTAGCATAATGAGAGTAGAAAGAGGTGAGTTAGTTATAGAGCTATTAGACTTTTCCCTAAAACAGGTGATCAGCTGTAGAGGGTTGGAGGTTTTTAAAGTAAAAAATCCTACATTTTCTTTCCCTGCACTCGTCTACACCCCTCAACAGGTGGAGGTTGACCTCATCATTTTCTCTTCCTCATCAATTGTTGAGGTCAACCTCCTCCTCTCCTCCCTGCTCTATCCTCTCCTGTCCTCCTCTGAACCTGTCCTTCATCCTACTGCTCCTCTACCTCCTCCATGTTTCTCCTAGTGAGACCTGAGGTGAGTTACTGCCTCAGGAATTGAACCCTCACCCTCTCGCTCTAACAGCACTGACTCTACCACTGAGCTATTCTCCCAGCAGAGCAGCACCTCCTCACGTGTCTTTGAACATGGTCTCCACAGACGCTCCTCTGCTCACCTCCACCTCCTGTAGGAGCACACACCTCCTCTCAGCAGCACTGCTCAGTGGCTCAGAGGTTCAGCAGCTGACTGCAGATGCAGAGGTTGTGGGTTCAAACCCACACATGGACCAGAACTAAACATTGATGCCACTTTTCCTCCTCAGGTGAGATCACCTGTCTGTTCACTCCAACCCTTCAGGATGACACCAGTACATGTTTTAAAGTTCTGAACATCTCCAGGTTCTGTCTGTTTGTTCTTCTGGACCTTCAGAACCTCACGGTCCTGCAGGTCTCTCAGACTAAACTCCTCCTTTTCAGTTTAGCGTCCATCAGCGTCTCCTTCCTTCCAGCAGAGACTCATCAATGCTGATGAGCTGCAGGTTGGTTCTGAAACTCCTTCAGAACTCCTTCAGGAGTCTGGTTCTTCTGTCAGAACCCGGTGGAACCCATCAATCAGTTCTGATGGACCTTCATGTTAGAACAGAGACCGGTGGGAGTGGGAGTGGGGGGGTCAAACACTTTTATTTAGCTGTGGGGGGGATCAACCTGATGAACAGATGGTTCTGACCCAGTTATCAGCGGGTTCTCCCTCTGTGAGCTGCAGAACCTTCATGAATCAGAATTATTCCTTTAGAACATTCTTCAGCTAGCATTAGCATGATCCAGGCTTTGGACGATCAGCGTCCGTCTGCAGCTGGAATCCTCCAGATTCTTCCAGCTCTTCTTGATCCAACACCGTCCGGGTTTACTTCCTGCAGACCCCCCCCCTCCAACCCCCTAAACAAACAAACAAACAAACAAACAAACAAACAAACAAACAAAGCACATTAAGGCACAGGAAGACCCCCCCCCCCCCCCCAGAGAAACAGACGTTTTTTCAGCTTCTTCTTTTAGCTTTTTTTTTAACTTGTACTTTATTGAGTTTTCATTCCTTGGTAGAGCTTCACACACACGTGTACAGCGTGAGCTGAGGTATCGTTACACATGAAGATGGCTTCTTCACACTAAACAAAATGACACAACAATCATAATCACAAGAAAAACGAGACAAACAAATTCCATAAAATTCAATGAACTAGGATCCTCTGCAGTGCAACCTTTACGTTTTAACTGTTGACTGTTCTGAATGTAACTCTGCTTTTTTAGTAGAAATAATGGAGGTTCAACAGGGATCTCTGTTTGTAACATCCTTTCTGTTTCTGTCTCTATATATATCTATACAGAAAACCAGAAAACATGAGTCAGGTCTCCACTTTTCCACATTTTCTCCAGCTGAGATGCAATGAGGTTGATTTCAGAAGTCTAGAGATGACCAGAGGGGTGTAGAGATATCTCCTCATTCATTTCCTTAATGGCTTGTTGCACACAGATCTTCACTCATCACCTTCTATTATAGTGTTTCCCACTTTTCTGTCACAGACAATGTGTTCCTCATCACATGACTCCTATAGATATTTGAAACATGTTTCTTATGTGGTAAATCTTTGTCCTGAATACTTATAAAGTATTCTTCAATGGCGTTGGGCATTTTACTCATTAAACCTTTTTCTTAATGACATAATGTCTAATCTGGAAATGTCTGTGAAGATCGCTGGGCGGAGTCAGAACTGTGAAAAAGATTCAACATCTGCTTCTTTAAATAATTGGTTAAGTGTGCAAAGGCTAATTTTAGCTTTTCTAACTCCCCCCTCCCTGTTTTTTTAAATGATTTCAGGGGTCACTGTGACCCCCGCCCTCTGAAAATACTCTGTATATAAAGGGGGGGGGGGGTCAGTACCTGCTAACCTCCAAAGATCAACACAGTCGTCTCTAAGCGGCTGAGCTGCTGGTTTTTTACCATTAGAGTCAATATTTCTCAGAGGTGTTGAACAGTGGAGCTCTATGCGCCGCACAAAGCCCCCTCTGAGGGGCCGCCCCCCCCTCTGTGTGGGGGGTACGGCCCCTCAGAGGGGGGGGGGGGGGGGCGATTCCTGCAGATTCCTGCAGATCTGATGACTTTCTCAGGACTTCACAAACGGAGAGTTTTCACATTTTCATTCTTTTGACCCAAAACAAGAACAAAAGTTTCCACCTGGGACGTCCCGCAGCCTCCTGGAGAACCCACTGTGGACCGTTATGGCACACTCTGCACAGTCGCATCAACCAGGGTCCACTAGAACCGAGCGCAGATCATCAGGAACTTCATCAGAGCAACCAGCTGCTGCAGAGGATTTTCTACCACTAAAGAGAAAAAACACGAGGAAGTGAGAGAATGAGCGGGAAAATGCAGAAGTTACAGACAGGAAGTGGAAAAATGAAGAGAAAAAAGTCACATTTGTACGAGATAAAGTCATAAAAATACAAAAATACATTTCTCAAATGATAAAAAAGTTTATATTTTGTGAGGAAGACGTCAAATTATGAGGAAAAACAACATTTTACTGGAAAAACGTTGTCACATAATTTAAAAATGTCAAAGTTTCAGGAGAATAAAGTTGTAAAACTATGACAAAATATTTGAAATGTGATGAGAAAAAAGTCACAAGATAAAAAAATAAAGTCTGAAAACTTTAAGAAAAGAAAATATTCTACAAGAATAAAGTGATGTAATTATGAAAATGACAGAGAAGTTCAAATGTTTAGAGGATAAAGTTATAGTCATCATTTATCTTTGAAAATGTTTCCACAGAGACCCTGAAAGCTGATCCAGTTCTGTAGAATCAGATCCTCACTGAATCTGTTAGTGGAACCACAACTGGATCTTCAGGAACCACCACTGTTTCTCTGTGAAACCACCACTTTAAATCACTATTTTCCTAATTTACTCTCATTACTTTTGGACTTTTTTCTCAGAATTCTACGACTTTCTTCTTGTAAACGTGACGTATTTTCCTTTCTGACAGTTTTCAGGACTTTTCCAAGCAGGAAACCCACTAAAAGAGTGAATCCATTTCTACAGAAACTGTTTGGACCTTTAATGTTTCCATCATTGCAGCTAAAATCAGGAAATGTGTTTTTCTGGACACAAACCAAACTGCAGACCAGCAGAGGATCTCCTGGTGCTTTGTTTCCTCTGCTGGGACTCCTGTTTCCCTCACATGCTGCCGGTTCCTGCCGGTCCTCCTGGAGACGGTTCCCCGCCTGCGATGGGGTCCATCATGACACGGAGGAGACCCCCTCAGGCAGGCCTCCCACCGCCTGCAGGAGGCCTTCCAGCAGGAGAACCAACAACCAGGAGGTGCAGGAGTCACAGCTGTGGTGAGGATCCGGTTCTTACTGAAGGTTTCCAAATGTTCATCCCAGTTGTTGACGTTCATCGTTCACAGGCCTGGGGGAACCAGCAGGGGGCAGAACCAACCTGCAGGAGGTGTAAGTGCGTCTGCTGTGCTGCTTAGTGATGGATCTGCAGGAACAAAACAATGGAATGCTTTTATTCTGACACAGGTACAGCGGTGACAGGAAGTGGACGTCAACCATCAACACAGTCTAAAGAACAGAACCAGGAGTCCGTTCTTTCTGAATCAAACTCTGGGATTCCGACCCGTCTGCTCTGTCCATGAACGTCTCACCAAAGGCTGGGATCCACCTGCAGGACCACGCTTTGGTCCGTTTCAGTCTTTGGTTCTCCTCCTCAGAGCAAAATGAACCAAAATAAGGGGGGGGGGGGTGTCGAGAAGCGTCCCAGAGAGGGCGGGGCCTCCCTCCAGGGGTCTGCAGAAACTCCCCAGAGGTCAAACCGTGGATCCCAGGAGAACACTGATGCCGGTCCAGCTCCAAACTCTGGACCCGCTTGGTTCTGGATGCGGTTCTGCTCCAACATGCCCTCAACAGCCCCACACGGGGGCATCCCTGCCTGCCCAGAGAGTTAGGCAGTGCTCCTCCCCTCGGCCCCCCCTCCCAGCCCAGGCTCTGAGCTGCAGAGTTTGAGCGGCGCCATGTGCAGCGGCGGGACCTGCTGGAGCGCGTGCTGGTCTTCATGAGCGAGTAAGTCCCTGCTTTCTCAGTATGGGGGGGTGTGGGGGGGTCTGCTGTGTTTTTAGCGTTCTTCCAGCATGGATCCTCAGAACTCCTTCTCCCCCCCTTTTGTTGTTTAACCTGCTGCTGAAGAACCACGCGTTAGAGCCCCCCCCCGTTCTGTGGTTGATGGGGGCTCAGGCTGGGTTCTCACGTCTTTCAGCTGCTGCCCCCCCCACGGAAACATCTTCAGATTCAGTTTAGGGACGGGGGCACAAAAACTTCTGGATCTCATAAATCAGCTGATGTGGAAGCTAAAGCCCCCCCCCCCCCATTTAATCGTGTTAATAAAACAGGTGCAGCTGAATGAGGCCGATTTTGACTGCAGACTTTGTTTTATTCTCTTAACTTTAATGGGATTTTCAGAATAAAGCGTTGGACTCAGAGTCAGAAACAGTCTGAACATTTTGGAGCCACAGACTAAAGTTTCTTTGATCTTTTCAGTGTTTTTATCACGATTTTCCTTCAAATGTGAGACGTAAAGACCTGCTGGACCCTCTGAGCAGCTCCAGAGGCGCCGGCGGTCTCAGACGTGGCTGTTCAACCAGAATCTCCACGTTTGACGCTGGTTGACCGTCTGATGGGGGTTGAACTGCCGTGTGCGTCGCTTTAACTTTATTGAAATGGACGAACAAAAATACTGGAAAAGTTTAAGAAATCCTTCATGAACTGAAATGTTTCAGGGAAAAAACATTCAAGTTTAGGTTCACTCTTTATGAAAGTAGAGGATAAAAAACTTTATGAAGATCAACCTGGATGACCTACAGAAACGGTAACCATAGCAACGAATGAGTGAAGCGTCTTACGGTGATTTTCAGCCTGTAGAACCGTTTTTACGGGTCAGTGGATCGTACCATAACCTGCATCATCGTGGGGGGGTCCAGGTGTTTGTTGTTGGTCAGAGCTGCTTCTATAGTCACATCAGAATCAACTTAAAGAGGAAAAAATCTATAAATAAACTCCCTATTTTTACATATGAACAATTTTATATTTGAATAGTATTATGATGTAATTATTTGAATTTATTTTCAATATAAGTTAGAAATATATTATTTTTTAATTTACAATTTAATTTTTCATGTTTCTAATAATACGTTTGTAATATTTTTCCTTTGAATTTACAATTTTATATTTGAAATTCATAGTTTTATTTTTTTATTTCAATATTCTTTTAAGCTTAATGTTTTTCTTTTCAAATTTACAATTATTTTTTTCAGACTTTTAATATTCTTTTAAGTTAAAAATACATTATTTCAAATTTTTATTTTTCTCATTTTCTGCTTTTCCTTCAAATGTACTGAATGTACTTTTGAGTTTAAAATATTTTTTACTTTTCATATTTTTTGTTTTTCTTCACTTTCATCATCAAATTCACGAGTTTTTCATTTCATTTGAAGTTTGATTTCAATGTTGATTCATGAAAAACGAAACTTTTGGTCTTTTAGGATCAAACTGTTCACAGAAACAGAACCAATGGTGGAACTTAAACGTTCTGCCTCAAACAAAAGGTGTTTAACAGTAAAATGTAGAGAACGGGCTGTGGGTAAGCGGTCTTGTCGTAGGTCCTGGTTCGATTCCCGTCCAGTTCTTTCTGTATGTAGTTTGCGTGTTCTCCCGTGCATGCATGGCTTTTTCTCTGGCCTCCTCCCACCGTCCTAAAACAGGTTGATTGGTTTCCTTCACCCAACAGTAACAGGAAGTTACTGTTACAGTTAGGACACACCTCCCCATTCATTTAAATGGGGAGGTGTGTCCTAACTTTTGGTCTGTACTGTATCTGTCCACATTTCCCTCCATAAGCTCAGGCTGAGATTCACTGTCACTCATCCTCTCCTGAGGGAGGGGTGGTGGTGGTGGTGGGGGGGTCAGCATCATGACGGGGGGGTTTCATGCTGAAATGGAGCCCAGAGGACGAGTGCAGCTGTGCTCCTCTTTAGGATTCCTCCTCTCCACCTCCTCTCGCCGGGGCCAAACCGGCATCATTCCCCCGGCGGCCATTGTTGGGGGGCCACGGCGCGTTAGTGTCTTTCTAACTGTGGCTAAACTCCGTCCATTCAGGGCGAGAAGAGAGCCGCCTTTGGCAGATAGTTGGCAGCTCGCACAGAGAGGCCATTCACCCCGTAGGAAGGAGCGCCGAGCGCCGCCTCGGAAAGGCTCCGCTCAGTGTTTGGATGGAGGCGCGGTGGGCGCCCTCTCCGCGCTCGTCTGCTCTCAAACATCCGTGACCTGACTTCAGGGCTGAAGCCTTTGGCTGAAGCCTCAGTTTGGAGCTGAAGTCATCAGCAGAAATTCATCTTCCCTTCGTGGGCGACAGAGGAATTCCTGCTTCCTTTCTCGGCTCCTGGATGGAGTCCAAACACCCGGGTGGATGGAAGCGGAACAAAGGGCCGGGACACAGGGGTCAGACGCTGACCCCCCCTCATTATTCCAGCCGAGTAGAAACAAATTACCGGCTGAACAAATATTTACTGCCATGCATCAACGCAGAGGACAGACAGCGTCCTGCCGGATGCTAACCGTTAGCAAACCGGGTCCAGATCCCCTCGCGGTCAACCCCAGACTTACCAGTGACAGCTGCTCGAATCCGATGACAGATAGAGGGTCAGCAGGGGTGTGAGGATGCTCCACCTGATCAGGACCCTTTGGTCTCCCCAGGAGAAGAACCGGCACCTCCTTATGTAGAGGTTCTGGGATGAAGTTCAGACTCAGGAGTGGAGGGTTCCATCCTTCCTGAAGCTGTGAGGGACAGAACAGAATCGTCTGCATAGAAGAAGATCTTCAGGACCTTTTGTGTTCAAAACATCCGTTTATCAATAAAGTTTTCTAAGGAAAAAACAGAAACACAAAGCAGTAAATGATTTCAGTGTAAATCTGGAGAATCTCACTCCATCCAGTGTTTTTTCTTTCTCAGCTCTATTCCGATAAATGAAAGACTCTGTGTCATAGAATTCATGGCGGACACAACCCACATTTATTTATTCCACTTCGTGATCGATTTTCAAACGGTTGGTGCTTCTATGTTTTCAGTCCCTGATTGATCAAAGGTTTAACTTTTATTGCGTGTTTATTGCGTATAGAACTCCAGAATTGACTTAATCTGCATAGCGACTCGTGATCATGAATGCAGAGGCCATAACGCACGTTTTACATCGACCTTTCACTGGAAGTGGAAACGCCCGTTTCTGAGGCCGATGTGAACGTAGCTTTAAAGTCAAGGAAACAGAAGACCAACTGAAAAGCATGAGGGAGGGGTCATCATGGTCTGGCCTTGAACTGGTAGATCCCATCCTCAGGTAAGGAACCTGAATCCTGCATCTCAGATCTAGATCTGCTGAGAAGAAAAAGGGACGAGGAGCGAGCTCCCCCCCCCACCCCCCCCCTCACCAGAGCTAACGTCCTACAAGTGAAGCAGGTGATCCTGAACAAGGAGTGAGGCGTTTCTGCTCCTCAGCAGGAGGATGGAAGCTTCCTGAAGGACATTTTTCCACCTTTAAATATGATAAAAGTGAGGGGCTCCACCGCTGAGGGGCTTCCTAGAGGCGGGGGGGCAGTCATCAGGACACACCTGCCCATGTGAGCTGCAGCCAGAAGGTCACATGTTGGCTCTGTGATGCTGTTTTTCCCACAATCCCACCGGTCACATGAGTCCGAGCCGCTGTAATCCTCACGGAAAAACAGGACTGGATGGATTTCTGACTCGGCTGACCAGATTAACCCCACCTTTGATTTCAGGTCAGAGCAGAGAAGTCACCTCAGAAGAGGAAAGGTTTAAACTTTAGGAACACATCAACAATCGGCAGCTTTATCTGCAAGGAAAGAGCCGGACATCCGGACTTTGTCCAGAAAGATATAAGGGATCAACCGAGCGGAGCACAAAAGTTCAGGAGTGAAAACAGGGCATTGAACGCATCATGACAAGTCTCACTTTGAACAATGTTAGAAATCAGTAATCTGCTGTTTATGCTTTTATTTTGTAGTCCCTCACCTCCTCACTACAGGAAGTACAGAAACAGAAGACCCGCAGAAATAAAAGCACAGACACAAAGAGCTGAAAGTAAAACGGAGACATTTCTGACACAGTTTTTGTCTAAACACATAAAAACGTAAACCTTGAAGCTCCATCAAAACGAGGACACCTGGTGGCCGACCGATGTAACAGCAGCCTCTGAACGCGCGGCTAAAACAGCGTTTTTTACCTTCTGCTCATCAAATTTATTCTGTATTCCTTTAAACGGATTACATCAACGTTCTATTTAGATGAGTTTCTTTTACGCTGTTGGACTTTTAGAAATTAAAACGCAAAGTCTGGAATGTTTTTGCTAAAAACAAAATTCAGATGAAGATCTCTGGATGAAAGGAGCAGAAAAACTGGTGTTGAACTAGAGCTGCAGAGTCCAAATGTAAAAACAAGTTTGAAATGAAATGGACTGGTTTTTATCGGGTCAGATTTGACCCGCAGCGGTGCAAACGGCCTATCCATGACGTCTCAGTGATTCAGGAATAATAATTGCAGCAGTGATCCCACCTGGGGGGGGGGGCTTCTCCTGGGTCGGCCCGCTTTGCGGCAGCAGGACGTTCAGCTCCTGTGGCTTCATTAATGTGGAACCTCCCTCTGCGCACAGACGCCTCCTGTTCTGGAGGCCCGGCAGCTGCAGGCTCTGCTGAACCGGGTCGTTGTTCCCGCTTCTCGTCAGCTGCTCGGTTCTGTTGCTCTTCACAGAAACCTGTTAACGTTTCATGTTTACGCTGAAAATGATTCAACGAGAAAAGACATTTTCAAAAAGTTTTTACTTTAGCGTTAAAAGCATAGAATTAACTTTTAATGATCTTTTTCTTCCATTTGGACAGAAAACATTTGAGGCTTCTGTGCTTCAAAAAGATTCGTCCTTAAAGCTCCAGATGTTTTTCAAACAGTAACTCTTCAACCGTTAATGCAATTAACGTGATTCCAACGGATTCTCACAGCTTTGGGCTGAAATGCGACACTAGAGAAGTGAAGTCTTGACATAATTAACGTAAACAGATTCTGGTCCAAAGTTCAGCTGATTCAAAAAGAGGGCATTATTTTGTGTCACCAGAAACATCTCCGGTCCTCAAGGACTAACCAACCAAAACAGAGACATCTGGTGGTCAACTGAAGTAACAGCAGCTTTTTTACGACCAAAGCTCTAACCGGCTCTGGTTTTGGTTCTGACAGCCCGACTCAGAACTCCTGAAAATATTCAGCTGCTGGTCTTCGTCTCTTCTTGGCGTGAAATGAAGTCAGTTCAGTCGCCTTTGTTTTTTTGCAATATGGACGCCACCATGTTGGAGCCAGACATAACAGACAGTGATTGGTCACTCAGTCCACTTCTCATTTACAGTCCGTGGTCCTGACACGAAGCCCCTCTTCCGTTTCAGTGTCTGCTCAGAGACTGACAGCGGGGGCTTTTGAGACAAACTAACCATGACTGAGCTGCTGACAGGGAGGGGGCTGTTGCCCCCCACACCACCCCTGTTAGGGGCAGAACAAAGGTGACCTGCAGTCTGACACAAATCTGTCCTCTGCTCCATCAGGGTCCTCCTGGACTGTATGCGGCTGTAACCATGGTAACGTCAGGGCGGGGGGCGTGGACCCTCTCCCCCTGCCTCGTCCTCGCGCTGCTCGTCTGCCGGTCGGAGCAGACGGAGGTCAAACCTGCAGGCTGCAGCTCTGAGGAGCATCCCATCGCCTCCTACCAAGGTGAGCTCCACAAAGCCTCGTCCACATCTGCGTCAGACAACAACACGACCACACAAACGGGTGTTTGGATGAATGATTACAGTCCCTAAAGTTGATTCAAGGTCAAAGGTCTCATTACCAATACTCATGCACACAGATCCATGACCCTGTAAGTCTCTCCTGGTTTCAGCCCTGCACCCGTGGATGTGGGAGTTCTCCCACCCAGAGGCCAAGGACTTCTCCCAGCTGGCCGTGGACCTGAGCGGGAAGCAGCTGATCGTAGGAGCCAGGTGACCTTTCATCCCCCCTCAACCCCAACACGCCATTGCTCTTCTGCTGACAGAACCACGTCTCTTTGACAGGAACGCCCTCTTCCGCCTGACTTTGAACAACGTCTCCCTCATACAGGTACGCTTCCTGTCTGCCTCTGAGGGGGGCAGGCAGGGGCAGATGTGCAGGGAGGGGTCAAAACGTCTTTACGGAATCAAACGCTGAGCCTGAAAACAGATGAGTGAATACAGGAAGGAGGGCAGACAGGACGACGGTCCTAAAATAAAAGACTGAACGTTAAACTGAACAAAGAAAACTCAAATCAACAATAAAAGCTTAAATTAAAGCAGTATTTTTCATTTAGTAATAAACAGTACAGTAAAAAAATACATATGAAGCAGATCGTAATTTATTATCAAGATTAAAACCCTCATTTTTTTATCTTATTGATCCATTTTGTGTCCATTTGTAAAGTTCTATATAGATTTAAATTTTTAAATAATGAGAAAAAAGAATTCAGGTTTCTTAGTTTATTTTGTACTTACTTTAAAGGTAATTTACTTTTGTTTTTAAATAGGTTAAGTTCTTTTCTCTTCTAGTTTTGTTTCATTATGTAGCTGAGGTTTGGTAAGTATTGAAAAGAATCAGAGTACTCTGACAGTACACAGTCAGTACAGTCCATACGTAGTAAATACATAGCAGATACACAATCAGTGTGTAGTCAGTTCAGTCAGAATACTGTTGATACATAGTAAACATTAAGTACACAGTCAATATAGTCAGTACATGGTCAATAGGCATTCAGTACACTGTCGGATTTGTAGTAATTACAAATCCATTACACAGTAAGTACACAGTATACAGCCAATAAGTAGTAAGTACATAGTTGATACAAAGTTAGTATACAGCCAATACGGAGTCAGTACATGGTAAGTACTTGGTCAGGATGCGTATAGGATGCAGTCGGTACACAGTCGGTAGTTAGTTGGTACGTGGCCAGCTCTTAGTCAGCATGTCTCAGTACACATCAGTACATATCAGTACACAGTGGTCTCTGAAGTCCGTTTGCTGATCCAAGTCCCGGGTGTCTGCAGGCCTCAGAATGGGCTCCTGATGAAGAGACGAGGCGCTCTTGTCAGAGTAAAGGCAAATCTCAGGTGAGACGTTCGTCTACTGAATTGGTGACAGAAGGAGATTTCCTCACTGATGCACTTCTCTGCAGGACGAATGCCAAAATTACATCCGGGTTCTGCTGGTCAGTGGGGCGTGGCTTCTCACCTGCGGCACCAACGCCTTCACCCCGGTCTGCATGACCCGACAGGTGGGTGCATTTCCGTTCCTCTGCAGACTACGGTCCTCACAGATGGATGGACACGGCTGTTCCTCTGCTGTCAGATGTCTAACATCAGTAAGGTGTTGGATACGGTTAACGGCGTGGCCCGATGTCCTTACGACCCGCGCCACAACTCCACTGCCATGGTGACGGAGCGGGGGGAGCTGTACGCCGCCACCGTCATCGATTTCTCCGGCCGGGACCCGGTCATCTATAGGAGCCTGGGCAACATGCCGCCACTGCGCACCGCCCAGTACAACTCCAAGTGGCTGAATGGTTAGAGGACGGTGACCATTTATTGCCCCTACAGCGGAACCGGCGCCCCTAAACCACCTCTGTTCTGTTCCTCCAGAGCCTCATTTCGTGTCGTCCTACGGCATCGGCCCGTTTGCTTACTTTTTCCTGAGAGAGTCCGCTGTGGAAAACGACTGTGGGAAGATGGTGTTCTCCAGGGTGGCCCGGGTCTGCAAGAACGACATGGGAGGGCGGTTCCTGCTGGAGGACACATGGACCACGTTCATGAAGGCCCGGCTGAACTGCTCACGCTCCGGAGAAATCCCCTTCTACTACAACGAGCTGCAGAGCACCTTCCACCTACCAGAGCAAGACCTGATTTACGGCGTCTTCACCACGAATGTGTGAGAAATTTAGTCTGGAAAACTGATCCTTTCAAGGTCCTCCACCTTGAAAAGGGTTTTGATTGGTTTCATGCTTTGGGAGAAAGGCCATGTCTTTATGAAGACACCAAAGTTCCCTACCCTGCTTCATATTTTTAACACAAACTCCTTAAGCTTGTTGAATTATAAACATTGTTTCAGTTTGTTTACAAAATCAACGTACCCTTTGAAATTGTTCTGCAAATATATGCTGATGACATGATTGTGTTCACAGGAACAGTCTCTCAGCCTCTGCTGTGTGTGCGTTCAATCTGAGTGCTATCACTCTCGCCTTCAACGGGGCCTTCCGCTACCAGGAAAACCCCCGCACCGCCTGGCTCTCCACCCCAAACCCCATCCCCAATTTTCAGGTAATTCCATGGATTTACCTTTGCTCTAGCCATAGGAGGGTTTCCCGGTCGTACTTGATGGTAAATGGCGTATACTTGTATAGCGCTTTTCTACCTACAAGGACAAAGCGCTTTTACAGTCACACACACATTCACACACTGGTGGCCGCTCCGCTGCCAAACACTGGCGCCCGCCTACCACCAGAGGCAAGGTGGGGTTCAGTGTCTTGCCCAAGGACACTTCGAGTCATGGGCGTGCAAGGCGGGAATCGAACCTGCAACCTTATGATCATGGGTCGACCACGGCTGCCCAGATGATATGAGCTAACACTTTGTAGATGTTATGAGACAGAAACACATCTAACAAAAACAAAACCTGACTGTGAGAATAGCGCAATGTCGCACACTGGGGAGCGCCATCTTGATGGCGTGTGCTCCCACCTTTCCACTGCTTCCTCCAATAAGACGCTTTGGAAAAAATATGCAACCTTCACCTCTCTGACACATGAAGTACTCCTTAACTACGTCACATGGCCCTCTGCAAAAAGTCTGGAGCAATTTTCACCAGATTTACACCGCTACGACATTTCACACCAAGACTCTTCCAACTGTAGGTCTGACATTCACCTGCAGATGTTTCATGTGCTCTTGAACCCGCATCACATCCTGGTGTGTACGTAGCATTAAGTAGTACTTGCCTTGACCCTCTCCAGTATGGAACGGGCTCAAGTATTGGCGTGAAAATGTCCTGTTCTCTGCTAATCAGTGCGGCACGTTGGAGGAAGACGGGCCCGGAGGAAACCTGACCGAGCGCAGCCTCCAGGACGCCCAACGCCTCTTCCTCATGAACGACGTTGTCCAACCTGCCACCATCAACCCGCTGCTCACCCAGGACAATGTGCGCTTCTCCAGGCTGGTGGTGGACATCGTCCAGGGCAAAGACGCTCTCTACCACGTCATGTACATCGCAACCGGTGAGAAGTGAGGATGTGCATTTGGACATCTGGGATTATTTTACTGAACCTCATGTTCTTCATGTTCAAAACAGAGTATGGGACCATCCTGAAAGCCCTGGCCACTACCAACAAAAGCCTTCATGGCTGCTACCTGGAGGAGCTCAGGATCCAGCCTCAGGGTCACACCGATCCAATCAAAAGCCTCCATTTACTCCACAGTGACAGATCCCTGTTTGTAGGCCTTGACGATCGACTGCTGAAGATCCCGTTGGAGCGTTGTTCCAGCTATCTAACGGAACGGTACTGACTGTTCTGTGTCTCTTCTGCATGTCTGAGAACAAAAGTGGGCTCATAGTCTATCTGAACTCCACAGTCACTGCCTGGACACCCGAGACCCTTACTGCGGCTGGGATCACAAACAGAAGCGCTGCTGCACATTTGAAGAGAGCTCCAACATGAACCAGTGGACCCAAAACATCACAGAGTGTCCAGTAAGAGTGAGCTGCAGTTATGGACCAACGTGTAGATTTCAGGGGTTTAATCCACAGATCTCTTCTTCCTGCTTCTGTGGAGGTGAGGAACCTGACGCAGGACGGGGGTTTTGGTCCATGGGCACCATGGCAACCGTGCAACCAAGATGAAGGCGACGGCTTCTTCAGCAGCTGCTGG
This sequence comes from Oryzias sinensis, assembly GCA_037389245.1. Classification (NCBI taxonomy): domain Eukaryota; kingdom Metazoa; phylum Chordata; class Actinopteri; order Beloniformes; family Adrianichthyidae; genus Oryzias; species Oryzias sinensis. Next base: position 17,827,973 of record CM074505.1, on the reverse strand, counting down.
TGTCGGTCCCGCTCCTGCGACGAACCGGTTGCCAAATGTGGAGGTCTAGAGTGCAAAGGGCCAACCATCCAAGTGGCAAACTGTTCCAGGTTCGTTCATTTTTACCAAATCCTGGTTTCTTCCGGCTTCAAATGTAGATTCAGGGTTTCTCATTCTGCGTCTGCCAGGAATGGTGGCTGGACTCCATGGTCCTCCTGGGGCCACTGCAGCAGCAGCTGTGGCATTGGGTTTGAGGTGAGGCAGAGGTCCTGCAACAACCCGGCGCCTCGCCATGGAGGTCGGATCTGCGTGGGACAGGGTCGGGAGGAGAGGTGAGGATAGTCTTCAGCACCGCTGCTTAGTTCTGCTGCTACTTTAAGGTGTCACAAGTTCCAGAAGTTTAAAGAGGAAGGGGTTTTAGAAAGTTAAAGACTTCTTTGGGGGCAGGTTCTGCAGAGTGTCTGGAGTGAACCGGATCATCATCATCATCATCATCCTCATCATGTAACAAAGCTTCTATCTTTGCATCAGGCTCTGCAATGAGAAGAAGCCATGCCCCCTGCCTGTGTCATGGACCTCCTGGAGCTCCTGGACCCACTGCAGTGCTGAATGTGGAGGAGGGGTCCACTCCAGGACTCGGACCTGTGAGAACGGGGCAGTGTGTCCGGGATGCGCCACAGTACTAAAGCGAACACAGAATTCTGTGCAGGGACTGTTTTTCAGTGAATAAAACACAGTCTGACAGATGCTTTGTATCCTCTAGGAGTTTAAGGTCTGTAACTTAGAGGCCTGTCCTGAGGTTCGCCGCAACACCCCGTGGACCCCTTGGATGCCAGTCAATGTCAGCCACGACGGGTCACGCCAAGAGCAGAGATTCAGGTACACCTGCCGGGCCCTCCTGGCCGACCCCCAGCAGCTTCAGCTGGGGAAGAAGAAGCTGGAGACCCGGTTCTGCCCCAACGATGGTTCTGGAGCTTGTCAGTCTGAACGTGAGTACCAGACATGACGAGAACGATCATAGCCGTTATGTCAATGATAAACAAACCGCATCCACTGCTGCCTGGTTGAAACAGCTCGGTTATGCTTCGCACACACACCTTTAGCGTGCTGCTCAATGAGGGACTAGTCCACTTCTCCTGACCGGTCAGAAAATTCAAATGAAAGCCATTTATCCTCTGACACTGATACCCACACACTGATCTCTGTAAACACTACGCCTAGAGACAGGCCGCCACTGCACTGCCCCTTTTGTCTAATTAGCCAATCACAGTCTGGGATTTATGACATGAGAGGTGTTGAACCTCCATCCAAGAAAACCAATATCTAAACTAAAAAAGCAGGAAAGGGTCAGAAAACTGAGAATTCTGGGTTTGTCCCATTTCAACCATGTTTACTGTGAAGCAAGAAATTAAGCTTAAAAAAAAGAAAAAAAAGACAATGAGGATGAAAATACTTGTATATTCTAAGAAAAACACTATTGTGTACTTCTAGCCTTGGTTGAAGACTTACTAAAGTCAAGTGGCCAAACTCTGTCCCACCCCCAAAATGCCAAATGGGGATCCTGGGAAATGTGGTCCGGTTGTTCCCACCCGTGTTCTGGAGGCTTCCGGACGAGGAAACGTAGCTGTTCCACAGCGGAAGGCAGGACCAACCCCGCCGCCTGTGTTGGATCTCCAGTGGACTATCAGGACTGCAACACCCAGCCCTGCAAAGGTAGGCGCCTGCATCCGGGCCCTGCTCAGCGCCGCCCCAAACATTAATGCTTGCTGTGCCCTACAGTGGGAGGAGCCTGGACGTGCTGGTCCTCCTGGTCTCAGTGTTCATCCAGCTGTGGGGGCGGGTACTACCAGCGGGCTCGAACCTGCAGCAACCCGCCTCCTGCGAACGGGGGAGACATTTGCATCGGCCTGCACACGGAGGAAGCCCTCTGCAATACCCACGCCTGTGAAGGTACGCGGGAACCCGGCGGTGTTTCTCCATTAGAAGTCAGACGTCCTGAGAAGTTTTTTTTGTCTGTGGACAGGCTGGGGGGAGTGGGCAAACTGGGGGGAGTGTGATGACGACGGGCTGCAGCACCGCGCTCGCCGCTGCGGGGAGCAGCAGCAGGCGGAGCTGCGCCTCTGCCAGGGGAACCTGACCCAGAGCCGACCCTGTCGGCCCCACGAGGTCCCAGGTGAGGCAGCGTCACAGACAAACCCGAAAACATGACAGGACGGGGTAGGGAGCTGACCTCTGACCTTTTGAAAGCCCTTACGGGTGGATACGGACTGTCAGGGGGGGGCCAAGTGACTTCCCTTTATTCTGTCTGGACACACGGTCCTTCAGAAGTCACGGAACTCGCCATGACGGCGGTGAGACGGAAAGCTCTGACTCTGCTGTTTCTCCTGTCTTTAGTGATTTTACCGGGACAAGAGGAGCAAAGCTGTGGAGGTGAGAGCTGAAGACGAAGGTTTGCTCTTTTCTTCATCCTCTCAAACATGAAAAACGCCGGTCAGCGTTTCCATGGAGATGTTCTGCTTCCTGAAATTCTCCATCGTCTGGAGTTCGACCTTAGTTTAGTTCAGATAAATCAATAAATGAAAATGTTTCTTAAAGACGTTTCAGTTACTGCAGTAAGAGGAGGAAGAGGAGGAGGAGGAGGTTAACCTCTGACTGCACGTGTTCTTCCAAACATGGAGGAACCTGAGCTTCTCTAGCTCCGCCCTAAACAAGGATTCTCTGATGCTGACCATCTCACCTCTTCTCTGCCCCCCTCCCTCGGTGTTTCAGCCTTCACTCTGTTCCAGCTGGTGGCCGTGGGCTCAGCCAGCTTCTTCGCCGCGGCGCTGCTGTCAGCGCTGGTTTACTCCTACTGCCACCACCTGAACCGCCCATCGGCGGAGTCGGCGGTCATCCACCCGAGCACCCCCAACCACCTGACCTACAACAAGCGGGGCAACGCTGCACCAAAGAACGACAAGTACATCCCCATGGAGTTCAAGGTATGCGCGGTGGGCAGGATGCACCGCTGTAGGTCGTCTGAAGGTCATCAGAGGTCATCTGAAGGTCCATCAGCTAAAGGTCATGCTTTGGTCCGTCCGCTGTACCATAACTCTCTCTCCACTCTGCAGATGCTGAACAAGAACAACCTTCACGTCAACGACGAGACGTGCAACCACTTCCCGCCCCCGCTGTCCTCCACCAACATGTTCTCCACCACCTACTACCCCCCCTGTGTCAGCAAGTACGACTTCCACCCCGACTCCCCCTGCAGGACCTTCCTCCACAGCTGAGAGGAGGCGGGGCTCCAAACCACGCCTCCTTCTGCTCCTCCTCATCTGCTTTTTGGGTTAGAATAAAAACTGTGTTTTGATCCTTTTAGGCCAAATTTCTGATCCTTTTGTAGAACAAGGTTCTGATCCAGAACCTGCGTCTGGGTTCCTTGGCTCGGAACATTGACTCCACGGCGTCACAGGAACATTGAGGAAGGGGGAGGAGCCTCCAAAGTCTTCAGTCCAGAACTCCAGGTTTCATCTGCAGACTTTGATATTTCTAAAAGATAAATCTAACATCAGGAACTTCAAAGACTTCCTTTTTTCTCAAGTTTTTCCTTTTTCCTCTGAGAGTCGGTTCGCCTTTCATGACTTTTCCAAACAGCTTCTTGTTTCGTCTGAGGCGAGCATTTGGAGGCAGAACCTCCTCTGGACCTCCTGTCGGCCTAAGATCTGGACTCTCAGGCTGAAAGAACGGATCCGCTTTGTGGTTCTGGGAGTTCCTAGAAGACGACTTTTGATGATGAGGAGCAGAGACCCGTGAAGAAGACAGTCTGGACGCTTCCATCTCATGTTTTGCAGGAGCTCCTGTCGGCACATTGTCATTCCTCACTTTTTAATCACTTTACTGAAAAAAAGCTTCAAAGGAACCGAGTTCACGGAAACGTCCGTTTGGAAAAGGAACCGATGAAACGTTGACCAAAAATGTTGATGAGGCGACTCGTGACCTGAAGATGGACCTGAACCAACGCTCTGGTTAGAGTTTTTCAGTCCAGAAAAGTTGAGTTTTCTCTAAATTTACCTTTCAGCTTCTTATTTGGACATTTCTGTCTTTAAACTCTGTATATATATATATTTTTTAGGATTTCCTGGTTTCAAACAGAAACATTGATTTCGGTTCAGCACTAATGAAATGACCTGGATGTGAAGACGTCCTTCATTAACCGTCAGCTCCTTAAACTAAATGGACGATTTTCATTTTGTTTTACAGCCCAGGTTTCAGTCATATTTGAACTTTGCATGAGTCATCTCACCGGTTTTGATGGTTTTACTGTTAACTTTGGTCAAATTTGATGGAGAACCTTTTCTAAACCAGGGAAAAAAAAAAAAACGTTTTTCACAGCCGGTTCAGACTTGGAGGTCGAGTCTCTGGTGTCACTTGTGTCTCTGTCATGTAAGGGTCTGGAGTATTTGCATGGAGGGGGGGTGAAGGACTCAACAGGGAGTTATGGGGGGGGGGGGGTTCACAGTAAAAGGCTTCAAAGTCAATCTCTGTAGTTTGTTTCTCAACAGCCTCAAACGTTGAACACCGTAAACTTTACAGTTTCTGTCAGACGTGCACTGTAAAAATAAAAATCAGGCAGAATATTTACGACGTTGTCGCCATGACATCAAAGATGTCAGTCAACTCTGTGATTGTTTCCTTCAGAATAAAAGCATCAGGTCAGTTTCCCTTGATGTAATTGATCCAAAATGTGAATAAAACTGGATTTTCCTCCTGAAAACTGTCAGCGTCTTCACTGCCAAAGAAACATCATTGCAGCTTCTTCAGTGAACCTGGAGATGACTGCCCCCCCCCCCCCCCCCCCCGAAGCCGGGGCAGGAACTTTTCTGCACTAAAAGCTTTGAGCTTCAGTAGCTCCTCTGTATGGCGCTTGCAGCCCTGCAGGAGGGCGTCCGGATGGATGCACTCACAGGAAGAAAGGGGCTCGTCTGACAGCCCCCCCCACTTCTTCTTCTATCAATATTGCAGGACGGACAAAAAGCTGGGAGGTCCACCTGGAACCTGATGGTTCTATTTCTGCAGGAGAAGCTTCAATAATGGATCAGAGAAGCAGAGAATCTCACCTGTGGACCAGCCCGCTGCACCTGCAGCCCCCACTTTAACAGACGGGATTGACCCCCCACCCGCCCTGTAAAGATGGAGCTGCAGTGGTTTTGGTTCACAGTCCAGCGAGCAGCTCCACCGTCGGATCCCAGAACCCGTTTGTGAAATCAGCAAACAGCTTTTCTGAATAATTCATCAGCTTCCATCTTCCTGCAGGTTAGACCGACGTTTCTGCGTCTCCATCTGCAGTTTGGACCCCCCCACTCGGATTCACTCCATCAGACTCTCAGAGAAAAACAAAGGAAGTTTCTGTCAATGACTGGATCAGTCCAATGCGAATCAGAACCGGCTGGAGGTTCCAGTTCTGTTCCTGTCAGAATCCCTTCATGCATTTGCAGGTGGACTTTATTCTGGTCCATTGTGGACTGCAGAGAGTCTGAAGACAGTTTATTGGTCTCTACCTGGAAGAAGGAACCCCCACCCCCCACTGTCCTCTCTGAAGGTGTCATTCAGAGCAGAAACCTGAGGCCTTCAACACTTTCTCCTCCAGAAGCAGAAGAACATCGTCATGGCGGTGAAGCGACGTGGTCATGAGGCAGGACGGTCTAATCCCAGGAGCTGCATAGTCCAGCACATTTCCTGCCAGAAGACCTGATCAAAGTGCCTGAGAGCCGTCAGAAGCGGCGGCCGTGCGTCTTTAACATTGCATGTGTTTGTTTACATTCACGCATGGTCTGATGCGACGCTGAGCTGCAAAGTGGATCCGCTGTTTCTGCTCCAGAAGCTGCGACTAAAACGCTACGACCTGCTGAAAGAGTCAGGTGACCTCCAGTCAGGTGACCTCAGTCCAGAGACCTCAGAGGGAGAAGGAAGTGAAAGCAGCAAAATGTAAACTCCAGAATGAAATGAAGATGTATTTGACCGATTCTACTGATTATAAAGCCTACTTTACCGTAAAAGGACGTGTTTGATTTGTATTAACTTGATTTATATGCGATTATAGAACTCAAGAACATCCCAGTGAGGATCCAGAACATCCCAGTGAGGTTCCAGAACATCCCAGTGAGGTTCCAGAACATCCCAGTGAGGATCAAGAACATCCCAGTGAGGTTCCAGAACATCCCAGTGAGGTTCCAGAACATCCCAGTGAGGTTCCCTCTCCTGAAACCTTTGGCCATGGGGACAGAACGGCTGAAGCTTTCAGAGACCTTCAGACAAAACTGTCCAGGAACCGTCTCTGCTTCCAGATGAAGCTGAGGTAGAACCTGTTCTTAGCAGAACCCGGACCTGCTGCCTCAGAAACCAGAGGATCTCTGACGCCTTTAACGACGGAGATGAGAGAACGATGCTGCCATCTGCAGGGAAGAACCGGCGATGGAGACCAGAGTTTGAGGAACATCTGCTGCTGCGTTTCTATCTCATTTCTGCACCAGTTCTTCTACGTGACGTTAGTGAGTCTGGATCAAAGTTCTTCCACTAATCCAGTAAAAACATTTGTGTCGTTTATTGACATTTTCGTTTTTATGGTTTCATAAAACACAATTAGAGGGAGAATTCATAAAGTCTGATGACACCTGCTGGACTGACGACACGTTTAGGAATCTGCTCTGAAAATGGAAATCATGAGGATCAACAACGGCTGAATTACTAAAAAAGTTCAAGATCCTTTATCCATAAACTATTTTATTTAAAGCTAAAAAAGAAGTAAGTAAGTAATCTTTATTTCTAGAGCACTTTTCACAGAGAGCGACTCACAAAGTGCCTCACAAAGTTAAAACAATATAAAATCAGTAGTGATCCCCAATAAAACGCACACAGGCATAGAAACAAACAAACAGGCAAAAGTGAACACAAGTCAAAGTCTCTAAAAGCTCTCTAAATAAAAATGTCTTCACTTGAGCTTTAAAACACTGAGTCAATCTGGCGCAGAGACGGGGGGGGGGGTCCAAAGTCGGGGGGCGACTGCCTGAAAGGCGACGCCTCCTCTAGTTAGTGGACCTCAAAGGACGTGCAGGAGTGTAGGGAGTTCAAAGGTCAGACATACAGATCAGGGTTTGTCCGTGCAGGGCTCTAAATTTAACAGGAGGCCATTGTAGAGATAAAAGCAGAGGGGGGGCATGAGTGTCCTTATTGGTCCAGTTAAAAGCCTTGCAGCAGAGTTCTGGACCAGTTGGAGACGTTTAGGAGACTTTTGGTTCAAACAAGTAAAAAGAGAGTTACAATAGTCTAAAGGAGAGGAGATGGAAGCCTGGATGATCAGCTCAAGATCAGACATTGTCTTCAGTTTAGCCACATTCCTCAGGTGGTAAAAACAGGGTTTGACTAAGAGCTTTGAGTGAGAGTCTAGAGACCAGACACCAAGATTCCTGAGACCGGACTGAGCAGAAGAGCTCAGTGAACCCAGCTGTCTTGGAACGCCAATAGAGGAACTCAGAGTTTTCTGGATCATGAAACAGTGAAATGACTTCATAGATTAAAGTTTGTGGAGTTTCAAAAAGTCTTTAAAGGATCTGAAACGTTTCCTTTTTTCCAGCTTCATGTTGTACATCCGAATGAGTGAGGAGGAGGAACCTCCTGCAGGAGCTGCAGGGTGAACATTTGTCAGCATCTTCCCCAGAACCAACTCCTCGTGAGAAGGAGAAGGAGTCAGCAGCAGCAGCTCCATGCAGAGCTGCTGCTGCTGACTCCTTCATCCTCCACTGAAAGAAACTGATGTTACCAGATGAAGCTGCTGCTGCTGCTGCTCTGGGATGTGGACCTGGATGAACGTCTTCCTCAGGTTCTCCTAAACCATCTGCTTCCATCTTCAAGCAGTGGAAAACACAGGACTTCTGAGTACGTTTTCTATCTAGAGCTCCTTCTCAGCTGCTTGACAAGTTCAGAACCAGGACAGACCAGAACACGTACCGCCTAGAACAATCGCCTCAGCAGCCTGGAAGGTTCTGTTCCTCTGGCCCGAAACCATCGACGGGTTCTGGTCCACAGACCTCAGTGCACCAGGTGGCCTGTAGGGGGCGATGGCAGTTTTTCTAGATGTTTTTATCTGATCGGTGAACTGATGAAACAGTCTGAAGCAGTTGAGGCTTCATGCTCAGACTGATGGTTTGGTTTTTGATAAATAAACGAGCCCACAGACAGAGAAACGGGTCAGAACCAGGAGTGAGAACGACAGGAGAAGATCGTCTTCCTCCCACTGACAGAACTCACCTGGTTCTGGAGGCGGTTCTGATCCTCGGTTCCTCTGTGAGACTCGGACACGCGGACGCTCAGAGCTCCAGGATGTTCTCCTTTTTCAATCGTTTTTAAAGCTCCAATGACGTCAGCCAGATTTTGATTGGCCTCCTCTGATTGGACTCACCTGCACTGGTTGTTGGACGTACCAACCCAAACACAGACGGGGGGGGGGGGGGGGGGTTATATTAATGAAATTTGATTTTCTATCCATGTTTGGAATTACAGGATGTTTGTAGTGAAGATTACAAGATAAAAAGAGACCACCCCTCCCTCCCCCCGTCCCTTTGTGTATTAGTTCCGTCCATCCTGATTGGCTTCAATGATTAACATTATTTTAAATTATTAATGTATTTTCTCATCATTTGTGTAAACTTTTAATATTTTTACTTTTGATTACAAAATTAAACAAAAATGGTTAAATGTAATGACCCAAACGCCCCCCTCCCTCCGTCCCTGTGATGGTTCCGTCCATCATCTGCCTCTGACAGGCGGCGTCTGTCGCCCCTCGGCGGGAAGCAGCGGCACCTGCCTGCCTGTCTGTCTCACCTGCCACCTGTCTGCCCGCCGCCTCGCGAGCGCTCATGTCCTCGCGCGCGCGGTGAAGCTGGAGCACGCCGGCCGGAACCCGCCACCCCTGCGCTGGGCTGGAGCGGAGCAGCCCGCCGTCTGGACGGACGTCCTGGCAGAGATGTCCCGCCACATCTACATTCGGAACAAGATCGGGGAGGGCATCCCGGCGCCCATCTTCCAGGTGGGGGGGTGTTAGGCATGTCAAGGATGCGCACGCGGAGCTCCGGAATAAAAAGACCCGAACTGATCCCAGATCGATCCGGTGGAGCTAAAGTAGAATCTAACCGTCTCTGCCGTTAGTTTGAAAAAACTTTATTGATCCAAAAATAGGAAGAAAGTTTGCAAATAAAGTTTTTCCCTCCTTTTTATTCTGTGAAAGACGGTTATTTTCTGCGCTGCGTTCAAGGCGCCTCGTTCTTTCGCTACTCGACTGAAACTAATACAGAAAGTTGTGTTTTTGTTACATTTAAAGTCCGTAGGTCAAAAAAATACCGGCATGACGTCATAGCTCAGGTAAACGCACCGTTTACTGATATGAAGCGATGTAGTTTGAGATTGTGTGTTTCCAAGTTGATTCTGTTTTTCCATAACGTGAGATTTACGCTAAATATGTTACAAAGTAACCCCAAAAATAACAAATTTGGTAATTAAATGTCTAAATTAAATAACTATCAACATGTATGTATTATGGAGCTTTTTTAACCCCTTGATGCCTGAATCTATTTCCAGCTATGATGAAATAAATTTTCGTTTACGTTTTTTCCTGTTAACTTTGGGTTCATTTGCAGCTGAAGTGGTTTGATGCATCGATGGGTGTTTTTAAAGGATTGTGTTTCTATGGTTGTCATGGAGTCAGAGGCCTCAGGATCAGCCCAGATGTTTGGCGTCCTCCGTCCGTTTCCCTCAGACCCTCTTTCCCAGCCTTCCTTCCGGTCCCCGGGGCAGAACCACCGCGGTGACCCACATTAGCGGCCCCGTTTCCTGGGCTGGGGGGAGGCAGACTTTAAACGGTGACATTGTCGTTCACTCCAGAGACTCTGCAGAAATAGGCCGAGTCGCCAGCAGATAATTAACGCGCGTCCCTGGAGGAGACGGCCGCCGCTAAATCCGGCTCGATGCCGGAGAACGTTGGTCCAGAACTCCTCTGGTTCTGCTGATCTGTAGTTTTGTTCCTGCAGGTGAATCGAGGGACTTACTCCAGGAGGAGCCGTCTCAAGAGGTCCGATGGAAGCACCACCTCCACCAGCTTCATCCTCAGACAGGTACGAGCTGCAGAACCGGTCCCGGACCCCTCACATCAAAGTCCAAGCCCTCTGCTGTAAAGGAGAGCTCTGGGTTCACTGAGCACCATCTAACCTGTTAAAATGAAGCAGGCAGAGGAAGATTTATGACATATTTTAGGTTCTGTACCTGAAAGAAAACTGTAAAAAACTAAACAGCAGCTGGATGTGGTTTGATGGGTGGGATTACAACAAACTGATCACATAAACGTGTTTGAACACGCCGTCAGGAGGGATTTAAACACTTCTAGTCTTCCATTAAAGTATAGATTTAGTGCCGTTTACGAGATCAACCACAAATGATTGAATAAAAACTGTTTTTAAATGGGAAACACAACATATTGTCAATTTAAAAAGTGTCTCAATCACTTTTCATTGAAACAAAGGTCAGAGTCATGCGTCACTGCGGCCAGCAGGGGGCGACATTAGTCTGCAGTTCCAAAAAATGAACCGTTTTTATGAATATAATCCTACATAGATGCTGCATGTAGAGAGTAATCGAGTATTATGTTTACATTCCAGGTGTGTTTTGTAATCAGAGTACTGGGTTTTTAGGGATTTAGTTGTGGTTGATTACTCACCCAAATCTGCTATAAACGGTATAGAAATGTGAAAATGAATCCAACATCTCAGGGGGAAACAGCTGGGACCTGAATGCATCATTTAGAACGTGTGCGTCATTGATCTGCTGCTGAGCAGAAAGACGTTTGCCGTTGACAGTTTGTCCTAAATTTATACTTTTTACTTTTTTTGCTCCAGAAAGGAGCCATTTCCCATGATTCCACCTGATAAAATCCATCCAAAAAGGTCACTAAACCTTCCTTCATGTTCATTACTGCTGCTGTGACATCACAGCGTCCTCCTGACTCAACAATTACATCATAGATGACCATTTTTTCATGCTTTTTCCAGGGCTTTCTGCCAAAAAAAGATTTTAGAACAAATAAATGAACACCGGTCACATACTTTTTAATGACATCTGCAGGAAAACCCTTTAAAAAGATAAACAGAAAGCAGTGATGTTGTTGAGCCTGTCAGACGTTTGGATGTAGTCAGACGTCACTTCTGAACAGACAGATCCGTATCCAGGCCTCAACCACGTTTGGTAAGATTTCCAGACGCTTGGCTTTTATTTTGGCGTCTTTTCGGACTTCCTGTTCCTGCAGTAATCATTTAACGTTTCCGTCATTAAATGTGAACGCGCCTGTCCCAAAGGATCAAATAATCGTCTCACTTCTATTAATTTCTTCAGTTTTCTATTTTCCTTCATCTCTTAAAAAAATCAGCTGTTTATTTATTATTTATTCATTGTTTATTTGAACAAAAGTCAAATTTCCTCTTCCATGGGGGCGTGTCATGGGGGCGTGGCCTGTGTCTGAGCTTTGACTAAACTCTCCTTTAGTCCCGCCCATTAAGTCATACTGGGGACACTGTTGAAGTGGGCGGAGCAAACTCCTGTTCTAATAATTTAGCTTCCTGTGGATGATGTCATAGATCTAAGAAGCCCCTCCCACCCGCGCTCTGCGTTTGTGTTGGTCTCCAGCCTCTAGTGGTCGTCATAGGAACCGCAGCATCCGGAGCATCCTGGTTCTCGCTCCGGCAGCGGAACCGGCCGTCCTCGCCGGGGGTCTGAAGGGAGGGGGGGTAAAGCTGACGACAAAAGAAACTGGAAATGAGGAGGGGGGCTTTTTTTTCTTTGAACTAGACAATTCACATGGATGCACACTACACCCCAGGACCGCCCCCTGTGCTCCGGTGTGTGGTAGGGGGTGGGGGGAGGGGCAGACCTGATGATGGAGCCCTAAAGGCTCGTCACAAACCGTGAAATGGGGGAGGGGGGGGGTTAATCATTAGGACTGGGAATCAAACCCTCATCTGAGAGGACTGGGACAGATGGGGGGGGGCATTCCTGCCTCTGAATCAGAATCTGAAAGGGGAGAGAGGAGATAGAGAGATGCTGCGCTCCCCCTTTTACACCTCCACCCCCTCCCCCTCCCTGCTTCTGCCTCACTGCACTGAAAGAAAGCCTCCTCCCGGCCGGCCAATCAGCTGGCGGCTTTGTGCGCGTGTCATCGGGCCCGGTTACAGAGGCAGGATGTGCTGCCGTGTCGGTGTTGGTTCCTGGTGGAGATGAAGCGCTGGGCCTTCCTGCAGGACCGTCGCCTCCATCCTCGGACGTGAAGCCGCCGCCGCCGCCCGCAGACCCGCCCCCGCAGCAGCAGCCCCCGTCCCGTGGAAGGGGGGGCTGTTTTCTGAATCCTTCCTCTCTGCTGTGGAGAAAGGACTGTCGTCATCTCCCCCCTCGTCTTCCTCCCCCCTCGCTTTTTCTCCCGGTTCTTCTAGAGGCGCTGGCTGGAACATCACACCTCCATGTATGACAATTTGTACCTGCATGGATTTGAAGACTCGGAGGCGGTGAGTGCTCGCCGTGCGCACCTGCTCACGTGCACGCACACACGCACACACAGGCCTGCGATGGGTGCAGCGTGATCCTGGAGGGGTTGGGTGTGTGTGTGTGTGGGGGGGGGCTGATCCGCTCTGAATGGTCTACGTTAGCATCTCCGTGTCACGGTGGGTGTCTGACGCTGGCAGAACCGCAGCAGGAACCCCCCCGGAGGCAGAGGAACCCCCCAGAGATGAAGCAGTTCCTGATTCCCCGAGGAGGACAGAGCAGCGTAAGGAGCGGAGCGGTCCGCGTCCCGCCCGGGTGACCAGGCGCCCGCAGACACGCGGCGTGATGTCATGAAGCGGCTCCTGATGATGAGGATGATGATGATGATGATGATGAGGATGATGAGGATGAGTCACATGCTGGAGCTCCAGAGGAACGCTGGGATCTGGGAAGCGACACGTGATTCCAGATCCGGGAAAACTTTGGAGCAGACATGGAAGAGCTGTTTAAGGTGGAATGAAGGGATCAGGAAAAGCCCAGCCGGATTCTCAGAAAGAATGAGAGCCGTTTGGGCCGTAATGTTCTGGAGTTTGGGCCGTAATGTTCTGGAGTTTGGGCCGTAAGTTCTGGAGTTTGGGCCGAATGTTCTGGGCTGCTTGGGCCAGAATGTTCTGGACGTTTGGGCCAGAATGTTCTGGAGGGCCAGAATGTTCTGGACGGCCAGAATGTTCTGGAGTTTGGGCCAGAATTCTGCCGCTTGGGCCGGTGATGTTCTGCCGCTAGCCGAATAATGTTCCGGGCCGCTTGGGCCGCGGATGTTCGCCTGTTTCAAAGCAGCACCCGCCGCCCAGATGGAAATACGCCGGGCGCGCTGGTTGTGCTTCTTTCTGTCTTTCTGCTGCCGTCTGAAGAAAAAGTGCTTAGCTGTGATGACGGCCGCGGCTTCAGACTAATGGGCCCGTGTAGCCGAGTCATGGTTCTGAGCGCTAATTCGAGAAAGCAGCACCGGATCCAGCAGAACGCGGATTCTGCTGATGAGTTTCAGAACGAGTCAAACGGACAGATTGTCCTGCTCCTTTCTTCTCACAGAGCCGAGGCGCAGATGTGCGCCGGCCCGGATCAGGACAGAATCCTGCCAGAATTCAGTCCAGACCCAAACCTCAGTGGACTTCTGACTTAAACTTTGAGATTTGAAGAAGCAGGAAGTCTGTCAAAATGTGCTCTATTTTGAAAGTCTTCCTGTGCTGTGGGAGGGGTGGATGGACCGACCCTGAAGTGGTTCTGTTCTTGGCAGGGCTCAGCGGATTCCTACACTAGCAGACCGTCAGACTCAGATGTTTCCCTGGAGGAGGAGCGGGAGGTGCCGGCCCAGGTGCAGAGCCAGAGCCCCAACCAGAGCCAGGCGCCGGGCCAGAGCCGCCAGGAGCGGGAGCAGCAGGCCGCCGTGCAGCTGGAGCGAGCCAAGGTGACGCAGACGGAGCTCTGAGCTCAGACGCCAGCAGGGTTTACTGGGAAGCAGCAAGGGTCATGTGGCTGCTGGAGCCTATCCTGCTGCTGGAGCCGTTTTATTTTGAAAGGAATTTCTAAAATCCTTTTTGATGAAATTTGGATTTGATCCTGTGATGTCTTAATATGCACCAAAAAGATTTTCTTGAATCTTTGTTTCATCGGAAAACTGCACAGTCATGTCTGAGCTGCAGGAAAAGTGCTGATTCATGTCTGCTGGCGGCGTCCTGCAGGGCAAACCCGTGGCGTTCGCCGTCCGCACCAACGTCAGTTACTGCGCTGATGAGGACGCCTGTCCTGCCACCGCTAATCTCCTTTTGACGCCGGGCGACTTTCCACATCAAAGAGGTAAGCCATTGCCGCGGCGCCCTCTGAAGGTGGAAGGTCCGCTTCCCATCGCCTGCTTCTGCTTCCGCCGCCTGTAGAAGTTCAACAACGACTGGGTGGATCGGCCGGCCGGGTGAAGGAGGGCTGCAGATCGGATCTATTCCCAGCCCTCTGAAGCTGAGAACATCCGCTTCAGCAGGAGCAGAAGAGGGGACGAGTCCAAGGGTGAGTGATGGGAACCAGAACCTCAATGCATAGTGAGCCAAAATCCCCAATCTATAGAACCAGAACCTCAGTCTGAGGGAACCAGAACCAATGCATAGGGGAGCCAGAAACCTCAATCTATTATAGAACCAGAACTCAGTGTGTAAGGGAACCAGAACACAATGTACGAGGGAATCAGAACCTCAATGTGTAAGGGAACCAGAACTTGTGGTGTACGAGGGAACCGAGTCTCTCAGTGTATGAGGGAACCCCAACCTCACCCATTAGAGAACCAGAACCTCAACAAGGATGGAAACCAGAATCTCAGTCCACAGGAAACTGCAGTCCCCAATGTATGAGGGAACTAGAACTTCAATCTACTAAAGATCTGGTGAACTCAGTCAACAGGAACCTCAACTCAATCTATTAGAGAACCAGAACCCCAATGTATGATGGAAACTAGAATCTCAGTCCATGTGGAAACTAGAACCTCAATGTATGGGAGGGAACCAGAACTTCAATCTTACTAAAGATCCAGAATCCTCAGTCAATGAGGGAAACTCTCAACCTCAATCTATTAGGAGAATCCAGAACCTCAATGCATGAGGGAATCCAGAACTTCAATCTACTAAAGATCCAGAATCCTCTAGCCAATGAGGGAATCCTCAACTCAATCTATTAGGAGAACCAGAACTCTCAATGTATGATGGAAACCAGAATCTCAGTCCATGAGGGAAATCCAGAACTTCAAATGTATGAGGGAATCCAGAATCCCAATCTACTAAAGATCCAGAACCTCAGTCAATGAGGAACCTCAACCTCAATCTATTAGGAGAACTACAGAACTCAATGTATGAGGGAAATCAGAACTTCAATCTACTAAAGATCCAGAACTTAGTCAATGAGGAACCTCAACCTCAATCTATTAGAGAACCAGAACCTCAATGTATGATGGAAACCAGAATCTCAGTCCATGAGGGAACCAGAACCTCAATGTATGAGGGAACCAGAACTTCAATCTACTAAAGATCCAGAACCTCAGTCAATGAGGGAACCTCAACCTCAATCTATTAGAGAACCAGAACCTCAATGTATGAGGGAACCAGAACTTCAATCTACTAAAGATCCAGAACCTCAGTCAATGAGGGAACCTCAACCTCAATCTATTAGAGAACCAGAACCTCAATGTATGATGGAAACCAGAATCTCAGTCCATGAGGGAACCAGAACCTCAATGTATGAGGGAACCAGAACTTCAATCTACTAAAGATCCAGAACCTCAGTCAATGAGGGAACCTCAACCTCAATCTATTAGAGAACTTTAGACCCAATGTATGAGGGAACCAGAACTTCAATCTACCAAAGATCCAATTCCAGTCAATGAGGGAACCTCAACCTCAATCTATTAGAGAACCAGAACCTCAATGTATGATGGAAACCAGAATCTCAGTCCATGAGGGAACCAGAACCTCAATGTATGAGGGAACCAGAATCCCAATCTACTTCAAAGATCCAGAATCCCTTAGTCAATGAGGGAACCTCAACCTCAATCTATTAGAGAACCAGAACCTCAATGTATGAGGGAACCAGAACTTCAATTTACTAAAGATCCAGAACCTCAGTCAATGAGGGAACCAGAACCTCAGTCTATGAGGGAACCAGAACCTCAAGCATGAAGGAACCAGAACTTCAATCTACTAAAGATCCAGAACTCAGTCAATGAGGGAAACTAGAACCTCAATGTTGAAGGAACCAGAACCTTAATGTCTAAGGGGAACCAGAACCTCAATCTATTAGAGAACCAGAACTTCAATGTATGAAGGAACCAGAACCTAAATTTATGAGGGAACCAGAACCTCAATGTATTAGAGCACCAGAACTTCAATGTTGGAGGGAACCAGAACCTCAGTGTATGAGGGAACCAGAACCTCAATCTATTATAGATCCAGAACCTCAGTCCATGAGGGAACCAGAACCTCAATGCATATGGGGTCCAGAACGGCCAGCTTGTGCTACGTTGTTGATGAGAGATCACAGAGAACCGTTAGCTCCACCTGCACTCCATGGCGTCCTCACGCTTGTTCCTCCTCGTCCCATATTAAGGGTTAACAGAATAACAGGGATGTCCTTATAAAGGAAAAGATTCATTTAAATAGTAAAATATTTAAATCCAAATGTTTTAAAACCATCATTGAAATGATTTGGGTTTTGAGGGTCACAAATGTTTTTCTTTAAATCTTTTACGGCTTCCCTCTAACTAAAGTAACTTTCTGGTCAGAGTAGGAATCCTACAGAAGACCTAAGTGCATTGTGGGAAGTGTAGTCGTGAAGGCTGTTTTTTCCGCATTAATGCCGTGCTGTTCCTGTCTCTTTATTCCTTCTTGTGTTTTTCCAGTGTCTGAGGAACTCCTCTTCCAGTGTAGAGGATGAGGTCCTGCCCCTAATCCGTCACCATACTCTCCGGCAGGTGAGGTTACCTGCTGGGGGGTGGGGGGTCAACCTGCCAGCTGAGAGCCCCAGCTGCTAGATGAACACAGACACATTCAGAGCTGCACATAGAGCTTAAGGTCACTGCATAGAGTTGCTGCTACATTTTCCCATCATCCTCCTCTTCCTCCAGTTGAGGACTGCAGGCGCTCAGAGACTGGGGCTCACCACAGTGAACTCAGCGGCGAGGCTTTGTGAATATGACCTTAGGAGCACAGAAACCACTGTTGGATGTAGAAGCTGATAGGTTTCCTTTGTTGTGACGCAGAGCTGAAGCTTCTGCCCCACTGACGGCCTGTCTTCTCTCCCCCCACAGGGAAGCAGAAACAGAAAGTGGTAAGTTGGTGAATCCCGCCCCTCTCCTATCCACTCCACTCCTGTTGGCGCCGTCGTGAAGCGACAGGACTCGCAGCGGCGGCAGGAAGTGATACTTCAGTCCTGCTGAAGTACACGCATACCCATTATCCATCTTTACGCCGCAGAGCCTGGCGCTCATGGAGCAGCTTCTGATGACGCATATGTTCAGATGATTTCCACACACAGACCATCACTCTAGTTTCTGGCTCCTTTCACGAGTTTGCTCCTCTCCAAATGGGACGTTCTCATCGCGTCTGTCCAGCTGATGAGAACATCACTACATGATTTTCTGTCATGTGACGTCTGCAGCCCCCTTGATGATCAAATACAAACATATAGAGGGTCAACCACATGCAGACAGAGGGACGGGAACGCAGACAGAGGGGTGCATGCAGGCGCGCATACAGATGGTCAAATGCGCAGACAGAAGGTCGAATGCAGCTGCGCAGACAGAAGGTTGAATGCATCAGCGTGGAAAGAGGGTAGAATGCAGCTGCGCAGATGGGTCATATGCATCTGCGCAGAGTTAGGGTAAATGCAGCTGCGCAGATATGTCGTATGCGGCTGCGCAGACAGTGGGTCAAATGCAGCTGCGCAGACAGAGGGTCAAATGCAGCTGCGCAGATATGTCGTATGCGGCTGCGCAGACAGTGGGTCAAATGCAGCTGCGCAGACAGAGGGTCAAATGCAGCTGCACAGACAGAGGGTCAAATGCAGCTGGGGTCGTATGGCAGGAGGGTGTTGAAAGTCTCCTTTTCACACCTCTTAATAAAACAAAAACCCAGAGAAAACCATTCAGGTTCCTGCAGAAACATTCCAGTCGGCTCTTTACCTTCAATTTTTTTATTTCTTCAGCTGTTCTCGCCTCACACAGAACACAGCAGAACTGAAGAACAGGCAGGAAGCTAGCTAAAGCTAAAGCTAGCCGTCAGTCATGAACGCTGTTTGCAGGAACATTATCTTCAGGGCTGGAAATAAATCTATTACATGAAAATGAAGGCTCTGGCCTCCGGGGGGCGCTGCACAGACGTCACATGAGAACCATTCATTGACGAGTGTTTGGCTCATTTCTCCACCGTCTGATCGGTTTGTTTCCTGAAGCGTGTCACAGTCGGCTGTTCTCTGTCGTCAGACGGAGCACGTTCCCCCGTACGATGTGGTTCCTTCCATGAGGCCCGTGGTGCTGGTGGGACCGTCGCTCAAGGGTTATGAGGTGAGGACTTCTGCAGACATTTTCATCCTTCTGTACCTCAGATTCCTTTCTGCCGGCGAGGCTGAAGCTTGTCTGCTGATGATCTGCAGGTCACCGACATGATGCAAAAAGCTCTGTTCGACTTCCTTAAGCACAGATTTGACGGCAGGTAAGGAGGACCGACTGTCTGAGGAGGAGAACATGGTCCGTTTGGAGACCTGAGGCTGCAGGACGTGATGCTGTTCTCCTGCACTTCCTCTGCAGGATCACCATCACGCGGGTCACGGCCGACATCTCTTTGGCCAAAAGGTCCGTCCTCAACAACCCCAGCAAGCGGGCCATCATCGAGAGGTCCAACACGCGCTCCAGCTTAGGTCAGAAGCCCCGCCCCGCCCGCTCTGCGCACCACGCTCCGGTTTGCCGGTGCAAATGACGGATTCTGATCTGCCCCGCAGCCGAGGTCCAGAGCGAGATCGAGAGGATCTTCGAGCTGGCTCGCTCGCTGCAGCTGGTCGTCCTGGACGCAGACACCATCAACCACCCCGCCCAGCTGCTCAAGACCTCCCTGGCCCCCATCATCGTCCACGTCAAAGTGTCCTCGCCAAAGGTGGGCCTTCACACCCGACAAACACGCCAACAGTTCTTTAGACCGGACTCCAGAATCCAGAACCAGCAGGGAATGTTTCATCCAGCTTAGTCAAAATGATTCTGCAGAGAAGAGACGAAAAGAAGGAAACCAGAAGGAGAATGAAGAATGAAAATATCAATTATTATCAATCGGTCGGGTTCTTCTGCACAGATCCAAGCCCGGGTGATGCGGCGTTCACACGTTTTTCAATGCACTTCCAACGACGTGCTCATGGTCTAGACGCTCCCGTGGCGTGTGGGAGGAGCTACTGTCAAGGCTTTAGCCTCAGCGCCACACAGAAGCTCTGACCGTCTGTCTCTGTTTGCAGTGCGTGGAAGACACGGATAAAGTTCAGACGTCAGCGTGATTTAGTTGATCAGTTCGGTCATCCGGGTTCACGACATCAGTCCAGTTTTTTAGCTGCGTTCTACAGGAACCATGTCTGAATGAGGGCGATTCCAGCGGTTCTTCTGTGACCCGCTTTGACCATTTCCTGTCTGAGAGGGAGAAAAATAATAAGGCATCGATGCAAATGAGACATGTTCTCCTCCATGTCTGTTCGGTAGCAAACACTGATCCCCACAGCGCCCTCTGGTGGCCGTTAGTGGCAAACAGAAAACGCCATGAAGCAGGATTTATTTTTCTAAAAGCCTCCCATCGCTCCCCTGCCTGAACCAAACTAATTGACTTCTAGTCTGAAAACACGGGAGTCCAGCACAGGTCACCTGGTGAAGGTTAGCGCCAAAGTTCTCCTAAAGGTAAAGAGAGGAGGAGCCAGGATGAGGAGGCGATCATGATGTGAAAACCTCTGAGTCCTGGAGGTGACCCTGTGATCGTCCAAATGTCCAAACCGTCTGTCGGATCTTCTGTCCTGCAGGTTCTTCAGCGGTTGGTCAAATCCAGAGGGAAGTCTCAGAGCAAACACCTGAACGTCCAGCTGGTGGCGGCAGACAAACTGGCTCAGTGTCCCCCGGTGAGTGACCGTCCCGGCTCCAGTCCTCCTGCGGGCTGATTGCAGACCAGAGGCTCTTATTCTGAAGGGTCCATCTCAACCGTCTGCCTGTCCGTCATCAGGAGATGTTTGACGTCATCCTGGACGAGAACCAGCTGGAGGACGCCTGCGAGCACCTGGCGGAGTATCTGGAGGCGTACTGGAAGGCCACCCACACCTCCCTGGCCACGCCCCTCAACCCCCTGCTGGGCCGGAACCTGGGCTCCACGGCTCTGACCCCCTTCTCCACCAGCATCTCCGGCCTGCAGGTACGGCCGCGGCGCCGCCCTCGCCACTTAGGACCCGTTCTCTGACTATAACCTGTCTGTGATCAGCAGAGCCAAAAGCTGCGGCAGAGCAACCACGCCGGAGACCACGCCACCCCCAACGAGCGCCGGAACCTGATGGCGGCGGACGAGAACTACCACAACGAGCGGGCGCACAAAGGCCGCAACCGCATGTCGTCGGGCTCGCAGCACAGCAGGGAACAGCAGGACCCCTACCAGGACTACCCGGACCCGTACCAGGACGCCTACAAGCCGCACCGCAACCGCAGCTCCCCGGGCGGCTACAGCCACGACTCCCGGCATCGACTCTGAGTCTGCCGGGGCCGCCGCCGGCCGCTGCCAGGGCCACCGCTGGGGCCGCAGTGACCCGGCGTCACCAGGAGGATCCCCCACTCCACTTTTTTAAAGAACCTTCCGGCTGCGCAGAGGAGATGGGATGTCTGAGCGCCGACGGATCCACTCAGAACCCTGAGACGGCGGCGGCGCCTGGAGCATGGCGGCAGATCCAGGGACAGCCCCCCAGGCCTTGTACAAACCTCCACCTTTAGCTTACTGCATGCTGATAGATGACCCACCTCTGCATCCACCCAGATGACCTTCTGGACCTTCAGGACGGGTCGTCCCGGTGGCCCGGCGGAGCGGTTCTGCCGTTCAGGTAGCTTTGATTCTGGTGCTTGACATTCCCAAACCGATTTGCTGCTGGAGGATGAGGAGGAGGAAGAGGAGGAGGAGGAGGAGGAGGAAGGCCAGCTTTTCTGTAGCGTAGCTTTAGCATCTCATCTCAGTGAGCAGAACCCAGACCCGGTTCTGAGGCGGAACAGCAGCCGGTCTCTCTGACAGCAGCAAACATCTGATGCATTTCCAGAACTTTCTGTTGGTTTTGGAGCTTCAGGCCCACAGAGACTCCTTCAAAATACGATCAGAACTCTTTTCTGAAGCGGCGGGTCCACAGGTCCGGCTCGGCGCCGCTGGCATGTTGTCCGGACTGCAGAGCATGCTCTATCCAACCTTAAATAGCCCCCCCCCTCCTTTTTCTGACGTGATGTTGATCAAATCGACCCCCCCACCCCCCATGAAAGAAGAGCAAAATAAAAACCTGAAGTCCCAAAGCAGCAGTCCTGCGTGGTGAGGGGGCGGAGTCACAGAGCGGCTCCCGCCTGAAACACGGAAACCACCCGTTTACTTTAGAGGTGGGGGCTCCCGCTCTACCACTGCTGTGGGTTCAAACCCCTCTGTGTGTGTGAATGTGTGTGTGTGTAGACGTTTACGACTTTCTTTTCGTCTTCCTCACTTTCCGTTTCTTCATCGTTTTGTTTTCTAAGTGTTAAAATCCCATGATGCATTGCTCCCACAGCTAAAAAAAGGTCAGACTTTCGTCCAATAAATGCAAATGTGCTGCAGGTCTAGCAGGTGGATGGAGCATGGTTACCATGGTTACCACCTCTCAGCATCTCCTCCTGAATCCGTCTCATGGAGGTTCTGGTCTCTGAGTTTGTGAAAATTGTCGATTTTAAAAGATTCTAGTTTTTCTTTTTTAACTTCTGAGAGACTCCGCCTCTTCCTGTTCCATGAAATCCTGGTTTTGAACCACAGAGGTGCACCTCCCGCAGGAGCAGCACCTCCTCACGTCCCAGGATCCGTCTTTACTCACAGCAGGAGCGGTGACTCCGCTGAATGGCTTGTCCTGCAGGAGAACCGCCGTCTTCCAGGTCCGTTTGGGTCGAGCTACATCGATCCTTCTCTCAGCAGGAACCAGATGAATCCCAGATGGTTCCTGTGAAAAGGTTTTGGTCTGAGAACATTAGTAGAACAGAGAAGAACATCCGGATCAACGGTTCTTTGAAGGTTTTAGAGTTTTTAGGGCTGAATGGTTAGCTAGACGCGAATGAACATCGGGTCTGCTGCTTCAGGAACCTAGAACCAGGTCCACATGAGAACCTGAGGTTCTGCAGGAAAACGTCCCACATGTGATGAACTTTAAAAGAAATCCACAAACCTCTGCGTCTGGAGCGGTTCTGACTGGAGGGCAGACAGGAAAGTTCTTCTGGGTTTTGGTGAAGATCCGACTCCGTGTTCCGCCAGTCCACACCGGCAGAACATGATCCAGAACCTTCTCCCCGCAGAACAGGAAGCAGGACAAAGGAATCCCAGGAGGAAGGAAGACGACAGCTTCAAAATAAAAGACTCATTCATCATCTGTTTAGTTTGAATAAAGGTTCTGATTTATGTTGAAAGGATCAAAGATCGTCTATGTGTTTCAGTGATGCTCAGTCTGTGTTTAAAAAGAAGATTCCTGCTGCAGCGGATCATCTTCACTCTGATGATCAGAGGACAGAAAAAAAATACTTTCTTCCGTTTAACATGAAACTGTTCATGTTTCTGTCACCTTAAGGCGGGACCTTGCACGCACGCGCACACAGTGCAAGCATTTGGACCAAAACAACCGTCAGTAAATCTACGAGCCACGCGGCCGCACCTGCTGGCTCAGCTGGTGACGCGAACGATCTCTGTCACACCTGCGCCTCAGGAAGGGCGCCACCTGCTGGCTCATTTCAGAGCTGCACTTGAACGCAGCATCTGTGGTTTTACTAGAAATATGATCTTAAAATTGTAATTTTCTGATCTAAAAGGGAATTTCCTTCCCACCGTTGAAGCCATTAAAATAGCTTTAACCATTTTTAGAAACGTTTCAACGTAAATTGTAGTTTTTTATGATCAAACCAAACATGACATGGATCCTTCAGCGGGAATCCATTAGATCATCCATGATCCCTTCCAGATTACTGAAGGTTTGTTGGAGACAAAAAGGGACAGAGTGAGAGCTCTGAGTTTATATTGTTATCTTTGATATTCTCTTCTCTGTGCGGGATTTAATCTACGGGACCCAAACAGCCGTGACTCTCCGTTCAACCGTAAACCTGCCCATATCAGTCACTTCCGGTCAGGAGCAACGAATCACGAATCCACTCTGACCCGTTCAGGAGCGCGGGCACCGACGGGCGCGCGGAAAATGCCCGAGTTTCTCCGATCGACACCGCCATCGTGTAGTAGCGGCGGAAATGACGTCATCTCATCAAATTTGTAGTAAACTGACGCAGGCGGGATGATTATGTGCATTCATACATGCCGACATATCCCAGAATTCCCTGGTTTCAGCACCATCATGTTTTAAAAACAACTTTATTCCTAAAAAAAGGAAATAAATCCAGTAGAAAACATCAAACTAAAGCTTGGTGGGTGATGCTAAAGCTGCTTACGCCCTCTTTTTAGATTTGATTATTATTGAAATATAATCATTACAACTCTCAGACACAACCACACAATGATGCAAGGCACAGCTCTACACACACAAAACAACGTCTACATGTCTAAAAATCTAGAAATCTTTCAGCATCAATGACATTTCAAGGCATTTAACAATCTGGACTCTAGATCAGTAACTATTCTGGAGCAGATTTCCAAATGTCATCAATAAAGGATTTGAGTTCTGAATCCATTCAATGAGGAGAAATACAGTCTGACTTCAATTTCAAACACAGTCAATTCAGATGATCTGTTTTCATTTGGATGCATTTCTTTCATTTTGGGGACTACGGGCCATTTGATGAATTTCCATAGTTGATCACCTGATGTGTCTGTTATTTTAGATTGATGATACTTTACTGTTAAAGTCATGGTAGAATTGACCTTTAAAGGATTTGTTTACATATTTATCATCACATTTTTCAGTTTTATTTCATCTATGACTAAATTTGGTGGTTTAATGTGAACATTGGAAGACAATATTCTATTTCTTCTTAAATGGATTAAAGCAATTGGAATTTCTCTGCAGGTTTTCTGAAATTCCTTGGTTGAACATTAAATATCAAATTGACTTTTGAAGTCTCTTCATTGAAGAATTTCTCCATTTGAATCAAGAACATCGTTTCCAAA
Source organism: Oryzias sinensis (assembly GCA_037389245.1). NCBI lineage: Eukaryota > Metazoa > Chordata > Actinopteri > Beloniformes > Adrianichthyidae > Oryzias > Oryzias sinensis. The sequence goes on along the minus strand of CM074505.1, from coordinate 17,803,527 downwards.
ATGATCTTGAGGTCAAACCAATTCTGATGAAACATAATTCGGTAAAAAGTCATGCAGTTTCTATTGACAATGTGGATCTTACAGACACAATGGTTATTCGTGCAAGTGAGATTCAAGATGCAATTTCAAAGATAAAAGAAGGCAAAGCATGTGGTCTTGATGACATCACAGTCGAGCATCTAAAATATTCAAGTTTTAAATTACTGCCCCTGCTGGCCATGTGTTTCACTGGCTTTTTAACCCATGGAGTCTTGCCTGATTCAGTTCTCTCAGTTGTATTGATTCCCGTCATCAAAGACAAGACCGCCAGTTTAAATAGTCTGTCGAACTACAGACCGATTGCCCTTTCCAGCAACATTTCAAAAATTTTAGAATATGTTTTATTGACTAGACTCGAAGTGCATCTTTTAACAAGTGAGAACCAATTTGGTTTTAAAAAAAGCCTCGGCACTGATATGTGTATCTACGCGCTACAGGAAATAGTTGGGAAATACCTGCATCTGCATACATCTGTATTTCTGTGTTTTATTGATGCCACTAAGGCCTTTGACAGGGTCAACCACCTCAAGCTTTTTCAGAAGCTAATTAATCGAGGAGTGCCCAAATATCTTGTACGACTCCTGGCTTTCTGGTATGCTAATCAAACAATGGTAGTCAAATGGGGCAATGTCTTATCAGAGCCTTTCAATGTAAGCAATGGAGTTCAACAGGGGGGGATCCTCTCTCCATATCTATTCAATGTGTATATTCATGACCTATCCACTAATCTGAATCTGTGCAAAACTGGATGTGTTGTTGGATGTCAAACCTTTAATCATCTTATGTATGCTGATGACCTTGTCATTTTTAGCCCCTACAGTGCTGGGTTACAAACACTATTAAAAGTTTGTTCTGACTATGGCAGAGACTTTGACATAAAATACAATCCCTCCAAAAGCAAAGTAATGATCGTAAGGACCAAAGACGACAGAAATGAAAACTTTCCTGTTTTTAAGCTTTGTGGAACGACTCTGGAACAAACATCATCTATCAAATATCTTGGGCATTTCATTACTGACGATTGGAGGGATGATAGAGATATTCAGAGACAGTACTGTAAACTCTATGCTCAGGCAAATATGCTGATGAGAAAATTCAGTGCATGTTCTCTTCAAGTGAAGTGTTCGCTGTTCAGAGCTTACTGCACTCCTCTGTATACGGCCCCTCTTTGGTGGAACTATGGACGTGGGACATTCCACAAATTCTCAGTGGCCTATAATGATGCTTTTAGGCTTCTGCTACAGGTGCCCAGGTGGTACAGAGCCAGTCAGCTGTTTGTGGACGCTCACATCCCCACCTGTGAAGCTCTACTGCGTAAGCTAACGTACAGCCTCATGGAACGCCTGGACAAATCTAAGAACTCAATTATCATGTCTCTGACTGATCCCAAAAGAAGCTCATGCCGCTACACTTCTGCCCTGAGGAAACACTGGATACAGCGATTATACTCTTTTTAAGTTATATCTTTTTACTTTTTTTTATTTTTTTTTTATTATAAATACTGTATTTGTATCTTGTGTTTTATTTTATTCTCTTTTCTTCCTATGGACCACCTGAGTCTGAAATAAAAGTTTGATTGATTGTCTTCCTGTTTGTGGTCATTACTCTGTTGTTCCACAGGGGGGCGCAGTGAGGCCAAAACTAGGACTGCATAGCATTTTCCACTGGAAAAGTACTTGTTGGGGAAATTCTGAACTCTTTAGAGGAAGTTTGGAAATTTCAAAGTCACATCAACAAAAAATCTAATCCAGCAACTTTTTTGAAGATGTTTTTGTGAAAATGAAACCAGAATGAGTCAGGATTAGCTAGAAAGTCTTGAAACATTTGATTCTAAAAGTTCCAACCATTGATTCTAAATCAATCGTCTTCACACTTCCCTAATTATATTCCTGAATTAGTGGAGATTTTCTGATGAAAGCGGTCTTATTTTTTCAAAGAAATGTACAAATAATTGAGTAATTCTTTAAATTCTTTGGATTAATATGGAATCAAACCAGCAGGACGCACAGCAGCTGCAGTTACCGGTGACTACCACGAGAGGGCCAAACAGCTGCATATTCAAATCTGCTGCCTGGAACAAACGTCAACACTTTCTATTCAACGACGGACAAGAAGAGCATTTCAAATCTATCCAAATACCTTCTGGACTGAGAGACTCTGGTGGTTGTGAAGTAATTTCGTTTTTCTACTGTTTTTATTTAGGTTCTATCAATTTCTAGGTCTCTCTCTCTCTGTCTCTCTCTGTCTCTCTCTCTCTCTAAAAAAGTTCCCGCCTTTTTGCCTCACACAATCTGAGAGGATTTTTCTGCATCGTGTTGACCTGATCCGACAATCCTTCCTCATCAGAAGATTTTTCTGAACAACTTATTGAAAATATGTCTTTTGTTGTGGATGAAATATTCAAATGCATCACAGTTGAAATTGTGTTTCAGAAAAGGAGAAATATTCTTGTAAGCTGTGTTTGTAGAGAACCAGGATCAGACATTAAATTATTCAATGAATAGATGGAAAAGTTATTTATTATTAAAAAACTGAAAGATATTATAATTTATGTTGATTACAATATAGACTTATTAAATTCAAACAAACACAAAAATACAGAAGATTTCATGGATATTATGTATAGAATTAATTTGCATCCTCTCATTACAATACCAACCAGGATAACATCATACAGTCCTACTTTAATTCATCATTTTTTGTCCAATACTTTTGATAATAATATGGTTAGTGGTGCATTACTAAATGACATTAATGATCATCTTCCCATCTTTATGGTATGTGATGTCAGATATAAATTAAGCAATCAAAATTATGTCACATACTGTCGGATTAAATCTGAGCAGCATTTAAAGAGGGATCTATCCTTGTCCAACTGGGATTCTATTTACAACGAGTCAGACGTAAACAAAGCTTACAATTCATTCATGGAAGTTTTCAGTTTAGACTATGACAAAAATTGTCCAATTAGAAAACTCAAAAAGAACAAACGTTTCAATACTCCATGGTTAACAAATGGACTAGTAAATAAATGCAAAAAGAAAAATTATTTATATGAAAAATTTCTGAAACACAGGACTACTGAGGCTGAACTGAAGGATAAAAAATACAAAAATAAATTAATACATATTTTGAAAGAAAGGAAAAAAGCTTATTTTTCTAAATTACTAGATAGTAACAAAGTCAACATTCAGGGAATTTGGAAGACATTGAACAAAATGATTGGGAGAAGTTCAAACACTTCATCGTATCCTGAGTATTTTGTGGAAGACGGCGTGTTATCAGTGATACAGAAGAAATTGCAGATAGATTTAATAGGTTTTTTTGTCAACATTGGACCTGAAAATTTGTTGGTAATTTGATTGAGATCAATTCAAATACAATGTTTCTCACACCTGGTAATGAGAAGGAGGTACTGGAGACCATCAAGACATGTAGTAATAAAAAATCCCAGGATGCTGATGGTGTTGATATGACAACAGTTAAAGATGTTGCTGAAGCTATTAGCAAACCACTCACGTATATTTTCAATTTGTCATTTAAATGTGGACAGTTTCCCACTAAAATGAAAAGTAATTCCTTTATTTAAAACTGGAGATAGGCATTGTTTTACCAATGACCGTCCAATTTCCCTTTTGCCTCAGCTTTCTAAAATATTGGAGAAACTATTTAATTCAAGATTACTTAATTTTATAGAGAAAAATAATTTGTTAATTAACAGTCAATATGGATTTCGACAAGGAAGATCTACATCACTGGCCATAATTCAACTTGTCGAAGAGATTACTAATTGTATTGAAAATCATCATATCATCATGATCATCATATTTTACTGAATAAATTGGTAAAGTATGGAATCAGAGAATCGACACAAAACTGGTTACAGAGTTATCTGGAAGATAGACAGCAGTTGGACAAATTGGAAATATAAATAAAAAAATAGGAAAATCATTTGTGGAGTACCTCAAGGATCAATTCTTTGACCAACTCTGTTTTTACTTTATATTAATGATATATGTAAATTATCACAAATTATGAAATGCAGACTTTTTGCAGATGATACCAACATTCTATGTTCAGGGGAGAATTTAGAGAAACTTCTAAGTGACATAACTCAAGAAATGTACAAGTTAAAATATTGGTTTAATAAGAATAAGCTGTCTTTGAATCTAAAAAAGACTAAATTTATGTTATTTAGGAGACAGAGTAGCAAATTATTATCAATGATACAGCTATTGAGAAAGAGCAAAAACATTTGTGTTTGGGTGTAATTATTGATGATAAGCTTAGTTGGAAACCTCACAAACAGTATTTACATTCAAAAGTGAGTGATGAAAAGATGTAGCTGGATGCTTCATCAACACGCCTTATTGATTTTGTATCACTATGTCATGATGGCATATTTGAATTATTGTATTGAAGTGTTGGGAAATGGTCACAAAACAAATCTGCATCCTTTAGTTATACTCCAAAAGCGAGCCATCAGATGAGTTCACACATTTAAATATAATGAACACACCAATTCACTTTTCTTAACACATTTAATTTAAAATGACAGGATTTGGTTGATTTTAAAACTGCTCAAATCATGTCTAAAGTATCAATAAATTATCTGCCATCTAATATTCAAACTTTGTTTCAAAGCAGAGATGCAGTAAATAAATACAACCTGAGAGGAACCAATAAATGTTATCAACCTAAAGTAAGGACAACCCTAAAATCCATGAGTATCTCAGTGAAGGGTGTCACACTCTAGAAAGATCTATGGAGGACATGAAAACTTGTAAAAGTCTTGTCCAGTTTAAATGTTTCTTTAAAAGATACATAATGAATAAGTACCATGAAGCAAAGAAACAATGATGAACAGGCTTAGGAATACAGTGGGGCTACGGTAGACATGTTTCACATCTATGAGTTGGTGGGTTTATTTATTTATTTTCTCTATTGAATCTCCATAAGCTATGGGAGAGGGAAAGAGAAAGGAAGAAAAAGAAAAAAAGAAACATAAAGGAGGAGAAAAAAAGGAAGGAAGGGGGGATGATGAAGGAGGAGGGAGGAGGAACAGACAATAGAACATGTGTGTTTATATGCTTACTCGTGTTGTTGGCGTGTTTTGGTTTGTTCTTGTTTTCAGTTGAGGTTTTCCGTTTCTTTCTTCCCTTTTTATCTTCTCTTTTACGTGGGTGTGGTCGGAGTGTTTGGACGTGTTTGTCCGTCTTTGTCTTTTGTATGTATTGAGTTAACATTATAATGTTAAATGTTTAATTTTGTTGTTGTCGGTTATGAGTGGTGTTGAGTGGGGGATTGGATTCCTATAAGCATAAGCTACTTCCAATCCCCTTTCAAATCAAATTTTCAGTCTTGTATTGACTTATTTTATTTTATGTAATTTTTGTTTTGATTCGAAATAAACAATTGAATGAATGAATGGAAACTCTTTTATTTTGAAAAACAGACATGCTTCTTAATTCTTTGTTTTAATGTGAAAGTCCTGACCAACATCCTTTATAGTGTCTGATTGTTAAACTTTATTCAGTTTTAAGAGTCTGAAGACACGAAAGTAACTTTTCAAAATAAAAGCTGAGGTTCCACTGATGCAGAACAAGTTTAGTGCTGGACGTACTGTTATAGAAACTGCAGAACTGACAGAACCGACAGAACCTACAGAACCTAACTCCATGAAGAGCTGTGATGAAGAGCTGTTCCCCATAAACACTCAGACCACATAGAATCTAGAACCAGAACCTTCAGAGGTTCTGATGGTCATATTTCTCCATCTAATGCTGAACAGAAAGGATGTCAGCTGGAATGGAAATGTGTCTCATCACAGTTTAGGTCCAAAGACGTAGTTCAGCCTCACCAATCAACACGCCTCCACAACAGAACAGCTGATGCTGGACAGCTTGGTTGGAATATTAGGTTTAATGAAGAAATGAGAACATTGGTGGAGCGCTCTGATTGGCCAGAGAGGTGAGTCATGGCTCTCTGTCCAATCAGAGTTTGGAACATGTCCCACAAAGCTTCCTTCATGTTGAACGTCTTTCTCTGTCATCCATTCACTGATTTCTGATTTCATGCTCAACATTTCAAGCTGATGTCTTTGTGTCTCAGCCTCCAGAAGGTTTCAGCACCACCATCCGGACAGCTCCCACTGCATGTTCTCCTTTAAACCCAGCCGGGCTCCAACCAAGAGTTTGGGAAGAAATCAGGAGAAACTGGAGAACGGAGGAGGAGATCTGAGGATCTCTGCAGAGAGATTACCAGGTTGAGTTTGTGTCTGTGGTCTTCTGATCTATGTCAATATTATTTTTATTCTCTCTCATTTTCATGATGGGGCGGGGGAGGGTGGGGGGTTATTCATTATCTTAATGTTTAGATTTTCTATTCAATGTTGAATCTACTACAGAGAAGATGGTTCAAAGTATCTCTCAGATGGATCATTTATTAACATGATCATAAAATAAAAAGAAGTACAAGGATCAGTAGATTCTGTACACATACTGCAGATTACCCCCCCCCCCCTGTCCTCCCCCCTCCTTGGGCCTCATCTCTGGGAAAACTTCTCGTACTACAACTTATAAATTCTTATGAGCTTTTTTGTTTTTTATTGGTTTTTATGTTTTGTTTTGGTTATTTTTACTTGGGACTGGCACATGTGAGCTCTGACTGGTTCCACATGTGGTTGCATTAAAACAAGCAAGAACCTCAAATATTCCAAATACCATCAAAGTACTTTATCTACCTACTTATTTGTTTTAGGAATTATTGTATTATTATTAAAAATTATCAATAAAGTCCATCCATCCATCATCCATCCATCAACATTCAGTTGGAGGGTCTCTCTGGACAACGTCACACGTACCTGTTGTCCGTGGATCCACAGCATTTAGAGGACGAGACACAGGTGGAAACACTCAAGACAGATGGGGACCCAAAGTAAAACTCACTACAACAACAAAACAGGAAACCCTACAAAATAAAACAGGAAGTTAAACTCAAAACATCACAGAACAAAAAACAACTAGAACACAAAAGCAGAAAAACCTAAAAACGTGACAGAATGTGGCCCCAACCAAAATGAGTTCAAACCCCTGCTATACGCGGTTCATGGTATCACCTCACAGGCTCCTCTGGAAGCTCAGTAACAGTCAGACAGAGACCAGAGATGAAGGATGAAGAGCGAGGAGGAGGAAATCTTCCTCTTTGGTCTTTAAATGTCCGTTTTTTGGTGACCAATCAGATGGCTTTAAATCCCAGCCCCTGATGATGGCGACCACCAGAACCTCAGCTGTGTTCAGACTTGGGTTGTTCCTCCACCTCTTCGGCTGCAGTTCCTGCGTTGATGGAGTCCCTGGATCAGTTGGGATCGGTTACTTGGTTCTGATTCATGGACTGTTCTGGTCATTTGGTTTTCCTTAAAGCGATAAGATGACCAACACAGGGTTCTGCTGTCTCTGCTCGGCACATGCCAAGGTTTCAACGCCGTCAGATAACTGGAAACCCCAAAGTCTAAATGGGAGACACCTCTGAAGGTGGAAAAGAAGGAGAGAGCAAAGATCCTGATCCAGATCCAGACTGACAGGATGGTAACGGAGAACCAACCAGACATTGTAGTGAACAGAGGAAAGCCGTTGTGGTGGATGTGGCAGTACCAAGGATGGGAACATCAGGAAGAAGGAACATGAGAAACTGGAGAAACACCAGAGAAGAACTGGAGAAAGCCTGGAAATTGAAGGTGACAGTGGTGCCTGTGGTAATTGGAGCACTGGGGGCAGTAACCCCCAAGCTGGAAAAGAGCTTTTTATTCATTTAGTTTGAGATTTTTTCTATTATTTCAGTTTAAAATTCACCAGAAGAGAAATAATAAAGAATTGAAACCAAATCATTTCCAACGTATTTTGTTTGGTTCTCGTCTTCTTTGACCAACAGCTTTGTTTTCTGCCGTTGCATCAGACTGACAGTCATGTCTGATTTAGCAACAGAGGTGGTTTCTAGATGTTCATCAGAGATTCTCTATCTGACTGTTAAACATCATCCCTTCCTTTTTGATGAATCACAGTGACAAAAGCAAAAAAATGTCTGAGAGAACTGATCAACAGATCCAATGTTTCATCTGTGAAGGCGTCTGCTGGAACTAAAGATGTTCAGGGAACCACACAAACAAAGCTACCTCTGATCAATCCAGATCATCTCCAAAGATCCAACCGGGACGTCTGAATGTTCTAGAACCTCCCAGCTCCATCAAAGTTCTGATCCAGATCAGTTTCAATCTGTTTAGAGCAGGGGTCGGCAACCTTTTTTACTCAAAGAGCCATTTGGGACCGCCCCTAATGAAAAAAAAAGCACCCGGAGCCACAACCCGTTTTGACATCATTATATATATTATGCATATATATTATATCAAGGGTGCTCATTACGTCGATCGCGATCGATTTTCAAAGACATAAGTGTAGATTGCGGGCCAGAAAAGATTAAAAAAAAGTACTTCTTTCTTTTCATCTTCATGTTTATTTGTTACATGTTTATTTCAACATTATTGTTTATGTACTGATGATTAAAAACTACACAGTGAGTTAACATAAAGATACTTTTGTATTAACAGATGAGGCGTTTTATTACAAAGATAGAAAGCAGCGACCATCGTATTCATGCTCTGCTGTAAACGGTGCAATGCGGGCAGCGTGGCATATTGTGAGGCATTTGGCGCTGCTGGCTCCGTACGAAGCGCGCGCCTCGCAGCTTCCTTGATGAGCTCGTATTTATCGGGCGAGAACTGCAGAGCTTATAGCAGGAGGAGAAACGCGGGGAGGCTTTAATAAACTCCGGTTGCTGGACTTCTACCGGGGACATGATGTGCCGCGGGGAGAAAAAGACGTTCTGAAGGCAGAGTTTGCGCTGAGTGCATTTAAACTCGCGTCTGCAGTGACGTATGTGTCAGAAGATGTCCGATTGGCCATTCTGCATGTCAATCAAGTCCCGTACTTTTCGGTGAGGATTTTGATTGGCTGGTGGATTTCAAGAAACACTCTCTTCCCCTTCAATCTCCCCCACGTCCCCGAAGATGACCGGTCAATCGCAACCGACGCAACGAGCTCCCCTGCTCTGAAACACACATCACCGCACACGGGAGTCCAAAACACCGGTGCAAACTCTCCGTCACCAGAAAGCCGCTCCCCGTTCCGCGCCACGCCAAGCCCCCGGCAGAAAATCACTCCAGACCCGGAGTGTTTATTGAAGCCGCCCCGCGTGTCTCCTCCTGCTATCAGCTCCGCAGCCCTCGCCGACAAACACGAGCCCACCAAGGAAGCTGTTTTTTACGTGGCACGTGCCTCGCAGGGAGCCAGCAGCGCCTTTGAAATGCCATGAAAAATGAACGAACTAAAATAAATTTGAATTTTTATAAAATACTCATTATTTTCCAAAGTCACAGGGAGCCACAACAGAAGGATGAAAGAGCCACATGTGGCTCTGAAACCATGGGTTGCCGATCCCTGGTTTAGAGTCAAAGTGTTGACGGTCAGAGAGATCATCTTTCATTGGATAATGTAGCGATTCATCCTCCAGAACGTTCCCCTCAGGGTTTCTGTACATGTCCAGGTTTTTGGACCCCACCAGTTTGTGTACAGGGCAGCACGCTGGACGATTCCATCAGGATTGGGGGGGGGGGGGGGGATACTAACAGTTTGTCCTTCAACACCACCCACACAAGCTGGAGGACCCAGAACTGCCCCGTTCAACCTGCTGTGGTTCAGCGGCTGCCCCTCCAGCTGACAGAGAGTCAGAGTAGATGGTCACACGATACCACCTCCCCCCAGGGTCAAGGACCTGTTGGCTCCAAAAATCTTCAAATGCAATCATATCAACATGTATTGAACACAACTACAGTTCACACACACACACACATGCACACAAACCAACACATGTAAATCACACATGCTGTTTGGGTAAAGGTGAGCCACACCTGTGTTCAGGTGAGTATTTATGTTCTGCTGAGGTGGATGATGGAATGCAGAAAGAGGGAGAGTGCCCAGCTGTCCCGCCGAATCGGTGGACGTAGCCAGGGTACCCCCCACTCCCGCACATTATAGCAAAAAGAGGGAATCCGCCCGCCGGGCAATCCAGTCGGAACCCCAAACCAGGGCTAGCAAGACCGCCCCAGGGGCCCCCAATGCCAAAGAACAGGGAGGTACAGGCGGAGGGAGAGTGCAGCCCCCAGCCAGGAGGAAAGTCTCCGACCCACCAGGGGATCCAGCATGGGACCCATCTTCAGACAGCCCCCCATCCCGCCAGGGGGTCAAGCCTGGAACCCCATCCCGCCAGGGGGTCAAGCCTGGAACCCCATACCCGGACAGCCTCCCCAACGCCAGGCATGAGCCCCCCACCAGTGATGGGGTAGGGGCCAGATGGTCTGAGGTCCCACCTTCCTTTTGTGAAGTATGTGTGTTTGTGAGTGTGTGTGTGTGTTAGAGTGTATATTGTTGAGGTGTAAAAGGTGTGTGTGATAAAGGGGACAGTTAAGAGGACCTCTCCTGCTTGCTGGCAGTGATGTCCAACCCCCCCCCCCCCCAACAGTGGTTTTACATGTCTAAGGTGCAATAAAAACCAAGAGGGGAGGGGTCCAATTCCATGCAGCAACAATAGGAGGGGGGCCACTGCCAAGCAGCTCCCACCTGAAGCGCATCGAAGGCTGACCCCCCCCCCCCATTGCCCTAATAAGTGGCTGTAAGATGAAGGCGGGTGGGTCGGGGACAGGTGGCAGACTGGCCCCCAATTGGTGAGGCTACCGTCCCCCAACCCCCCCAGCCCAGGGGCCCCATCCAAAGGTGAGCTGACCCCCCAGGCCTAACACTTTGGTTGGTTTTGTGGTTCCCTGAACATCTTCTTCAGTTCCAGCAGCTGCCTTCACAGATGAAACATTGGATCTGTTGATCAGTTCTCTCAGACATTTTTTTGCTTTTCTCACTGTGATTCATTAAAAGGGAAGGGATGATGTTCAACGGTCAGATAGAGAACCTCTGATGAACATCTAGAAACCACCTCTGTTGCTAAATCTGACATGACTGTCAGTCTGAACATGATTCTTCATTTCTAACAGTCTGGGTGAAGAGAGGAAACCTGAAGGAAACAGTTTTTCTGAGAAACTTTTCTCCTGAATGTGGAACTTCTTCC
>CM074505.1:17773059-17791819 GCA_037389245.1 Oryzias sinensis | reverse complement strand
AATTACTGACTTTCCGGAGGAATTGAACTCTACAACTGACCTAAGGCTGCACGCCTCATCAGTTGAAAGTGTGTTTTCCGAACTGAACTATGAACGATCATTTTGTTTGAACTCTGCTTTAATTTAGGGTGTGGATTTATGCACGGGTTGTATTTGAAATTCTGTTATCTGCAAATTGTTTCTTCGCATTAAGACGCTCTTTTGTGTTGAACCCCTTTTCGTGTATTTATTTATTAGTAACAGGACTAGTTATCCTAGTGAATTGTTACAAACCATTTCTAACCAAAACCCTAACCCTAATCAGACCAACCCAAAGTTCCACAAACACAACAAAGTCCCACTCTGATACAAACAAGATACCCAGAACAACAAGAAAGAACAAAAAAAAAAAAAAACACAGCCACAGTTGCAATAGGGGGTAAAACCATGAAGAAGCATAAAGCAACAAGTTGCTGGATGTTTATAATCATTTCAGTTAGGTTCAGCTCTCATCTGTTTGCTCAGCTGTTGGACAGGACACGTTTAAAAAAAAAGTCACAGCTGATATATTCCCCAGATGACAAAAGGACAAAGAAAAAGATGACCTATAGAGGAAATTGGTGGAAAAACAAACTTAAGAGGTTGTTACCATCTGGTGGCAGAGAAAGGGCAGTGCTCCCTCAAGGCAATTGGGTGTTTGTTCAGCAAAAGTCCAAAAGAGTGACTTGCAGAGGGTACCCTCATATGTGTCAGGGTTGAACAAAACAGACAAAAATGGTGCAGCCTGAAGAAGAGACTAACATCCCAGAGCAGTAAGAGAAAACAAACAGGAAAAGAAGAGCGATACCTCTAAGAGAAGAACAACAGGACTACTTTAAACAGTGGGGTAAGGAAGAAAAGTAGGTAGACACAATAGATAGACACACAATCAGTGACAAACTGGAACAGAAAAGGAAAACTGACTGACTGACTGACTAAAAAATTAAAGCCGCAAGCAATGTTGTATGGCCCGCAGGCGCTACCCGCCCTCGCCACCCGCCTCTACTCACCACCGTCCTTCGCCGTCCGCCTCTAGGCACCACCGCTGCTCTCATCACTCTCACCACTCTCACCACTCTCACCACCCACCCTATCCATCCATCAATCCATCCATCCATCTTCCTCTGCTTATCTGGGGCCGGGTCGGGGGCAGCAGTCTAAGCAGAGATGCCCAGACGTCCCTCGCCCCAGCCACTTCCTCCAGCTCCTCTGGGGGGACCCTGAGGCGTTCCCAGGCCACCCAAGGGACATAGTCTCTCCAGCGTGTCCTGGGTCAAGTGGATGCATCAGAATGTAGCAGAGCTTGTGCCCTGCTGATAGCTTCTACATAACTACAAGCTTTTTTGAACAGCATTCATTTAGCCTGTTCTTAATTTACAATCATTTAAATAAAGCAATCGTCCAAAACCCAATTGAATCAGTTAGTTCAAAAGGGGCCCAAGTCCACAATTTTTTAAAATAGAGATATTATATGTTCTATGGTCTTCAAGGGAAAATCTATCTGATTGTGTGCAAAAAAGTCCCAAGTCCATTGTAATGTATTGACTATTCTTGACATTTAAAATGCATTAATACAAATTCCTGGACTTGGGCCTCTATTTCATGGGTTTTGCTTTATCCCATAGATGGCAGCTTTAGTTATCCAATATGGCAGCGCCCCTGTTTAAGTCAAGAAGGGCCCAAGTCCAGAGACTTTAGTTTGCTAGTCCTCTGAAATTATAAAAAAAATATGAAGGTAAAAATGCTCCAAAAAGAATGCACTTGTAGATTTGATTTGAGAACTTGTAATATAGAATGTGAATACTTGTGCATCAAAAATCTGCATCAGTGTGTAAAAATCTTCTGCTGTGAACTGACAAATTTCCATTTGCATGTGTTCATTTAGAGTTACAACTTCAAATCTGTGATTCCAACTGCTCAAATGTGCTTCTGCGTGTGCTCGAATCTGCTGGCGCAAATCACAGGTGCGCTACAACTGCGCTCTGAATTTTGACACATTCCTTGCGAGAAACTGATCTGTGTCCGATAATGGAACTAGGGGGGGAGGGAGGGTAAGAGGAGGCGGAGTCAACCAATCAGAGTGCAGGATTAGGAGAACTTGGTAAAGTTAGAAATATCTTCACAGATTCGGACTTCCTGCTTCAATAACTCTTCTGATAAACGTTCAAATGTGACAGCAAGTCTCTCAATCATTTTGTATGAACAGAGAGTGAACTAAAAATGCATTTCTAAAGAAAAAGTCTGTTTTTTCCTGCATTTTAATGAGAAATGATCTCTTCATGCTTTAAATGCAGACATGCAGCGAGACGGCTGCGAACGGACAGCATCAGCAGGAAGATCATCTTTGTTGTAGCAGGACAACAGGGCCAGGGCTATTGAGCAGCTTTATTATAAGTCATATGGATTAACATGGGCGGCCGTGGTGCAGCGGTAGGGCGGTCGACCCATGATCGTAAGGTTGCAGGTTCGATTCCCGCCTTGCACGCCCATGAGTCGAAGTGTCCTTGGGCAAGACACTGAACCCCACCTTGCCTCTGGTGGTGGGCGGGCGCCTGTGTTTGGCAGCGGAGCCGCCACCAGTGTCTGAATGTGTGAGTGAATGTGTGTGTGACTGGGTGAATGGGTCTGTGACTGTAAAGCGCTTTGTCCTTGTAGGAAGAAAGGCGCTATATAAGTATACGCCATTTACCATTTGAAAAAACAATGTATTAGATCAGATCAACGCATTCCCTGCGACGTTCCAGGCGACAGCACGGCGGAGTGCGGCTGCGGCGGACTCAGCCCACTGAACGACGTCAGGGTCTGCGCTAGCGACAGGCGTTCTCCGCCATCGGTAGCGCGGTGTCACACCGCTGCCAGCCGCCAAGCTCCGCGGAGGAAGGAGAGGCCGAGGATCCCGCTGGATGAGGGCGTAGCACGGTGTAGTCTGACCAGCATGCGACTTAAAATGATCAAATAAATTAGGAATAATTGTCAATTAACTTTAAAAACTATCCCACATTACTAGGGGTGTGTTTTGGCAAGAGTCTGGTGATACGATACGTATCCCGATACGCGCCCCGCGATACGATACATATCCCGATATTTTACTGAAACATATTTCCTTTCTGTTTTTCTGTTTTTTTTTTAAATACGACTTTGAAAAAACTAAACCTGAACTTTAATGTCTTCCGCTGTAATAAAATGGTCAAATTCAGTTTATTTAATCTGAAAACTACAAGAAATCACTAATAGAACCTTATAAAGCCAGAAAGGATTAATAAAACACTTTTTTACACAGTTGTGATGCAGAATGTAATGTGAATGTTCTGTACAAATCTGTAAATAGCATCACGCGCATTGTACATCTCTGTAAATGGAAATATGTGCATCATCAGGTGTTATAAAAAAAGGAGTGGGATCACACAAGATTTTCTCTTTAACCCACTCCTTTTCAAGCACACTGTATTGCTTTATATGTCTCTTTTAAACTCCTGTGTTTATGTTTTCATTTATATTTGAAATGAAGAAACTGAAACTGAAGATACAGTAAAAGAAACCAAACATCTCGTAAAAAAATGAAAATTTACAAGGAAAGATTAACTTTTAAATTGAACACAAAAGAAAACCTATCCTAAGGGGGCAGATTTCATGAAGAACCCCCCACCCCCACCCTCACCCTCAGCAGAAAAACAATTGTTTCTTTTAGAATGAAATCTTTACACAATTTACAAAGTATCTGTGTGGGGGAAAACCCCCAACTTTTATTTTCACACCAAATTAAAATTTTACAGAATAGAAGAAGAAAAATGATGACACTATAAACTTAAACTTTTTTTTATTTTTTGTGATTGCTTAGTTTTTTTGTTTTTTTTTCGACAAAAAGACACCTAAATCACTTCCAGAATCCCTATTAAACTAAAATGCTACAAGAAAACGCAAACATTGCAGACCAATAGTATATACCTTTTAATCAAACAAACCAAACAAACATGTCTTTAATTTAAGGAAATAATAACCCTCACAAAAACATCAGATTACAGTAGCTCATCATCTAATCTCCTGTGATCATTTGATTAACCCAATTTAGAAAATCGCTCTCACTAAAATCATCAACAAAAGAAGTTATCCAGTCTGGTTGTTCTTCTGGGAGTAATGTCTTGATGGTGGTCCAAAGAGGTCCGGAGTTTATTCATTCGAGCAGGATTTCCAAATCTCCAATTTCTTCTTGGGTTGATGAGGTATATAGCTATATTCATTTGAGGATACTTTTCTTTTAGAACCCTCAGCTTTCTGCCATCTGACTTGTAATCACCGTTGGAGGAATTGTTTCCCATTCATCACCTTTTCCTTGGAGATTGTTTGATGGACTTCTTTAGCAATGTCCTTCCAGCACAAGTGTTTATTTCCAATCCACTAAACATTGCAGTTGGAATGAAGCTTTGCTTCTGAAATGTAATGTGAGCCAATGATCCAGACATCAGGTGCTCCTACTAAATGATGTGTTTTGGTTGTTGGTGAGCTTTCCCATGTGATGCTAACTTGAGGGGAGCCAGATGTGTCCTCTTCCATTTGATCAGATTGGTTCACAGTTTCTGGTGAACTGGCAAAAGGACTTTACAAATCCAGTTCCTCCTCAGAGACTAGAGACAGATTTTGGCTGTTCCCAAGGTCAAAGGTCAACGAAACTTCCTCCATCTTTGGAGCAGGCAAGAAGCTTTCTGAGTCTGTTTCTGAAATGTGTTTCCTTTTTTAGACTACACTTTTTGTGCTTTAGCAAGGCTGTCTCCACTCACTGTTGCAGACATTTCATTGATAAACTCTTTTGAAGGGTTTTCTTTTTCTTTTCTTACCTGCACCTTTGGAATGATGCGTGGGACGTATGGGGTGTTGTCCTTTGACTCAGGTTGGCCTCTTGAAAAAGTAAAGTTGAGAATTTGCTCAAGGGTCTCATAGATAGAGCTTACAAACATTTCAAGTCCTTCTATAGTAAGTTTTATTCCATTTGATTTAAACCAATGGCTAAATGGTCTCAGTTATGGATACTCTATCACGAAACCATTGAATAATTCAACGCTGCATTGAACTTTTTTGTTGACCGTGATCCTGTCATAATCTATTCCCCCTGTATCAAGATTCCGCCAGGAGTTTTGAAGGAATACACAATTTTCATTCTGGGAAAAGTATCAGGCAGCCATTTCAAGTCTTTCACCATTTCACAGAGAAGATAAGACACATTTGTCGTTGCTGCTTACATGGATCATTAAATTGTCTGGAGAACTCCTTTG
The DNA here is from genome assembly GCA_037389245.1 of Oryzias sinensis. Taxonomy (NCBI): domain Eukaryota; kingdom Metazoa; phylum Chordata; class Actinopteri; order Beloniformes; family Adrianichthyidae; genus Oryzias; species Oryzias sinensis. Next base: position 17,786,534 of record CM074505.1, on the reverse strand, counting down.
GCGGGAAACCTCACGATTGAAAGGACGCAAGACATCCCTCCAGCGCATGTTTACTTTTCCAATCCAATTTATTTTTGAATCAAGTCCAAAGTTTTCTCTGTAGCATTCATTTGGTGTATTTTGTGCTCCATTGATGTAATATTCTGGTCCCATGATCCAGACAGTGAGCAGTTTTCTTTCTTTACCAGAAATGGCACGGTATGTCTTTCTCTTTTATCCTTTCTGATGAAGACAGATTTTGCTGGCCAGTAAAACTATTATTTCCAACAAAGCTTCTTGGGAGATCCATGTTACCTGCTACAAATGGATGTTGAAGCACCTGATGGTTTGCAGGATCCAATTACAGCATTTTCTTGAACAGTTCAATAAATTGTTCCAGCTTCATCTGTTTGGTCTCGGAACAGATTCCCGACTTCTGTTGGCGTTTTCTGAAGTCATCTGGTGAAACAGACCTGACATCTTAAAGGATACTGTTTGTATCTTCTTTTGGTGTCCTCAGAACCCACTGCTTTTTCAAGGGTTTGAAGTAAAAATCTTTGGTTTTGGATCCAGCATTTAAGAGATGGTCTTCAGGGTTTGTAGACTCGAACTAACTGCATGTTTGCAATAACAATTTGGACGTTTTTGCGGTGATTTTGTGTATGTCTGTGTGTGTGTTTTTGCTGTGCTACACAGTTGTAATGTCTTTTTAGGCATTTGACAAATTTTGCCTTTTCTGTTTTTATGGACGTTTTGACACGTATATTTGACTTTTTAAACTTTTTTTAAGTGTTTGACCCTCGTTAAGAAAACAATATGGTCCTTACAGTCAGTGACTGCTGCTGCGGGCCATAAAAAGAAGAAAAAGTAATATATTCCTCAGATGAATGGGGGGAAGTTAAAAAAAGACTACCTCTGGTAAATAAGGGTGGAAAAGCGAACTGAGAAGGTGGTGCCATCTGGTAGAGGAAAGAATGCATTTACCCCCAGAATGCTGGGAAGACAGTAAAAAATAAGTAAATAAAAATAGTCAAGGACTGAAGGTCAGATCTCAGTGCACAAAGAAGGGTAAAAGAGCAAAGAGCTGAGATATTCCCCAGGTGAATGAAAAAATGGGAAGAAGGTGACCTTTGGTGGGTGATGGTGGAAAAAGAAACTGAAAATTTGGCACCATCTGGTGGCAGAGAGAAAGCATGGCACCCTCTTGTGGAAGAAGACAAAAAAAAGACAAGAAAAAGAGACGTGGGGTCCTGAGTGCCCCCGGAGGCAGTGGGTGGAAGTAAAAAGGGCGAACAGGACTTCTGGTGGCCAAGAGGTGGGGGTGCTGTGTACTCCGCTAGCCCTGGGGTGGAAGTGAATTGGGGAAAACAAGACATCTGGTGGCCGAGAGGTGGAACAAGATTGACGAAAATGGCGCAGTCTTGTGGGCAAAGAAAAAAAGACAAATAGACATGGGGTCTTGCTTATCAATGGAGGCAGGGCTGAGAGTGAATGGGGGAACATGACTCCTGGTGGCTGAGAGGTTTCCACTTCTCCCTCCCACATCCCTCTTGTGGATGAAGACAATAAAGTGTTGTGGGGTCCCGAGTTCCCCTGGAGGTCAGGGGTGTAAGTGAACGGGATAAAGGGCACCCTCTGGCACAATGAAATTCTTACTTTGCTGTCTGCCCCGAATGCCAAAAAGTAGGAAACCGAAAATTTACTAATTTTCTCGTATGTTCCATTTTCCTTATGCAATGTTCACAAATAACAAATGCCTTTGCACCATGGGGAGGCATCAGCAGCTAGATTGCCGGCTGGCAGGAGCTCTGAGTGAGAGTAGCTGTCTCCAGATGACGGCTGTCCATATTAACCCTTGTGCTATCTAATATGCAGAATATTAGAGAAATTAAAGTTATAGTTCTCCTAAGCATCCTGCCTTTATAGCTAAAGTAAAACATTGTCATGTCATGCAGTCATTTTTCTTCAAACTTGCTGTGATGTTAGTGAACATCATTATCAACATGTCATTTCTATAATGGGTATAACAGTGACATGGGTAATATCAGCGCTTTATGCCGTCTTTCCAGCTCGCTGGGTGTGTGTACCGTAAACTATGATGTAAACGCGCATGCTAAAAGTCAGTGACGGCTGGCGTGACCGCACTTCTGCAGATGTCGGCTCACTTGACCACGGTTCAAACTGGATCTTAATAAATCAAACAGCAAATTCACCGCGAAGCTGCAAATAAATGTGTAAATATGTGGGCATTACATCAGTCTTTATTTTGTTCTGGACACCACTGGAAACACAAATTAATATGATGGTTTCTCAGATCGCAGCAGCATTTCCGCCTTCGATCATCGGAGCTTCGCGCTCCGCTGTGCGAAGGCAGCTGGCGGTCCGAAGAACAAAGCTTGTCCGCGGTGCGTCAGGAGGAGGACCGCAGAAGGCGGACATGCTGCTATGTAATCCTGAGAAGCTGTGGAAACTCATCAGAAGTTCACAACCATCACAAAACCCTCGTCTCTGCCGCTAACACAGTCTGCTCCTGGTGCGCGTGTGTGCGTCAGTCAGCAGCCGGACACACGGAGAAAGCAGTGACGTCATCCCCCCGCCTCCCCTCTGCTAATGCTTTTCCGAAATGAATTTTGTGACAAGTTGCGCGGGGTGGATGTTAAAATGCAAATGCAATCCCCTCTTTGCATTTTCGTTTTAATTATGACACAGAATAAGCGGTTTTAGGTATAAAATGAAAAAGCATTTTGAAGTATTGCTTTTTCTTTTTAATTTTGAGTCAAAAAATCCAGCTACATTTTGAAAACTAAAAAGCATTTCTGTTAATCCATTTTAATTGTCAAATTAGACATTTCTAAATGAATTATGCTACACATTTACCAGGGACCTTTTTGAAAATGAAATGTCAAATACCATTTTCTTTATCATTTTAATTAAGTGACAGAATAAGCTGTATTGAGGAAGGAAATGATAAAGCATTTTGAAGTATTGCTTTTTCTTTTTAATTTTGAGTCAAAAAATGCAGCTTCATTTTGAAAACTAAAAAGCATTTCTGTTAATCCATTTAAAATGTCAAATTAGACATTTCTAAATGAATTTTGGTACACATTTACCATGGACCTTTTTTAAAATGAAATGTCAAATTCCATTTTCATTTTAATTTTAATTAAGTGACACAATAAGCTGTGTTGAGGAAGGAAATGAAAAAGCATTTTGGTGGATTGCTTTTTCATTTTATTTTTGAGTCAAAAAATGCAGCTTCATTTTGAAAATTAAAAAGCAATTCTGGTTTTGACTTTGCTTTTTATTTATGCTACATAATTGCTTCCATACTTCGGTGAGAGCAGCCTCTCTTTCCTCCAAAACCAGATCTGCAAGGGGAGATTTCCGTTGAGTCAAGCTAAGCACTTTGGGTACTAGGACCTTAAAGCCATCTTCGAATCTTCGGCAGATATTCATTTCATCATGAAGCCGGCCCATTTCCTGAAATAGCTGCAACATGGAAACATGTCACAACATTATCATACGATTTTAAAATTAAAAAAAGACAGCCTTTAGTAATTTACTATGAACTCCCAACACAAATGTAAGGAAATAAATGGAGACACGCCCCGCATGGACTGTTAAGGAATGGATATTTGTTAATGGCTTCTTTGACAGTCATCCCATTGACAATCTCTCGCCTTCTCCAAGCAAATGTCCTCATCATCCGTTCCTCCACCATTCGGGCATCTGGTCCTGCAGGACTTTCACATGGCTCGCTACTGATGTATCATCTTCCCCAATATCCACCTTCTACGACACAGAGGGATGACATTTACTCATTTGACAGTTGCTTTTACCTTTTTTAATGTTTATGAAAAATGAGCCCCTAATAATTTATTACATTTTATATAGCGCTTTATCATAGCTACTTAAAGCACTTTACAGGGGAGACCATTCTATTCCATTCCGGGTTAGGGGGTCACATTGGGTCACACTGCTTGTGTGTAAAACATACACACATAGATACACAGCAAACCAAAGAAAATGCTCTGACCTTTGATGCCTTGGCTCGTTTACTTGTGTTTGATTCCAGTTGTAAAGGCTTTCTGTGATGACCAAATTTCTGACTCATTTTTCTCACCTCTTCATCATCTACGAGCGGCACCCGCTCATATTTGAACTTACGTTTGAGAGACATGTGCCAGGTATGCTATTTAAAAGAATATAAAACAGAACAATTAAATTAGCATACAAACCACTTGCAGAAAACTGAAAGCACAAGCATGAAAATACATGGTGAAAAACAATGTGTGCAACAAAATGCAGAAAACATAGTTAATATCTTGACTGGATTAGTACTCTAATATAATAAATAAAGGTCGGCAATTAATATTCTGTCAACTCACATAACAATTGCCTTCTTTGTCCTTTAAGAAAGGGTATTTCAAAATCAGGGCCTTACACACTTTCACATAGTCATCATTGGTCGGAAACCTGTAACAGCGATGCAATAAGGTGAGAAATGTAACATCAGACATAGTATTAATAACTTAAATGGCGTGATCCAGTTGGGTTGCAAAACTTACATTTTGATCAGGGCCATGGTTTCATACAATGTGAGAGAGAAAAAAACGTTTTTCCCGCTCATTTGTCTTTTGTTCTGAAATATTTTATTAATATTTCACGTTAACGTTAACTTTTCGGCGGCAGAGCCTGAGCTGGATGAGAAGCGTTTTTGCCGCAGAAAAGTTAACGTTAGCTCGATGGTGAACTATAGCCAAGATAGTACCGCTAACTTACTTATAATATTTATTTATACTATTATTATGTAATAATGTTTTAACTAATGTTAACATTAATAATGGCAATCGTCAAAATGAGTCTAGCTAGTCTAATGTTGTTGACAGAGTATGAACTTGGCTAGCGCTAACAGTAAAGTTCTTAACTTCCAACTTTGAATAAACACCACAAACCCTAATAAAAAATTCACATACTTTACCTTTGAATTTACTTCTCTCATCTTCAGTGACCTCTATCCCAAAATGAAATAACTCCGTGATTAAATCCTCCGTGAATAAATGTCGAAGCGCCATCCTCCCACCTTTGATCGACACTGACAGAGACTGACCGTTGGATCATTGTCGATTCACTCATGTATCCTTCCGCGCTGCAATATTTATGCTTCCGCCGAGTCAAGGTTAGCCTGTAGCTAGATCCTTAAGAGAGTTAGAGTTAAATTTAGTTTGATAATTGTTGAGTTTGATAGTATAGGTTAACTTGTGTTTCTATATTGAGAGATGACATTTTTAGCATCCACTAATTCCTGCCATTTTATATTTAAACATTAAGGTACAAATATGTAAGGGACAAATATGTACCTTACACCTCGAAAAGCTCACAATGTACAATGGAAAGTGCATAATTGTACCTTAAGGGTGCACAATTGTACCTTAAAGATACATTTTTGTACCTTTAAGGGTACATATGCAAAGTTTGTACCTTAGGGAACAAATGTGGACCTGCATTGTACCTCTTTTTCTAACAGAGTAGGCACTTTAACGGTGGGAGTTGGGTCATCTAGACCCACTAGACAGTGCGCTGAACCTTTTTTCTTCAATGATTTGTGATCTTCACTGGTGTCCATGGATTACATGAAATCTTTCCACCTTTATCCACCTTTGTCATGGTAGGGAGAACATATCAAAGTAAGGGCCGCCCGGTAGCCTGAGGGTTCATAGGGTTTATACAAAGTAGGTAATTCTGCACCACTGGGCACTCGCTTGTAAAAAAATGTGACTACCGTCTCCCGATTACAAAGGGTGGTCAGGATAGCCACCTCCCAAAATTGCTGAAAAACCTATCCTATGCATTTAGGTCGCTGCGCTGTGGCATTTTGAGATGTGTGATAATAGACTTATAATAGACTTAAGATGAACTGCAAAACTGATAGAAATTTTAGAAATTGGTTTTATATTTGGGACATCTTCTCATCACCAGATCTCCCTCTGAGTCATTTTTGTGTTCATAATGGTGGACCTCAATGTTTGACTATAAGACGCCTAATCTTAACTTTTGTCTTTCTGAAAGGCTGCATGTTAAGGCAACAGTACGTCAGTGTCCAAACCACGGCGTTCAGCCTTCCTTTTTTTTGGAGGAAGGCAATCACAGGACTCAGAATTTTTGCTGATTTAGGACTCAGCAGATGATGGCAGTAAATGATCTCATGCAGAAAAAAATCAACAATCCAACACCAGCTTCTTTAGCTTGTGTTGCTGTTTTTCTCTTACATCATCTTCCTCTTGTTTTCTTCTTCCTCACACCAGCTGCAAGGATTCTCCATGATAAATCAACACCAACTCATGTTTGCGTTCTCATTCTAATCCTGACCGATATTATGTAACATAAAACACAAAAGCTGCAGGATTGATGCTCATTCCATCCAATGGATGGCAGTGTTGGAGCACGAAAAGTCTTTGCTTGTCTGTACAGCAAATGTGCAGCTAATGCATGCAGAGAATGCTCTGTGATGCCAACTAAGCTTTACATTTATCTAGTTTAATAAACAGTTATAGATAAAAGTTTAATTCTTAGCTCTATATGTCTTTCATTTGCATTCAAAAGTCGACATATGGAGCCAAGAACATCAACTGCAACCAGGACTGCAACTTTCTAATATCAAACCAAATCCCCTTTGGATGACCTTGTTCAGAAAATGAAGTCTGCCTAAAAATGAGCTCATTTCCCATGAAAGAATTCCTGCTGCAACATTTGGCATCTGCTGATAAAGATCCATACTTATTGTAGAAGTAAGGTTTGTCTGCTTACAGCTTTTGTAAGCATTATTTTTGTCTACCCATTATCCTGCTAAGAAAAGATTGAAAAAGTTGAGTTTGTAAAAAAACAACAACAAAAGAAATAAAATTTGACTTTTCTTTTATTTCTCTCTTATTTCTTTGTGTACCCTTAACGAGAAGTCCTGGTTTTACTCTTGGAAATTAAAGTTCTTATGGATTTATAGTATCGTTGGACATTAGCCGCACTTTGCGTTAAAGAAGTTGTTCTCCAAAAAAGGTATTGACATCTTTGATGCCAGACATTGGGACAAATAAAAAAAGTTGTCATAGTGATGTCAAACAGTTCTAAACTGAGTCTAAACTGAGTTTTATATTACTTTCTTACTTAGTATTTATGTAAAATGTGTCAAAAGTTGCCGATCTTTTAGCTTAGTCAAAACTGCCCTTATGGGTGGTTATGGACAATCTGAAGGCAAAAAATGGGCAAATCTGTACAGGGCACGCAGATGGTCCAGACGAAATTTTAAGATTGTAGATCACTCTGTGATCTTGTAAAGTGAAGATGTTCTCTTATTTTTGTACGGGCACGCTGTGGATGTATGGGTAAGTTGTAAAGAGCAGGTTGAGGAAGATGGATCCATATAGAGAGTTTAATGAATAAGGGGACTTGAGTAGATGAGACTGGCAGGCGTTGGTTTTGCACTTGGGCAGGATACGGGGAAAGCGCCGAGTTTGAGCAGATGAAGGTGGCAGCCGTCTGCTTTGGGCTCAGACGAGAATGAGGCAGGTGAGGAACAAGGCGACAAACCGGGACTGAGGTCCAGTGAAGATCAGTGACACAGCTGAGTAAACGTAGGGCATGAATATAAGGTTACTAGATACGATGCTTCACACTGAGCAGAGCTCAGTGCCCTTAATATATAGAGGTTGTGTGATTGCAGATAAGAGACACGTGAGTAATGAATGAGTGGAAGCAGCTGGAGAACATCCTGATATTGAGGGCAAGGGCTGATAGGAAGTGCAGTATGGAAACGAGGAAGTGGTCAATAATATGGTGATTGTTCTCACTGATGGCCAGAGGGGGAGGCAGGGGACTGGTTCCTCACATAAGTTAAGTGTGAAAAATCTGGAAACTGGAGCAAGACAGTGTGATGTCAACCAATTCAATCACCATTTTTTGTGTTATGGATGTTGTCATGTTTAAACTAGACAATATCAGTAAGCAGTGATTGGTCTGAGTCGGTCTAAGCCAACGTTTCTATGGCAACCACCATTGGAGCACTATTCAGGAGTGAGTAGGCAGACGGCTGGATCCAAGTGAAGCTGGACAGAAGGGTTGACAAGGTAGGAGTCAGACAAAACCATAAGTCAGTGAAGCTAAGGCAGGGTTGGGCAGGCAGAGGTCAACAACTAGCATAGAAAATTCCTGGATTAGACTTTGGATAACATAGTTCAGGCGTGGGTCGGGGCAGGCGGCAGACAGAGAGAGTCGGAACAAATTTTCAAAGTTGTCCAAGCACAGAGATTTCCTCAGATGCTTAAACCTTTTTTCAGCACATATCAAAATTTCCAGGCTTTTTTCAGTTTTCTATTTTAATCACAGGGCTGTACTATAAAATCACCTTTATCACCATTTATATTTAAAAAAATGACATAGTGGCTGGATGGCTCAGGTAGCTGCATGTAGGACTAGTGTATGAAAAACCAGGGTTCATTGCCCAGGGGGCGCAATAAGTTTCATCCAGTGTGGGTCCTTGGGCAAGACCCTTCGCACTACTGCCTAAATATTTAGCTACAAGGGCGCCCAAGTCTGGGTCCCCCTGTGCCGGTCTCCAGCCCGGATAAAATACAGGGTTATGTCAGAAAGGGCATCCAGTGTTAAAATCTCTACCAAACCAAAATGTGCAGATCAGTGAAAGCTTAATCACTGTGGTGACCCCTCAAGGAAAATGCTAAAAGGTAAACAACAACTATCTACAAAAAAAAATGTAAATGCTGTTTTTCCTAAGTCTAAAGGGGTTTTGTTGGGAAGTCTCTTTGCGGTAAAAAACATAATGTGAACAGATTTTGAAGGAAGTGTTTGAGGCTGCAGAGTGGAGCTGAAGTTTGAGGAGAAATTCCCTGCTGACAGGTGGGCTGGCTACTCGAGTGAAGCGTGGCAATGTGCTCTGAGAGCAGCTGGAGCAATGAGAACATAGTCACATATTTGTTTTCACAGTTAAAGCTGAAGGTTTGTAAGGGTTTAGCATTTCAGTAAAGGTCTAGGATTGACAAAACGTTCAACAACCATACAAAAACTGTCAGTGAGTCTCAGAATTGTTCCTGAAATCCACCTTTTTCGGTTCCATTTTCTGACTGACTATTTTTAGCGAACCAAAAATTGTGCAACTGTTATAATCCCAACAATAGACTAAAGAAGATTATTGTCTCCATCACCTTTTTTGTTTCAAGTCAATTCTTGGTGAAGCAATAATAACAATAATATAACAAGAACAACAACAATAGTTAACAATATCTGGATAAATTGTGTAATTTTGCTTTTTCTTTGGTTTAACACTAATGTAAAAAAACACCAAAGTTGTTAAACACAAACATTTAACAAGTGAGCAACTGTAACAAGTATTAAGTTTCTGGTGATCTAATTACACCAAATCATGGTAAATTTTCTGTCCAGGGGTACTGAACTCATAATGCTCACTCAAGCAGGTGCTGTTCAACATGCACACTTAGGCCACCTTTACATTGCATGGTTCAAGTGACCCAATTCCGATTTTTTCCTCTCACGTGGCACAGATCGGATATGACCGGTGAATGTGTAAGCAGGACAAAAGCGCATGGATTCCATTTCTCTCAGATCGGATACAGGCCTCTCTCATATGTGGAAATAAATCGGAAACTAATCGGATACGTGCATTTGCGTGTGCCATGTAAGCAGACAAATCGGATATTCCCAAGTAAATGCGAGTCGTACCTCGGTGACGTCAATTCAGGACACCACCAACTGAAATCACATGACTCATTAAGGTGCTTTTTGTGCGCTGATTTTGCAGTCAGCATGTTACCTTTCAGCCTCAGGCTTCAGACCGTAGTCGGAAACCGCTGTTATGTCAGGTCCGGACACAAACGGTAACTAATGAAGCGGGACACCGTTGCTATAGAACAGGCTAGAAGCCGTTTATTTCTTTGGGGGGCGTGTATGATGGGGACCGTGTGTGTGTGTGAGCGTGCGCACGCGTGCTTGCATGTGTGTGTGCTTGCAACGGGATCTGCCAGAAGCCTGAGGTGGCATCCAATTTTGTGAACACCTTTGCTCCGGACAGCATAGCTAATGTGTGGTCCACAGCTGGGAGGATGTGTCTCTCTCGTCGCACCCACTTATTCAGGTGTGTCATGTCCACACCCAACCTTATTTTCCCTGGTTTGGCTTTTGGTGCCACAACCAAGCCTGCACACCAATGTGTGGGTTGTGTCACTCTGGAAATTACACCTGCTTTTTCCATCCGCTTCAGTTCCTCTTTTACTGCGTCTCGCAGGGGTAGCGGCACTCGACGTGGAGTTGACAGGGCGTATGGGACCGCTCCTGGCTCCAACTTGATTTTGTATGGCTCTTTTAACTTCCCTAGACCAGAGAACACATAGCCTTAAAGTCCACTGGTTGTGTCTGCACTGCACTCACTCGCTTGATGAGCACTAGAGCAGTTATTGCGGGAAGGCCAAGCAGTGGTTTATACAGTCCATTAACCACATACACATCTTGCATAGTTGTTCTTTTGTCAAAAGTCAGCTCCCCTTTGAAACGTCCCCTTACATCCAGTTTCTGCTTGCCTGGACCATACAACACTTTGCATGGTGGTTGCAATGTCCCATGCTTCTGTGGGGAGTAAATGCTGCTCGGGATAGCCGTGACACTGGCACCCGTGTCTAACTTAAACAAAGTCTTTTCCTGGTTGAGATGCACAATGTTGCTCCACTCATCAACCTCTTTGTTCTCCATTTCACCTAGAAATGCAAAATCTTCTTCATCTTCTTCACTGTTTCTTTGCTGTTGTCCAATTATGTTGTGGATTCCCCCCGTGGATCTGCATTTCTTTGCATAATGTCCTTTTTTGTGACATTTCCTGCATTCTGCATCCCGGGCAGGACATTCAAACCGTGTGTGTCTTTTTAACTGTCCACATCTGCTACACTCAACTGTTTTCATGTCATTTTTGCTTGTTGCTGCTTTAAAGGGCTTTAAGTTTCGTTTTTGTATAGCCTCCACCTGTCCTGGTAGCTCCGCCCCCCTGAGAACCGGCTGCTGTCTCTTTATCTCTTCACTTTGCCTCACACGCGTCATGGCTTTCTCCAGCGTTAAATCTGCATCTAACTGCAGGCTCTCTGAAAGTTTAGCATCTCTTATTCCCACAACTATACGATCCCGTATCAGCTGCTCTCTCAATGCTCCAAACTCACAGTACTCCGCCAGCGTGTGCATCGCCGTAATAAAAGACTCTGCACTCTCACCCAGCTCTTGATTCCTCCGGTTGAAGCGCGGTCTTTCAAAAATGACGTTCCTCTTCCTCACGCAGTGCGCCGTGAACGCTGCAGATACGTCATCGTATGACTTTTTCTTTGCGTCTGTGAGGGGCAACACATTCAGGATGTCGCCGGCTGCATACATGAAGCTGTTCACCTGGAACTCTTGCGACTGTTTGTCGAGTCCCGAAGCTATTCTGTATCGCTCGAACCGCTTCAGCCATCTTGGCCACTCCGCAACTTTTGCGAAGTCGAACTTGCCTGGCGCTGCTAGCTGAGGCACGGCCGCTGCTCCGTCCCCGCTCCTCCTGTTTGCATCTTGCTCACTCATGACTGTCTTGTTGTCACTTTTTCACTTCTGACACCATGTTATGTTAGCTGCTTTGGCTTAACATTTGACCGACATAAACCAGACCATACGTTGTTCTCACGTCCGTGGTTTATTCTGTGTCACCTTATTTTCCGTCCGACCGGATACATACACAACAACCAATAGTTCCACTTCACTTTATCCAACAATCACCAAGTATGAATGAGGAGTGAATGAATAATGGACAAATTGTAAGCACCAAGAAAAAGCGTAGATAAATCGAATCCATCATTATTATTATTTCCATTAGTTTTTTTATGTGCCAAATAAGAGCACTTTAGCTTACGCCTTTGTTTTGTTTGAGATTGAAGAATTACGCCTTAGTGGTACAGAAGTAAAGGTTGAAAAAGTCTGTTATAGTAAGAAAACCTCATAAAGCCCCCACCTTTAAATTGTATTTTATATTTCTTTTACAGTGCCACAATCTTGCAAATTTAAATGGTTTAATAACTCCAAAATGAGGCTAATCTAAATAACAGAAGGCGCTGCAGAGCAGGAAACAAAAAACAAAACTCACTGTGGGCATAGCAAGATGAACAGGGCAGAAGACTTACATGGAAGAGACATTACGACGTTAATGGACCAGCACAAGAGGAAGGCAGAGACAAGACTTAAATACAGACAGGGGAGACAAGACACAGGTGAACATGATCAGGACAGATTGGGACAAAGGAAGTAAAACTCAAAAAACATGACAAGACAGGAAACCAGGATATCAGCTCTGTGTTCATCCAAACAGGCCCTGATAAAACACTGAGTAGTTAGGAATATAAAAGATCATAAAATACTTTTTTCTTTGTTTATTTGATTCTATTAAAGACATTTTGATAAGAATGGAGGTACCACGATTTAGCCGCAGCTGCAGCTCTGTTTTCCCTTTAACCGTCTTGACCAATCATTGTTGTACCCCTAATTATACGCCATCAGTCTGACCAATCAGAAGTGGTTAAAGTCTTCACTTCCTTGTTCAACTCGTAAAGTCTCTCAGTTCCAACAAAAATAACAGCTAAAGCTCCTCTTTAGCGGTGTAGCTTTCCCCGGGATCCGGTATCTGACCGGGGAACCAGTGATCAAAATAATAAAGCTCAGAGACGCGAGTCTTCCTGAGTCTTTTGCACTACATCTCCCATGATGCATTGTGCCAAAGTGGCAGCATCTCTGCGCTACAATGAGTCTTCCCTGTTAAACGTCTTGAAACTACAACAAACACACACATAAAACAGTTTTTAAATCTTCCTGATGAAGTCAGAGGTCAACAGTTTAGTTCTCCTTCAAGGTTTGTGTTTATTAACAGTCATCTTTCTAACCGAAACACTTTTCTAATAATGTCTGAATTGAAGGACAAATTTAGTTTCAGACTTCAGTCACTTTTGAAAAATGGAAAGTTAAACTTAAATAGAAGTAATAACAACATTTTATTGGGGGGTTCTGGCTGCCGTTGCTGCAGCGGCAGGGGTCTTGGTGTGGGGGTGGCTGGGCGCTCCTCCTCCTTCTTTTCACATTCCACCATCCATTTTAGAAGAACATAAATGAGCACAGGTGTTAGCTCACCTTTGCACTAATAGTTTGCATGATTAATGAATGAAATATTTCACACTAGTTGGTTTTAAGGCATAAGTATGCGTTTGTGAACACTATCTGTTTTGTGTACATGTTGACATGTGGACATTTCTGCAGCTAGCAGGTGTGTTTATAACATTTCAGTGTGTGTGGACAGGCCCCGCCCTTTTTGTACTACATTTGAACCTTACCGTAATGATAAACAACCAGTAAACTTGTTGCTTTATGCTGCTTCATGGTCTTATCCCCCCTCCCACTATCACCCTCCTCCACCC
>CM074505.1:17738431-17772559 GCA_037389245.1 Oryzias sinensis | reverse complement strand
AATGAAGGAGACAAATCCACCAGTTCAGACACACTGACTGGGCTGTACTCTGTTAGAAAAAGAGGTACAATACAGGTCCATTTTTGTTCCCTAATGTCCATTGTACATTGTGAGCTTTTCGAGGTGTAAGGTACATATTTGTCCCTTAATGTTTAAATATAAAATGGCAGGAGTTAGTGGATGCTAAAAATGTCATCTCTCAATATAGAAACACAAGTTAACCTATCAAATTCAACAATTATCAAACTAAATTTAACTCTAAAGTTTTGAGATATGGGCAAAATAAATGTTTTTGTTTTGTGAAGTGTCCCTTTGAATCATTTTTAATCATGTTAAATGGGGACTATGTAATCATTTACATTCACAAACAGTATTGAAGAATTTGATTTTCAAACCCCTCACCCTATTTATATTAGAATAAAACGTACAAATAATTGTTAACATTTAAGTTGTGTTCTATTGAAAGGATCTAGCTACAGGCTAACCTTGACTCGGCGGAAGCATAAATATTGCAGCGCGGAAGGATACATGAGTGAATCGACAATGATCCAACGGTCAGTCTCTGTCAGTGTCGATCAAAGGTGGGAGGATGGCGCTTCGACATTTATCCACGGAGGATTTAATCACGGAGTTATTTCATTTTGGGATAGAGGTCACTGAAGATGAGAGAAGTAAATTCAAAGGTAAAGCATTTTTATTTTTTATTAGTGTTTGTGGTGTTAATTCAAAGTTGGAAGTTAACTTTACTGTTAGCGCTAGCTATGTTCATACTCTGTCAACAACATTAGCTAGCTAGACTCACTTTGATGATTTCCATTATTAATGTTAACATTAGTTAAAACATTATTAAATAATAATAGTATAAATAAATATTATAAGTAAGTTAGCGGTACTATCTTGGCTTTTCTGCGGCAAAAACGCTTCTCATCCAACTCTGCCGCCGAAAAGTTAACGTTAACGTGAAATATTAATAAAATATTTCAGAACAAAAGACAAATGAGCGGGAAAAACTTTTTTTTCTCTCTCACATTGTATGAAACCATGGCCCTGATCAAAATGTAAGTTTTGCAACATAAACGACGCTGAAGTTGGCTTCCGATTCACAGCTTCCGATTCGCGAGGTCACTAAAGGAACGTTCCACTGCATTTTTCGCACTAAGATCACCTAAAACCGGGTCCTGTTCAAAAACCGCTGGACCTGGACTGCTCAAACCTGGATTAAATTATGCATTACATAGGAAAGAACACATTAAATACAGTTTCTGATTTGTGAAACCTTCCTCTGATTTGTGAAGTGAAATAGGTTGATTTTACGCATTTTACGCACTGGAGTTCACCTTTTAGACCAGGTCCTACTGAAAACCCGCTGGACCTAGACTCTCAAACCAGGACTAAATCGTGCATTAGATAATAAAGAATACATTAAACACGTTTCTGATTTGTGAAAACCTTCCTCTGATTTGTGAAAATGTGAAATAGTTGAGTTTTAGGCAAGTATTTTACGACTGAGTCTGACCTCCCAGACCAGGTCCTGTGTAAAACCGCTGGACCCGATTTGTCGCCCAACTTGATTATATTATGATAGATAATAAAGAACACACAACATAAAGTTTTCTGGATTTGCAGTCTTCCTCTGATTTGTGAAAATGTGAAATAGGTTGAGTTTTAGTGCATTTTACGCACTGAGTCCACCTTAGACCAGGTCCTGTTCAAAACCTGGACCCCGGACTGCTCAAACTTGATTATATTGCATTAGATAATAAAGAACACAATAAACACAGTTTCTGATTTGCAAAACCTTCCTCTGACGGTGAAAATGTGAAATAAGTTGATTTAATCAGATTTTATGAGTCAACCCCAAACCAGGTCCTGTTGATGAAATTTGGGGGGGAAATATAATTTTTTAGTCCTTAACATTTTTATTTTTTATACTGGATTGGTGCTATTGTATTTGTTCACACAGGTACGAGCAGGTGGCCCTAACATATCACCTGGGTGCGCAAAATCACTTTGTTGCATTCCACAGACTTCTGCCCAGACAAAAGCTGGCACTTTTACGATGGACTACAGGAATCCAAGAAGGCTGGATGAGGCGACATCAAAATCTCAACATCACAAAGAAACTGGGAAACAGATGACAGATTGGACACATAGTCATGGTCACAGTTAGCATGTACCCCTGACTTAAGTTTTGTTTTTTTGTTCAATATTTCTTGTTTTTTTTTCTGATTTACTTTAAAGTTTCTGTTTTGGTGTTTTGCTTTAAGTTGTCCTTCCCTTGTCCTTATTATCCTTAAATTGCATAAAAATCAGATCACAAATCAGAGGAAGGTTTCACAAATCAGAAACTGTGTTTAATGTGTTCTTTAGTGTCAAAATTATAATTTAATCCAGGTTTGAGCAGTCCAGGTCCAGTGGTTTTTGAACAGGACCTGGTCTAAGGTGGATTCAGTGCGTAAAATGTGATAAACATCAACCTATTTCACATTTTCACAAATTAAAGGAAGGTTTCACAAATCAGAAACTGTATTTAATGTGTTCTTTCCTATGTAATGCATAATTTAATCCAGGTTTGAGCAGTCCAGGTCCAGCGGTTTTTGAACAGGACCCGGTTTTATGTGATCTTAGTGCGAAAAATGCAGTGGAACGTTCCTTTAGTGCCCTCGCGAAACTGAAGCTGTGAATCGGAAGCCAACTTCAGCGTCGTGCAACATAACTGGATCACGCCATTTAAGTTATTAATACTATGTCTGATGTTACATTCCTCACCTTATTGCATCGCTGTTACAGGTTTCCGACCAATTATGACTATGTGAAAGTGTGTATGGCACTGATTTTGAAATACCCTTTCTTAAAGGACAAAGGCCATGGGTATGTGAGTTGACAGAATATTAATTGGCAACCTTTATTTATTATACTAGAGTACTAATCCAGTCAAGATATTAACTATGTTTTCTGCATTTTGTTGCACACATTGTTTTACCATGTATTTTTGCTTGTGCTTTCAGTTTTCTGCAAGTGGTTTGTATGCTTATTTAATTGTTCTGTTTTATATTCTTTTAAATAGCATACCTGGCACATGTCTCTCAAACGCAAGTTCAAATATGAGCAGGTGCCGCTCGTAGATGATCAAGAGGTGAGAAAAATGAGTCAGAAATTTGGTCATCACAGAAAGCCTTTACAACTGGAATAAAACACAAGTAAACGAGCCAAGGCATCAAAGGTCAGAGCATCTTCTTTGGTTTGCTGTGTATCTATGTGTGCATGTTTTACACACAAGCAATGGTTAGCCCCTTAACCCGGAATGGAATAGAATGGTCCCCCCTGTAAAGTGCTTTAAGTAGCTATGATAAAGCGCTATTTAAAATGTAATAAATTATAAGGGCCTCATTTTTCATAAACATTAAAAAAGGTAAAAGCAACTGTCAAATGAGCAAATGTTTGTCATCCCTCTGTGTCGTAGAAGGTGGATATTGGGGAGGATGGCACCTCAGTAGCGAGCCATGTGAAAGTCCTGCAGGACCAGATGCCCGAATGGTGGAGGAACGGATGATGAGGACATTTGCTTGGAGAAGGCGAGAGATTGTCAATGGGATGACTGTCAAAGAAGCCATTAACAAATATCCATTCCTTAACAGTCCATGTGGGGTGTGTCTCCATTTATTTCCTTACATTTGTGTTGGGAGTTCATAGTAAATTACTAAAGGCTGTCATTTTTTAATTTTAAAATCCTATGATAATGTTGTGACATGTTTCCATGTTGCAGCTATTTCAGGACATGGGCCGGCTTCATGATGAAATGAATATCTGCCGAAGATTCGAAGATGGCTTTAAGGTCCTAGTACCCAAAGTGCTTAGCTTGACTCTCTGAAATCTCCCCTTGCAGATCTGACTTTGAAGGAAAGAGAGGCTGCTCTCACCGAAGATGTCCCTGGTAAGTGACTGACTGATCAGCCATGGTCACCCCTAGTGTTGTGGTGCCATTTAAGCTTAATTTCTTTTCTATTTGTCTATAAGGTAAGGTCTAACTAACCAAAATACACTGTACATTCACGTAATACACTTCCTTTTTTTTAACTTAATTTTCAGGGATTGATTTCAGGGAGAAAAATGACATTCTCATCATACTTGGGGAGGTGTGTAATTTGCATATAGTTTTATTTTTTATTTTTCTTACATTACTTCCCACAGAGACAGTCCAACAGTTTTTTGTGTATGTTTGTGTTTTCATATATATATAAAATGAACTGTTGTTGTTTATTTTTAATGAATGTTTGTGGTAGATTTAAGGTAACTACTTAATGACCTTTATGATCGCTTAAAGAACAAGTTTGTGTCCCAACTTCTCTGACGCTACCATTTTGGTCTAATAATCATATTTTGTGTCGCCATATTTCATTTTTTGTTGTCCCAGCCTTAGCCCCTAGTTGTTTTGATTGTTAGAAATCAATAATTAATCAATATTGAACTTACTTATTACAATTTTCACAAATTGTAACAATTGAACACATTTATTTGTTATTTTTAATATTTTACTATCCCAAAGAGAGATCACATCAATGCCAGTATAATCAAGTTTTGCTTAGACATACTTAGCTGCTCTTTTAGTAAGTCTCTTTCTGTTTGAAGCTCTTAACTTCCTGCTGACTCAGCAGTTTTTAATTCAGCAGCTGTTTTCTCTTGCTGCTGTTTTTTTAATGAAAGCTGTGCAGTTGGTGACATTGTACCTTGATCTGTGAC
Organism: Oryzias sinensis; assembly: GCA_037389245.1. NCBI lineage: Eukaryota > Metazoa > Chordata > Actinopteri > Beloniformes > Adrianichthyidae > Oryzias > Oryzias sinensis. The sequence goes on along the minus strand of CM074505.1, from coordinate 17,767,819 downwards.
AGAAGAATAGCAAACTGTGTTATTTAAAATGTATACTACTGATTTTAGTAAGCCATTTATGAACATTTTTTTACTTGACAGAAAAATAAAGGCCTCTTAATTTGGTGCAAGGTCAGGAGTGGAAAGAATGACTTACGATTTTACGATCACCATATCTCTAAAAAGTAAACTTAATGACTATGTAACTAACAAACCCTTTATTTATACACAAATCTGGCTACTTTGAAGCTCCATGCAAGAGATGACTAACATCTCTTGCATGTTAGCACGCGCCAGGACTCCTTTCCTTTTTTCGCGGAAGTACTGAAGTTAAAAGGACGAACTTGTTTGGGCATTTACGTGAATGTGTGAAACTTGGGGAAGGAGATGAAAAAAATAGTTAAGTAACCTACCAGGTTCACTAGCATTTTCCATTTGCTTCCTTTTTCTTTTCTTTGGTTCCGGGTTGGTCGACTCCATTCTTACTCTAGAGTGAGTATTAATTATGCTGCTGCTTTTAGCATGTGGCAAAGACATGGTGGCTAGTTAAAGAAGATTTTTTTTTTAAACAAAATACAAAACAACACCAGAACATTTACATAAAATTCACAAAATATGGCGAATACAAGAAATAATACTGCAATTTGAAAGGAAGCAAAAAAGAACATTCTTATCAGTATGCACACATAAACCTGTCCATATTCATAATCATAGAGAAATTTGGGAAATTAGGGAAAAGTACCAGTTGAAGAAGATGTAGCACACCAAACTCTAACAGCGACCTAATCACTCTGCGCATGCGCAAAAGTACCTTACCTCTACCAAAACAGAGACCGATCAGAGGGTTCAGTAAAGTTTATTTAAAAAAATACAGATCAGAGTACCAATTCCACTGGAACAAACCGTAGAACTCTGAAAATTGCACAAGCACACTATGTTAATGTGAACTTCCAACAGGGTAGTGAAGTTTAATTTCGCTGCATGTTTCCTAGAGCTCTTACGGTAGTTGCGATACTTTGACGTTAAATTGATCGGCAAGCGCAGGCATTTTGGAAATGAAAATTTTAATCAGTTGTAAAATTCTTGAAAGACAAAATGACTTTGGTAAAAAAAAATTACGGAAGCTTATTTTTGAGGGCAGATCCAAAAGAAAAACCCTTAAACTGATTAAAAGGATGCAGAAAAACAAGCTTCTAAGGCAGAAAATGAAATGTAGCATCTGATCAAGGAGAAGGAAGTTGAAGAAATGGAGAACCAAAGATCATTACACTTGGTAAGTTAGGTTTTTCTTAAACTGCAATCAATGAGAGCTATAGTTATTACAAATTAACAAAAATGTGATTATGATGAATACCAATTTTTTGTGTATATTTTTTTATTCTGCTCGACATGTCAGCGGGCCGTACATAGAGGAAGAAACATTGTAAAGTCCATAAGATACAAGTCTCTGTTCCACTAAAATATCCCTTTCTGACTGGATGCAGTTCATATTCAGGTATGTCTATGTGACTCTCTACTCTGAATCTACACCATTCTCAAGGTGGTACGCCTACAACTAGTGGCTATGTACTTGTATTTTCCTGGCGGCCCGTTAGATCTCTGTTTTAATCTATAGCAATTTAAAGACAATTATTTTGTTGAAGCCGTACAGCTTCACTGTTGTTAAACTCAGAGGAAAAAAAGCAACAGATGCCATGGTAATTTTTAACCACCATGGCATTTTTCATGGGAGACTTACTTCTGAAGTCTGTATAACCGCATTAAAAATACAAAAACTGGAGGGAAAAAGAAAATCGTATTTCCAGACGTGCTCAACATGATTACATATTTATCTGTTTCACAGCTAGCACCTGTTACTGGTAAAGATAAAAACTAAATTTATCTGACAGATCAAAATTACTTAATTACAATTTACGTATAAATCTAACTGTTTTACTTTCACTTTGACAGTGGATTACTTTTGAAATTTGGACAAATATACCTAGAAACTTGTCTAAGCCTATGCTATGTAAAATAACAAAATAAGCATCACAATGCTGGTTAGACCTAAATTTGTTGAAATTTTATAGGTTAAACAGTTTTAATCCGATTTGCTTCTCGAGGATTCACATGGTTTTGGCCCTTATTACATCTTGATGTGGCTTATTATGGAACCCTTCAGGGGCCATTAAGTAAAATTTCATAGTTCATTTTTTTTAACAATGAATTTATTGATTTATTGTTCCTTGATTTATTACCATTTTATCCTGTGTTTCTTTACCCAGTGCATGAGTTGAGAAAAATGGTTTTGTCTTTCCTTAGGTTTTCCCAAGGTTTGCGTCTATGACAGACAGACATGATAGAGGATGACATCGCAGCAAGTTCAGCCGCACTCACCAAGATGTCAGAAGGTCTGCACAACGGCTGCGGAACGAATAAGATTAAGAAATGGACAAATCATTGGTGGACAACATGAATTTGACGTCATTGATGAGAGTCACTTCAGATATAAAAGAAAGGTAAAGGCAATGCAGTTGTAAGTGTGTAAATAAGTGTGTGTGTCAGTCACTCTTGTTAACTTACTATATTGTTTCAAAAATGTTGAATGTGGATCAATTTAAGCAGTTTCGTTATATCCCCTGATCATATTCCATGGATCACAGAACATTATCTTAATCTTTTGATAATAAGTGAGTAATAGAAATTAGGACTATCAATTCCTTATTGAGTAAATCTGTACATATACTGAATATCTCAGTATTTCTTCCTGAATAGTTATGTTCTGTTTTCTTTAAAAAAAAAATCCATAAGTCAGACATTTGTATAAACCGTCGTTAAATTATTTTTTCCTTCTCTATTCATTCAAACAGTTTGGAAGAGGAAGACTGGCAGGAGCATGGAAGAGGAAGAACTGGGTTTTTGGCATGCTGGGAGTTCGTGGCCAGAGGAGGGAAAAGCCAGTTCTGCAACTTGTAGAAAAAAGAAGTTGCAAAGAACTTGTGCCTCTAATTGCACACCATGTAAAACCTGGATCTACTATCATTAGTGATGAATGGCGAGCATACTGTGTGCTCCAAGCACTTCGACACAAACACTACACTGTCAATCACAGTCAGACATATGTAGATGCACACTCTGGTGCTCACACACAACAACTTGAAAGGGCATGGCAGACATACAAAGAAAAAGTATGGAGGCTTCGCGGAAATCGAACCAAAAACCTTTTACAAGAGCACCTGTGTGTGATTGACTGAAACCAGTGGCTAGCTAAAAAACACAGTAATGGCATCCTTGGAAGGTTACTTCATAAAATAAGAAAAAAGTACAAGTGATTCACTGATCTACCTCAGCTAGACTTACAAATTGATTGTAAAACCAATCTGGCTTTATTTCTCGATGCCTTATTTATGTAGTTTAAACTGTGACTGAATTAATGATTATATTTCTTTTACAGAAAGATTTTTGTATGTTAAATCTTTTTAAATGTTATAAAGTTCTTTTTACAAGCTTTATGCTTTGTGGTTGTTTGTGGTAAAAACATCCGACACTTTAGATGAGGTGCGGAAAAACATTCAATAAACTGCTAACAAAGTCAATTAATCCATTTGTTAAGCTTTTAAGCAGTTTAGTAATATGGACTTTCAAGACAATAGTCTGACTTTAGATATTAAAGAATCTTATTAACACTATCAGGTATTTGCAAGACATCTAAAATGCTAATAAATATCTAACTAGCATCTTGCACATTGTTAATGGCAATTAATGTGTGAAGTTAGCTAATAAAACCTATTGAGGTTATGAACACTTAGACTTGTCTGAGGCATCTATTATGCTAATAAATGTCTTATTAGAACCGCAAACAAAAATAATACTTTTTAATTTGTTAACAAAGGTTGTTAATAAATGTTATTAAGCTTATTAACACTGACACATTTGTTAGGCATCTATAATGCCAATAAATGTATCATTAGCATTTTAAAAACATTCTAATTATAATGCTTGTAAATGTGTTAACTAAGTAATTAAATAAAGCTTATTAGACTTAATGTACTAATAAATGTCTGACAAGCACCCTAAACATTTTATTATAATGCTCCTTAATGCGTTAACAAAGCTCGTTAAGGAATCTTAATATAAAGTGTTACCCACATTTTTTTTAAAAAATATTTATTTTTGCAGTTCATTGTCCTACTCAGACGTAAGAAGACTTGATCTCTGAAGCTTCGCCTATGGCTCCTTTTGGGTGTCATGACGTCAACTGCTAATGTGTTTGTGTGTCGAACCCGCTTGTTTTTGTGGATTGAGAGGCGCTGGTGCTCAGAGGTTTTGAAGTAATGCTCAGAAATAAGTGAATGGATCCAAATACCACTTTGGGGTTGTTTCTTTTGTGATAAATGAACATTATAATAGACTTAAATGCTCAGAGAAATGATTTTTCATGATATAGGTCCTTTAAACTCTGGTTCCTATGTAAAATCTCTATTATATGCATCTTTTCCAGGCAGCACATGTTTTTAAAATGCTTAACTAGAACCAGAAGTCTGGTCATTTCTGATATTGTATAATCCTTTAACACAGGAGATGTCGACACCTAAATAACACGTTCTTTGACCTGCTGTAACTCTTCAACCCTTTATACAATCAAGGTGAATCTGCTGATCCTAATGGACTGAAAAGCAGCTGTGAGTCGGTAAAAAACAGGAACAACATTAATAACTCAAAGTGTTGCCATTGGCACAAAGCCACATTTCTCTGTGACAGAATCTGTTGGCTTACACTGGTTGCTGAAACACTTCTGTGGCATATTGACTAGTAATTGTTCATCACACTAAAGTCTGATTTTATTGTAAGGCCGTGAATGTTACACTGTTAAGGATAAGCACGCGCTGCATTCTGGTTGTAACAAAGTTGTAATAATGGCAGAATAGAGCCAACCTAAGCAAAAACGTCTCATCATTGAAGACACTACAACTGGCGACGAGGATTAAAATCTATTGGTTTCCGGAGGGAGAGACACTCGGTGTCAGTGCTAGTGAGCACAATGTCCCTATTTGGAAGAATTGATGAATTCAAGCCAGACGGTGAGCCATGGTCGGCGTATGTGGAACGGATCGAACAGATTTTCGAAGCTAATGATGTAGCCGACGAGAAACGAGTGGCAACGCTGCTAACAATTATGGGCGCATCCACTAACGGACTTTCTAAGGAATCTGGTGCAGCCTAGTAAACCTAAGGACAAGACGTTTGATGAGATTGTTACAATATTAAAGGAACATTTTGAGCCTAAGCCGATATTGGTGGCAGAGAGAGATTTCGTTTTAACCAATGTAATCAGAAGCACGAGCAGCCGGTGGCAGAGTATGCGGCGGAGTTGCAAAGGAGTGCAGCTCATTGTGAGTTTGGTGCCAACCTGGACTCCTCACTGCATGATCGTTTTGTGAGTGGAATAAACAATGAGGCTTTCCAGCGAAGATTACTCTCAGAAACCGACCTTACTTTCACCAGAGATTTTGAAATTGCCTTAAATATGGAAACAGCGGACAGAGAAGCCCGTCAGCTGCAGGTGGTTGGACATGAGAGTGCAGGAACAGCCAATGTCCACAAGGTGGAGCCACGACACAAGACAAGAAACTGCTACAGGTGCAACAAAAAAAACCACACAGCAGATGAGTGCTATTTTAAGGATGACAAATGCCATAACTGCGGGAAAATGGGGCACATTAAGAAAGCATGTTGCTCAAATGCTCAAACCGGGAACAGAGAAAAACAAAATGCCAAGGGAAAAACACTTCACCACACAAAACATGTGGAAGTGGAAGATGATGCTGAACTAGGTCTGTTTAGCATTCTGACTGTAACAAATGATGACATTGACTTGTATAAGGAGACATTTATTGTGGCTAACACAGAGTTAGAGATGGAAATAGATACAGGAGCTGCCAGGAGTGTCATACCACAAGTTAAGTACATGGAGAAATTTTCACATTTTCCACTGCAGACTGCAACAGTCAGACTCAAGGCTTACAATGGAGGTCACATCCCCGTTTTAGGTCAAATTACAGTACCAGTGAGCTATGGACAGGAGACCAAAGAGTTATCCTTGTTAGTGGTAAAAGGGGGTGGATGAACTTTGTGTGGCAGGGATTGGTTAAAGGAGTTCAGTCTAAACTGTCAGCAGATTAAATCGTTAACTTCACCTACATGTAAGTCACTCACTGAGGTGCTGGAAAAGTACTCAGAGGTTTTTGCAGATGAGCTAGGCATGCTTAAAGACATAAAAGCAGCAATAGTGGTGAAACCTGATGTGCCGCCCAAATTATGTAAACGCAGGCCACTTCCATTTGCTATGAAAGAACGAGTTGAAAGGGAACTTAAAAGACTGGAAGATGCTAAAATAATCTCTCCAGTGAAGCATAGCGAATGGGCAGCACCCATAGTGCCTGTACAAAAAAAAGATGGATCACTCCGGTTATGCGGAGATTACAAAGTATCAGTCAACCAAGCAATAGAGACTGAGTCGTATCCCTTACCACGTTTAGAGGAGCTGTTGGCGACCCTTAGTGGTGGTAAAAGCTTTTCCAGGATAGATTTGGCTGCAGCCTATCAGCACGTTGTACTGGACAAGGACTCAAAGACATATACGACCATTAACACTCATAGAGGACTATATGTATACAATCGACTTCCTTTTGGAATCAGCTCAGCACCCGCCATTTTTCAGCGTATAATGGACAATCTGATGAAGGATTTACCAGTTGTTGTTTACCTGGATGATCTGCTGGTCATAGGAAATACAAAGGAGGCTCATCTGTCAAACCTGCAAAAAGTTCTACAACGCTTACAGGATAATGGACTGCGGGTGAAAAGCTCAAAGTGTGCGTTCGGCAGAAAAACGATTGAGTATTTGGGACATGAACTGGATGAGCATGGGGTCAGACCCTAAAAAGAGAAGGTGAGAGCCATTCAAGAAGCTCCAGCCCCTACCAATCTCAGCGAGTTACAGGTGTTCCTGGGATTATACAATTACTATGGGAGGCAACAAAGCACAGTTTTAGCACCATTGTACAAACTGCTGCAAGCAAACGTGACATGGAAATGGACGGAGGAGCAAAACACTGCTTTCCTTAAATGCAAGGAACTACTAGCAAGTGACCGAGTTCTAGCTCATTATGACCTTAACCTACCACTCACTCTGGCCTGTGATGCTTCAGCATATGGTATCGGAGCATACAATGCTAAATGGAGAAGAACGCCCTGTGGCCTATGCTTCTCGGACGTTAAGCCCAGCTGAGAAGAAATATTCTAAGATAGAAAAAGAAGCATTGGGACTGGTTTATGGTGTGAAGAAATTTCACCAGTATTTGTGGGGCCGCCACTTTACACTGGTGACTGATCATCGCCCACTGGTGACGCTGTTCGGTGAACATAAAGGTCTACCAACTTTGGCAGCTGCACGCATCCAATGATGGGCGATCATCCTATCTGCTTATGACTACCACATTGTTTATCGCAAGTCAAAAGAGCATAGCAATGCAGATGGTTCCCGGGTTCCCTTACCAGAAACTAGTGATTATGGAACAGCAGGAACCTCAGCGCTAATTCACTGACTGTTGGAAGAGCATCTCCAAGAGGCACCACTTAGTGCACAACAGGTGGCACAAGCCACACGTACAGACAGTGAATTGTCACGAGTCTACAAGTATGTGATGGAAGGTTGGCATGGGAAACAAGAAGAACACCTAAAGCCATTCAGCATGAGGAAAAATGAACTTTCAACAGAACAAGGTTGTGTGCTTTGGGGTACAAGGGTTGTCATACCTACCAAGCTGAGAGGGAGAGTCCTAAAAGAAATCCATTTAGGACATCAAGGCATCGTCAAGACAAAAGCCTTAGCCCGTAAATATGTATGGTGGCCAGGTCTTGATTTGGATGTAGAGCATCTTTGCAGAGAATGTGAGACATGCCAGTTGGACAAACCAACCCCCCCCCCCCCCCCCAAGTTCCCCTACATCCATTGGAGTTTCCTGGAGAACCATGGAAAAGACTGCACATAGACTTTGCTGGACCTTTCATGAGTGCCATGTTCATGATAGTGGACGATGCACACACAAAGTGGTTGGAAGTATTTCGCATGTCACAAATCACCACCCAGGCTACCATCACAAGGCTAAGGAGATTGTTTTCTTCTTTTGGACTGCCAGAGCAAATTGTGACCGACAATGCAACTACATTCACATCAGCAGAGTTCAAAACTTTTGTGAAAATGAATGGGATTCATCACACTACAAGTGCACTAGGACACCCAGCATCAAATGGTCTGGCGGAGCGATATGTCCAGACCTTTAAAGCCAGAATGAAGAGACTGGCTCACACCCATGTGTGCATTGATGATAAGATTTCCTTGTTTTTGTTGCAGTACAGATCCACTCCTCACTTCACCACGGGACAGTCCCCTGCTGATCTGTTTCTGCGCAGACACATTCGTACCAGGCTGGATTTTCTGCAGCCGTGCACCAAGGAGCCGGTGAGGAAGAGGCAATCTCACCAGAAAGACTGCCATGATTACAGTGCTGCAGATCGTTCGTTTGAAGTGGAAGATGCAGTGTATCTGCATAGCACTGTGAGTGGGGGTCACAATTGGATTCCTGGTATGGTGGTGCGACAGACTGGTCCAGTTTCCTACGAAGTCCGAGAGCGGGATTCTGGCACAGTTCACAGACGTCATGGAGATCAGCTACGAGAGCGAGCTGTACCTGCGGCAGACCAAGTGGTCTCAACAGAAGAAGCAAGTCTGGAAGTGGAGACGAGCTGTGGAAGTTCCCCACAAAAAGGAGATTTTCCTAACCAGTCACCTGAGCCAGTGGTTTTGAGACGCTCACAACGTGAAATAAAGCATCCCCTTAGATTTCAAACTTGATATTAAAATAGTTATTTTTGAGATGAATGACTTTAGGACAGACTGTCAGAAACCTGTTTCGTCTATTTTGCAGAAATTGATGTTGTTAAGGTATCCCAGTTAAAAGGGGAGGTAATGTGGCATATTGACACGTTATTGTTCCTCACACTAAAGTCTGATTTTATTGTAAGGCCATGAATGTTACACTGTTAAGGATAAGCACGCGCTGCATTCTAGTTGTAACAGAGTTGTAATAACGGCGGAATAAAGAGCCAACTAAAGCAACAACGTCTCATCATTGAAGACACTACAACTTCAGTACTGAAAAATGCTTCAGGATCCACTAAAATCACATTATTCATGTCAATGATTGAAGAGTTACGGTATTTCAAAGACCGTCTGCACTGGAGCTAAAGTTTTGGTGTTAAACGGTTCATCAGCTTTGGAAATAACCACTGACGACTTCCAAACCCATGAAGAAACCCCTAAAATGTTGAATCTCCAACAGGTGTGAAACTTGTCTTACCAGATGCAGTTTTGAAGAAGATGAAGACTTCTGTTCTGGGGGGTCTCTGACGATCCTGCAGGGGTCTCAGTGAAAGATGCTGCTGTCCTCGCTTGGCTTTCCTCCTCCCTGTCTGCCTCCTTTAATCTCTATCCTGACTTTTGTCTACACCCAGAAGAATTTAAGGGTAGGGCTGCAGGTGTGGACACCGACCTGCCCACGTGGGGGAACCTCCCCCTCCTTTATTCTAACTGCTAATATCCAACACACTGTGCATTGTTTTAAAGAGGACTGACTAGTAACTCCCAATACTCCCTCAGAACCAACATCTGCAGTGCCACAGCAAAACTCTGTCCCCTCCCTCAGACCCCCCTGCCAGATATCCCACAAGTCATCACAACCACATGTCACCTTCACCATACCCTCTGTTATAATCCACACGAACGATCTACCCTAAGAAACGTATCAAGAACTATAATAACCTTAAAACAGTACACATCCAGAACTCAACCAATCACCATCAATCCAGTCACAGCAATAAATCAACTGATCTGAATTTGGCACTCCTAAATGTTCAATCACTTTCAAACAAATCATTTCTTATACATGACTTTATTTTAGATAACAATCTTAATGGCCTGTTTTTAACAGAAACCTGGAACTCTGGTCCACCAATCTCTGTCAGAGGCAACACCCCCCGTTTTTAAGTTCACAAATAAGGACAGAAAACATGGCAGAGGTGGTGGGACTGCTGTAATTTTATCTGCAGGTATTGGTTTTAAAGTCATCATATTTAATGAATATTCTTCTTTTGAATATCAGGCCATTGTACTCAATAATCCCGTCATGTTGTGTTTGATCTTGTACAGACCTCCTAAATATAATTCATCTTTTATTTCTGATTTCTCTGATCTGCTTTCCTCAGTATACATGGATTTTAGGAAAATAATGGTTCTTGGGGATTTTAACTTACACATTGATGACCCTACAGAAATGTATGTGCGTGATTTTGTGAATATTTTAACAGTTATGGATTTTGTTCAGCATGTGAGTGTGCCCACCCACAACAGAGGTCACACTCTGGATCTTATCATTACTCACGGCCTGAAGGCCACAGTGACCTCTGTTGTGGATGTGGGCATTTCAGACCATTCATGTCTGTTTTTTAAGGTGCATGACTGCATAATTGAGAAGCTCCCTGAGAGAATCATTAGAAGGCGCCGTCTACACCCTGAAGTGGCTGCAAACTTCATCTCACATTTGGAAAATCAGCAACCAACTTTTTCATATCCATCTATGGACTCATCAATTGAACATTTTAATAATAAACTCACAACAATTCTGGACAAAGTTGCCCCATTAAGGTTGCATACAGTTAAGGAGAAAGCTCCACCTCCCTGGAGAACAGAAGATATTAGGAAACTCAAAAGAATGACAAAGAGGGCAGAACGGCACTGGCGGAAAACAAAACTCACCATACATCACCAAATCTTTAGAAACACCTTAATGCATTACAATACTTCCATTAAAAAGGCAAGGCAAGACTATTTCTCAAAGTTCATCGCAGAAAATCAGTCAAAGCCAAAAATCCTCTTTGCCACAATAGACAAAATAATAAACCCAACCTCTGTCCCACCATCCACCTTTGGCAGTAAAACCTGTGAGGAGTTTGCAGTCCACTTCACCACTAAGATAGATGACATTAGATCATCTATCATACAGGGGAGGGATCAACAACCCCCTGTTGACCCTTCTACTGTACGTCCTCCTATCAGTGAGAAAGCGCTCGACAGTTTTGTCTTGATTGACGCTGCAGCACTAAGAAAAGTGATATCCCAAATGAAAACAAAAACATGTTCTCTTGATCCCGTCCCCACCTCACTTTTTAAGTCAGTTTTCACATCATGTGAGGAAGAGCTACTAAACATTTTGAATTGCTCTCTTCAGACTGGAGTCTTCCCTGCATCCCTAAAGACTGCTCTGGTGAGGCCCAGTCTGAAGAAGAGTGGTTTAGATGTGTCCAATTTAAATAACTACCGGCCGGTATCCAACCTGTCATTTTTAAGTAAAATTTTAGAAAAGCTTGTTTTTACTCAGCTGAATGATTTTATTAATGAAAATAACATTTTAGAAAAGTTTCAGTCTGGTTTTAGATCTCATCACTCAACAGAGATGGCACTTGTCAGGGTCTTAAATGATCTCAGGTCCAATGCGGACATGAAGAAAGTATCTGTACTAGTTTTACTGGACCTGAGTTCAGCCTTTGACACAGTTGACCATTCAATCCTTTTAAATAGACTTCATGACATGGTTGGAATTACTGGCACAGCTTTTAGTTGGTTTGAATCTTACCTCACAAACAGAGATTTTATTATTAATCTAAATGATTTTTCATCTGAAAGGCACAAACTGACTTGTGGGGTGCCTCAAGTTTCCATCCTGGGTCCCACACTTTTTAATATTTACATGCTTCCACTTGGTGATGTCATCAGGAGACACGGCATTAACTTTCATAGCTATGCCGACGACACTCAACTGTATGTAGCTGTGTCTCCTGATGACACTGGACCCCTGGATGGCCTTTTAAATTGAATTTTAGATATTAAAATGTGGATGGGAGAGAACTTTTTGCGGCTCAATCAGGACAAAACTGAAGTCTTGGTAATCGGTTCTGAGGCTGAGAGAGATAGGGTCCAATCATATCTGTCAAACCACTCTATGACTACACATGACACAGTAAGGAACCTCGGTGTGATTTTAGATGCAGATCATAGCTTTGACCAACATGTGAATCAACTAACTAAATCTGCATTTTACCATCTAAGGAATATCACCCAAGTGAGACCCTTTCTCTCTAGAGCCAGTGCTGAAATCCTAATTCATGCTTTTATTACATCAAGAATAGATTATTGTAATGCCCTCCTTTCTGGTGTAAAGAAAGCCACTCCCAATCGGGTGCAGCTAGTCCAGAACTCTGCTGAACGCCTATTAACGAGAACCAGGAAGAGGGAGCACATTACACCAATCTTAAAATCTCTGCACTGGCTCCCCGTCAGCTTCAGAATTGATTTTAAGATTCTTTTAATTGTTTTTAAGAGTGCCCATGGTGTTGGTCCTTCTTTTATATCCGACTTGCTTTTAACGTACGAACCTCCTAGAGTCCTTAGGTCCTCGGGTGCAGGCCTGCTGAAGGTCCCCATGGTCAGGACAAAAAACCACGGCGAGGCCTCATTTAGAAACTACGGGCCTCGTCTGAGGAATAGTCTGCCTGAAGATGTGAGGGCTTCATCAACTGTGGAGGTTTTTAAAAAGAAACTAAAGACACACCTTTTTAAATTAGCTTTTAATTAGATTTTATGCCTTTTTATGTTTAATGATGTTTTACTACATCATTCTCTAGCATTTTACTTGTTTAATCCAGTATTTTCTATTCTTATATTTTATGATATTTTATCACATATATATTTATTCTTCATTCTTTTTACGTTTTATGATGTTTTATTACATCATTTTTAGCATTTTACTTGTTTAATCTACTATTTTCTATTTTTATATTTTCTGATATTTTATCACATATATATTTATTCTTCATTCTTTTTTACGTTTTATGATGTTTTTGCACATCATTTTATTATTTTATTTGCTTAATCAAGATTTATGATATTTTACCACATATTCTTTTTATTTCAAATTAGACTGTTTTCGAGTGTTTTCTCACCCTCAGCTGGGGTGTTTGGGTCTATACCAGCCTTTCTCAAAGAGTGGTCCGCGGACCACTGGTGGTCCGTGGGCGCCCCCTAGTGGTCCGTGAGGCGGCACGGCGGCAACCAGGAAAGTTAGTCTGCTTTGGAGTTGAACGTCAACTTAAAATATGGATCAGTGGCTTAGGACAGGGTCGCTTAAAAGAAACTCGGATGAAACATCTGACACAACTGTAAAGGTGCTACGAGTTAATGAAAATGCAAGTAGTTCTGTTAACAATGCTACGGAGGTCCAGGAAGATGTCGCTAACGTCATAGCGAAGTCATCAAAAGAGACCCCGCCGCAAAGCTGTGAAACTCGCCATCAGCGTGAAAAATCCACCGCTAAAGTGAAACGAAAATATCACAGCGACTACATACAGTTTGAATTTTTTTGGACTGGAGAGGAGGAGGATCCCAAACCACACTGTGTTTTGTGCTATGAAACGTTAGCTAACGAGGCTATGAAACCTGCAAAATTAAAGAGGCATCTGGAAACTAAGCACAAGGAGTACCAGGGGAAACCTATTGGATATTTTGAAAGAAAACGCGATGAACTGAAGAAACATATGATGAAAGAGACCTCCCAGTTTTTTGCACCTGGAGAAAATACGAAGGCTACAGAGGCGTCATACAAGGTATCCCTCTTGATTGCTAAAGCAGGAAAACCTCATTCAATTGGTGAGAATTTAGTTAAACCAGCTGCGAAGGTGATGGCTAACATATTGTTTGGGGGAAAAGCCAGCGACGAAATTAACAGGATTCCTCTCTCCAATGACACCGTCCAGTGGCGCATAAAAGCTATGGCTGAAAGTGTCGAACATCAGTTGGTAACACGTTTACGCCAAAGTCAGTTTTTCTCACTACAATTGGATGAATCTACCGACCTGGGGAATGAAGCAAATCTGTTGTGTTTTGTGAGATACATTTATGCCGGTGGATTGCACGATGAGTTTCTCTTTTGTTGTTCCTTGCCAACCAACACAACAGGAGAAGCAATTTTTCATTCACTCAATGATTTCATTGTGAAGAATAACTTGGACTGGTCAAGATGTGTCGGGATTTGCACCGATGGTGCAACCGCAATGACTGGAAAACAGAAAGGCCTCGTAGCGCGCATTCGCGCAGTAGCGCCATCTGCAGTAACTACCCACTGTTGCATCCACCGTGAACAACTGGCTGTGAAAAAAATGCCACAGTGCCTAAAATCAGTACTGGATGAGAGTGTGAAAATAGTTAACAAGATCAAAGCAAAACCACTCAACTCGCGTCTTTTTAAAGCTGTGTGTGAAGAAATGGGAAGTGAACACACAAAACTCCTTTTTCACACTGAAGTTCGCTGGTTGTCGCGTGGAAAAGTCCTCACCCGTCTGTTTGAACTGCGAGATGAGGTAATGTTATTCCTGCACCATAGTGATGAACTGTACAACAGAATGCATGATTTCCAGTGGCTTGCAAAGTTGGCATACTTGGCTGATATTTACAGCATTTTCAATACTTTGAATGTGGCACTGCAAGGGAAGACTGTCACCATCTTCAATGTCCAGGACAAAATTAAAGCTACACGCCTCAAGATGGAATTGTGGTGTGGCCGTCTCGATCGAAGAGAATTCGACAGCTTTCCAACACTCGCTGATTTTCTCCTTGCTGCTGGGGAGGATGTGGATGGGAGCACAGTTGCATCCTTCAAACAACATCTGCAAGACCTACACTCACAGCTTGGAATATATTTCCCAGAATTAGATGCAAGCTTTGATTGGATCAGAAATCCATTTGGGGACAAAACGCACATTGAGCAATTCACTTCCAAGCTTTCACCAAGAGAGGTTGACAGCCTTGTGGACATTGCATCAGATGGGACACTGAAGACAACTTTCAGGGAGAAAGGTTTGACTGATTTTTGGCTCCACATCCAACCTGAGCATCCCGAGCTGGCTGACTCTGCTCTGAAGCTGTTGATGCCGTTTCCAACTACCTACAACTGTGAAGTTGGATTTTCCACACTTGTTGGCCTGAAAACAAAGCAGCGCAACCGAATCAGTGTGAACTACGATATGAGACTGAAACTCTCCAGTTTGGAGCCAGACATTGCTTCACTCATGGCCCAGAAAAAGCAGCACCATTCTTCCCATTAATATGGCAAAAAAGACAGTGAGTGAGTACAGACTTTGATATGGGTAAAGCTGTTGTTTTGGGAGCAGTTCAGAATTAGGTGGTCCGTGAGTGTTTGTGTTATGGGTTAAGTGGTCCTTGGTCTGAAAAAGTTTGAGAAACACTGGTCTATACTGACACCCCTGCCGAGAGGAGGACAGGGCAGACGGCGCTTTCTGGTTTCTCTCTATTCTGGTTTCTCTTAATTCTGGTTTCTCTTTATTTTAATCACTTATTTATTATCCACTGGTGTTTGTCTTTGTGTATTTTATTGCGCGGGCCTAATTGAATGTATTTTATTGTATTTAATTGCATTTGTTTTTGTTTTTATGTACAGCACCTTGAGCTGTCTTCTCGTCATGAAAGGTGCTATATAAATAAATAAATTAAATTAAATTAAGTTAAATTAATTGCAGGATAGAAAATAAACACACTAAGACAATTTAGAGGAATCGTTACTATTCTATTTTTAGGGTTGTAAAGACATATATTTAGTAATTTAGACATTTGAATGTGGCCCTGCACTGGAATACTGACCTGTCCAAAGTGTGTTCTGCTTAAACTAGCCTGGGTAGGTTACAGTAACCCCCTTTGTCCTCAGGATGAAGCAGGAATAGATTGTGGATTCATGGAATAATAAAATCCTCTCAGTCAAATGTTGTTTTCTATTTCTTTTTAACAAGGTTTGCATTTAGTGGTTTTTGTTATTCAACTTTGACTTTATTCTGACAGTTTGACAAACTGGTTTTAGTCAAATGTTGTCCCATCTTTTTCAAGGTTGGGCATCTAATTGGAGAAAAACGACTAAATTCCTGCACAGCTTGTTCTTGTTTTCTCTTTCTCAGGTGTATTCGTAGTCATTTCGCCTGATAAAAGCCTCTTTTTCATGTGATAGAAAGACACAAGACCTTTTCTAGAATATTGACAAACAAAAGGAGAAAAAAACGGTACAATAAAGATCAACTTCATCTTTTGGTGACACCTCCACAGCCAACTATACTGCTATTAGTAATCTGGGGGTTTTCTTTGACAGTTGTTTTAAATTTGACAAACAAATTCCAAATATTGTCAAAACGAGTTTCTACCACTTACGTATTTTAGCTAAAGCTAAACCCTCCGTGAGTCACAATGACCTAAAAACAGCAATCCACGCCTTGATCACCTCTCTGAAAAATTGTCATAACTCAATGTCCTTTGGTGTCACTCAGTGATCACTTAATTGCCTCCACTTTAGTTCAGAATGTGGACTGTTACCCCGGAACATTCCAGACAAAGTCACATCCCTCCAGGCTTTAGCTCACTTCAAGCTCCCTGCTAATTTTAACTGAGCTCTAAACTGTCCATAGCCATTCTACAATTTTAGGGTCCACCAACCAGCATGAGACATGAGACCATGTGACTTTCACAGGCTTTTTCCATTGAATAACATTCCTGCAGAAAAGTGCATGACATCAGACCTTATCGTCAGACTGGATCTGTTTTTTATTAGCTAAATATACCTGTTATACTTGGGAGTTGATGCCATCTTATTTTCTTTCACTCATCTTATTAACGTCTTTTACGTTCACGCTGTTGTTTTTTCTTTTCTTTTCATTTTTTACATTATTTTCTAAAGGTGCTTAATCTTTAATTTCTTTTGACCTCTTTGAATTGTAAAGTGCTTTGGTACCCTTTAGAGGTTTCAAGTGTCAGTCTTCCATTCTTTTATTTTATGAAAGATTTTGCAATCAGCAGCACACACACGAGAATTCTTCTTAATTCATCTTTTACAAACTGTGTTTAGATACAGCAGCAATAAGAAACAGGAGAAAACAAGGTCACTCATTTTATTCTCCAAATCTGATTCACTTTTGTTTATTTTTAATGTATATTTACAGCTCAGTGCATAGCGGATCATAGCTAGCTCAGTTGGTTAAGCGCAGGGCTGCTACATGGGAAATCAGGGTTTGATTCCTAGGGTGGGCGATAAACTTCATCATTGATCAAGACCCTTCATGCTATTGCACAACTCTGTAGACAGGAGACGATCCAAGTCTTGGTCCCCGTGTGTCGCTCCAAACCATTCTGTTAGAGCCACATTCCACCATCAGAAATTAGAGACAAAATGCTGAGAACATTAGCAGCACTAACTGAAAGTATTTCACAGCACTTTGGTAATATGTGAGCTTTCTGGGAAAAGACAGAGCCAGAGTCAATTCTCTGATCTGCTTGTTGTGGTGGATCAGAAGGTGCAGGTCCAGGATCTCCACTCAGGTCATCATTGTTGTGTATGAGGCAACTATAGGAAGTGGATGACCTGGTCTGAGGTGTTTCTGCAGTCAACTGTAGCAGATGACAGGATTATCCTATGAACTAGGACAATGTCTGAATCTGAGAACTTGAGCTGGTTCCTGTTTGTCTCTGAGTCTCATGTTCAAACTCTATTCCCCCTGGAGAACCAGAATCTGACCTGTAGTTTCATCACACCAACCCTTCTGCATTGATTATTGATGTAGCAGTGCTCATGTGGATGTACTACAGTCTAAAATGCTGCAAAACGGTTTGACTGCCAGAAGGTTGAAGCAGAGGACTTTGTCAGGGACAGGCGGACAGGGGAGCCGGTAAGGCACTGCTTGTTCTTTTGCCAGTTTTTTCTTTTTCTGGACAGCTTGTTCTTTGATTCTCTTTCTCAGGTGTGCTCATAGTCGTGGCGCCTGATAAGAGACCCTCTTTCATGTGATAGAAAGAAAACAAGACCTTTTTCTAGCATATTGACGAACAAAAGGAGAAAAAAAACTGTACAGTAAAAATCAACTCCCACTTTTTTTTTTTTTTTTTTTTTAACTTGTCCTGTCCAACAGCTGGGCAGACAGATGAGAGCTGAGGGCCTCTTGTGTTGGACATATTTTACTTTAACAAGAGGGGTTATTAATCTTCAGACAAACCAAGGGTATGTCTGAATAAACCCCTTTTGTAATTGAGGCCAAACTTTATTAATTTCAATCATGTTTGAAAATCTTTGGTGTTGGACCGGACGGAAAAGGAAAGAGGGGAAGAAGAGAGAGGGACGTTAGAGAGAGGGGAGGGGTAGGAGGGTGATAATAGGAGGGGAAGGGGGATAAGACCATGAAGCAGCATAAAGCAACAAGTTTACTGGTTGTTAATCATTATAGTAAGGTCGAAAATGTAGTACAAAAAGGGCGGAGCCTGTCCACACTCGCACTCAAGTGTTATAAACACACCTGCTAGCTGCAAAAATGTCCACCTGTCGACATGTACACAAAACAGATAGTGTTCACACGCATACTTATGCCTTAAAACCAACTAGTGTGAAATATTTCAGTCATTCAGTCATGCAAACTGTTAGTGCAAAGGTGAGCTAACACCTGTGCTCAGGTGAGTGTTTATGTTCTTCTAAAATGGATGGTGGAACGTGAAAAGAAGGGGGGAGAGTGCCCAGCCATCCCCACCCCAAGACCCCCACCGCAGCAGCAGCGGCAGCCTGAATCCCCCCAACGCCACACGGGAACCGGCAGGGAACAACCGCCGCCCGGGCGACCAAGCCCGCCACCCAGGCCAGGGCCAGCAGGACCGCCGCAAGGCCCCCAGAGCCAGAGAGCAGGGAGGCACGGAGGGAAAAAGAGCGCCGCCCCAGCCCAACCAGGAGAGCAGCCCCCCCGCCGCGCCGGGAGAACCCAACGCAGGGCCCCACCGGAGAAGGACGCCCACAGCCCCAGACGAGCACCCCACCACCACCCAGGAGTTCCGGGCATCCCCCCGCCCCAACCCCAGGTACGAGCCAGGACCCCCCAAGGGAGACCCGCTCCGCACTCCAGGCAGCCATCCGCCCGGCCCACGGTTGGTCCAGGGAGGAGCAAGGCAGGGGCCCGCCGCCCCCGCCCTGGAGGGGGGAACCCCGGGGAAAAAAGAGGGCCCACAAGGGGTGTTGTTAATATGGCCCGACCAGGCTCGGCCACTGTTGGAAATTTGGCGGGGCCCAGCGCTCAGGAGCAAGGACCAGAACCCAAACCCACAGAGACACGAACACCCCCGGCTCAGATGTAATGTGAACCCCCCCACCGCGCGGAGAGAGCACCGCCGGGCCCAGGAAGCCGGCACCCCGGGGACACGGCCGCCGTTGCAAAGGGGCCCGTACCCCCCCACCAGGGAAGAGGCAGGGGACAGATGGTCCCAGGTCTCATCTTCCTTGCAAAATGTGTGTGCGTGCATGTGTGTTTAAGAGGGTGTGTGTGTGCATGTTTGTGTGTTTATGTTGGGATGTATATATTGAGGGGGGAGGGGTGTGTGTACTAAGTGAGGTGCAGTTAAAATTGGCGGGTAGGGCACTAAGGGGACGTCTCCTGATTACTCACAGGAGAGAGTTTTATTCATTGAGAAATTGATCAGAGTAGTAACTACATCTGGTAGCTTTAAATCGTTGTCTCTGTATTTAAACTTTTTAATTAATACTTGATTTAAGTTGCTGATATTCCAAGAAGTTATTTATTCCATGTTTGTCTTGAAGTTCCTGGGGAGTTATGAATCTTCTATCAATAATTATATGCTCTAGTTGTTTTATGCCCCCTGCTTGCCAAGCTGGGAAGTGGATAATTTTTTTGTTTATGAGGATGTCTGGGTTGTTCCAGATGGGTGTCATTTTGCACGGTTGAATTGATGATTTTGATATTTTGAGAAATTCCCACCAGGCTGTTAAAGTGGCGTTTATATTAATACTTTTGAAACAATCCTGTTTTTTAACTATTTGGCTAATAAATGGAAGATCTGACAGGTTGATCTTTCCACATAATGCCTGTTCCAAGTCTAACCATGAGTTGGTTTCTGGATTATTTTTTAACCATTTTAAGATGTATTGTAATCTATTTGCAAGAAAGTATTTGTGGAAATTAGGTAATTCTAATCCTCCACAGCTTTTTGCAGATTTTAAAGTTTTTAGACTGATTCTTGCAGGTTTATTGTTCCATAAAAAGCTTGATATGGATGAGTCTAATGTTTTGAACCATTTTAGTGGCGGTTGTGTGGGAATCATTGAGAAGAGATAATTAACTTTGGGTAAGATTTTCATTTTTACTTTTTTTTTTTTTTAATTAAAAAAAAAAGAAAGATTTTCATTTTTACCGTGGCTACCTTGCGTATAAGGGACAGAGGCAGGTTGGTCCAGCGTGTTAGATCGTCCTGTATGTTTTTCAGTAATGGGGTGTAGTTAAGCTGCACCAGTTCTGACAGTTAGATATTTGATATTTCCTGATTTAACTGGTATTGTGAGTCTTTGCTCCGCATTATTGTTCAGTGGTAATAAAACAGACTTATTTCAATTAATGGAATAGTCTGATATATGAGAGAATTCATTAATGATTGTTGCCGTTTCATTTACAGAATGTAAATTTCTTAAAAACAGTAATATGTCATCTGCATAGAGACTAATTTTATGATGGCTGTGTTTGGTTTTAATTCCTTTAATGCTCTCATTCTGTCTTATTGCTGCAGCTAGAGGCTCAATAAATATAGCAAAAAGAGAAGGAGAGAGTGGGCAACCCTGTCTGGTTCCTCTTCCAAGAAAAAACCTGTTGGAAGTCTGTTTATTAGTTCTAACTGATGCATTGGGGTTGTGATATAATATTTTGATCCATTTGATGAATGCTTCTCCAATCAATCAACTCCCACTTTTGGTGACACCTCAACAGCCAACTATACTGCTGTTAGTAATCTGGGGGTTTTCTTTGACAGTTGTTTTAAATTTGACAAACAAATTCAAAATGTTGTCAAAATGAGTTTCTGCCACTTGCATCTTTTAGCTAAAGCTAAACCCTCCGTGAGTGACAATGACCTAGAAAACAGCAATCCACGCCTTGATCATCTCTCTGAAAAATTTTCATAACTCAATGTCCTTTGGTGTCACTCAGCGCTTACTTAACTGCCTCCACTTTTGTTCAGAATGTACATTGTTACCCCGGAACATTCCGGGTGAGGCAAATGCTTCAAGGCTTTAGCTCAATGCACTCAGAAATGGTAAATGGCGTATACTTAAATAGCACTTTTCTACTTTCTTCAAGCCCAAAGCGCTTTACAGTCACAGTCCCATTCACCCAGTCACACACACTTTCACATACACAATCTCACACTGGTGTCGGCTCCGGTGTAGAGCACTTGCGCCAGACTCCCACCAGTGGCAAGGTGGGACTCAGTGTCTTGCCCAAGTACACCTCGAGTGTGTGCAAGGCGGGAATTGAACCTGCAATCTTACGATCATAATCGAACCAGCATGAGACCATGTGACTTAAACACTGGGGGGATCATGCGTTTTCCACTGAATAAGATTCCTGCAGAAAAGTGCAGGACATCAGACCTTATCATCTGACTGGATCCGTTTCTATTAGCTAAATATACTTCTAATACTTGGGTGGAAACCACCACGGCATCTTGGCACTAGGGTCGTGCCGATGGACGATACCATTGCCCATCGTGATGGGTGAGTGACATCCCGATGGAGAGACACCATCGTGATGCCACGCCCCCGCCACGTTGCGAGTCGACACCATAAGCCGCGGTTAAATGTACAAAAAATCTTGATGGGATCAATGGTCGGATTAGAATCCAACCGTGTACATGGGCCCAGAAAAATGTTTTCAGAATATAAAAACGTTCACTAAGGTCACACTTTCGGTCGGAATAAATCATTCGCTTATGCGCAGTAGGGTTTGAAAACCGGAAGGGGATATAAATTCCGGCTTTTTTCCCCCCAAACTTTATTGAATGTAACAATTCAATACAAAACGATGTTAAACGGCGCCTAGCGGCTATATACGTTGACATGTCAGCTCGGTAATATACGAGACGATCTTCTAAATGTGCTTTTAATAATGTTACGGTTATTATGAAACACCTGTTCGCTCATCATTTGAATTTTAATCCGTGTGGCTTTTTCTGAACGGAGCCGGAAAGAAGCCAGGATTAGCAGTATGCTAACACGGGCTAACAACATTAGCTTTGGGTGGCGCTACATCTTGGCTGCACGTAAACATGTGGGAATAACATCAGCCTTTATTTTGCCAGGACACAACTGGAAACACAAATCCACGTGATTGTTTGAATGTTTTCTAAGGACTGAGCGACATTTCTGCTTTGAATTGAAGCTCAAACCGCTGTGTGTCTGCTGACGATCTGACCTGTGCTCAGACACACACTTTTAGACCTGGTTCTGAGTTCAGTAGCTCGTACCTCTAGAGCTGCAGGATGGATCGCAGTCTTAAATCTCCCACACATAAAGCTCATGTAACAAAGCACCCCCCCCCTTCCCATCAAACACAGAGCTGTAAGTCCGCGCTCCGCCGGTCCTCTTCACTAGTTAAGTGCGGGAGCGGACCACTTCTTTTCTATTTTGTTTGTTACTTTTTTTGTTAAAGTCACTCCCCTCAGTTTATACTGGATCATCGCGGATGAGTCATTAGTTGGGAAATAATATAAAAAAGTAAATAACAAATAGCAATTATATAAGAATGAAAAATATAAAAAATAGCCCCCCCCCTGACGATGTCATCGTCCATCCCGATGGTTGACAGCAAACATCGTCAACGGCCAATTTAGGGGACATCGCCCAACCCTACTTGGCACAATAGATTGTTGGTGTAAACGACGCAGCCTCTTTGTTTACCTTTTAGCAAAGCAAATGTGAATCCTTTCTTGAGTCAGCATTGAAACAAATGTCATGAAGCACTCAAGGAAGTGCCATCACATCACTTCACAGTTTGTGGTTTGAAATCCAACCAAATTCTTTTTGTGTGAATGGTTTTATGTTCTCCCTAAACAATGCTTCGGTTTTCAGCTTCTACTATACAGAACTTATTTCCTAGGCGAAATGGTGACCCTAATTGTTCCTTAGTCACAAGCATCAGTGTTTGGGGTTGTTGTTTGTAACTTCACGACAGATCGGACAGACAACAGAGACCTCAAAACCATTCTCAGGATGAAGCTAATAGATAATACAAGTAAAGAAAGTAAAATGTTTACAGTTGTTTATTTATGTTTTAAAGCAACTGCAATGATTTTTTATTTGGTGGTTTTTATCTCCCAGAACTTCAGTGTTCTTTGGATTCTAATTCAGGTTCATGACAATAAATGTGTTGGTATTTTGTTGATCTTGTTCTCAGACTCATCCGCCTCATATGCATCCTGGTTCATTTACTGCTTTTGTCCATCAGATTTTACGTTTTTTTTTAATCTACAGTGTTCCTCCCCTTATTCACATTTCTCATATTCATTCATCAAAGTCATATACAGTGATCCCTTGCTATTACGCGGTTTACTTTTCACGGTTTCGCTACTTCACGGATTTGCATCGTGCATTGTGTTCTGCATTCTGATTGGCTAAAAAGTCACTCCGCTTCCTCTCTACCTGCGTGTCAATAATGTTGCAGTTTAATATGTACAGGTACGTAAAACATCTTGCCAAATTTACAACACGTACGTGCAAATTCTCTTGCAATTTTGAGTTTCTCTAAAACCCATAAAAAAAGAGCGACAACTGCCAATCATTATGTTCTTCTCCTGAACACACACAGCTGCACTGCGGGCTTCAGAAGAAGAAAACACTGCAGAGCGGAGTCAGGATGCAGCGGCTCAAGAGCAGTGAAAAACACCAAGTCGCTTTTTTTTCCGTCTGTATTTTGTATTTTTTTCATAATCATTTTAACTTTTCTCCCGTTTAATCCAATTACCCGGGTCGCGGTGGGCGGGGCTAATCTCCGTGATTTGACAACTACCCCTTGCTGCAGCCTGCAGAATATTACTCCGATTTGAAGCCTTCTGTTCACATTGATGATTAAAATAAAAAAATACAGTACAGTTATTTGTTGAAAAAAACGTTTCTAAAGTACTTTTATTTGTGAAACAAATGCTTGAGTCTGTAAAATGGTTTGTTCTTTCTCTTCAGTGTATAATAGATTTTTTAATTGTATAATAATTGTAAAAAAATAGAGGTTTCTACTTTACGGATTTTGCCTATCACGGGTTCTTTTTGGAACGTAACCCCCGCGAAAAACAAGGGTTTTCTTTATTTGCATGCAATTTGTAGGATTTTTTTGTTGAGTTGTTTACATTTTTATATATGTTCAGGTTTCCATGGCGTGCATTAAAAAATGATGCATACTTCGTCGGCCATTAACCCTTAATTATGATTTAAATCTTATGTAATTATGGTTGATTTTCGCAAGATTTGGGCTTTCCACAAGCAGCGGTTTTACACCTACTTATCCCCTGGGCGAGTAACCGCAACCCTCCCCCCCACACACACACACACACATGCATACACACAATTTGACAATATCTGTTGGTGTTCCCTATCTTTTATTTGGCCATTTTACACAAAAAAATTTGAATTTTCTGGTCTCATATTACAAACTCAGTCACACAGGGGGCCTAAACTAAAAACACACTTTAAACACGCTTCAGGAGAAAGATTTACTGAACACACTAAAGCTAAACTTTTAAACCTTTAATACTGAACTTTTTGAACATAAATATGAATAAAATAAATTAATTAAATATGAATACAGACAGGAACATTATTCCAGAATAACTCAAGTTAAACCTTAGATAATGTCTCATATTATGCTCTCCATAAAAATATATTCTGTCAAAAATATACAAATATGAAGATGCTGCATAACAAAACAAACAAAGCCCAAAGATGGGTGGCGGAGTGGAGCTGTCAGCTATCAGAAATTCAATATAAGAAGGAAACCGATTTTTATTTATTTTTGGGATGGCAAGCCATATGATTTTTCTAGAACAACGAGCACCAGCGCTGTCTGATATTGGGGAAACTCTACAGTTCATCGCGAAGAACGGCCCGCTGCCGTTGGGGGAGGCGAGCAGTTCAAACACAGAGGAGGAGGAGGCAGACACGCCTCCACCTGTGAGCAAATTCCTACCAAGCAGAACACCTAAAATCCAGCTAGATCAAACTATACTTCAAAATGTCTTTTTTAGTGACATATTGAAAATTTGATAAAAAAATTAGATAACCTGGAAAAAAAATTGAGGAACATTTTTCATGGGAAGCTTTTACGTGAAACCAAGGGGGTTAACCTAGATGCAGGAAGAACAAGGAGACTAATGAACTCTGAAGGCTATTTAATGCCAAGGCACTAAACCAAACAGAGAACATCCAAACAAGACGCTGCGACAAACATATGCAGGGACAGAGACCTTAAAAAGTAACCAAATCAAAGTAAAATGAGAACCAGCTGTGGGGAGAAGCAACAGACAGAGAAGAAGAGCGACCTCCAGAGGGAGTACGGCTGAGCAGCAGGAGGGTGAACGTATCATAACCCCCTCTCCGAAGTCCGGCTACCAGACGGACCCCGACGGGGCTGATCCGGGTGGAGGCGATGGAAACGGGCGATCAGCCCGGGGTCACAGATGTGGCGCTCTGGAACCCACTGCCGATCCGCAGGGCCGTAACCCTCCCAGTCCACCAAGTATTGGACGCCCCGTCCCACTCTCCTAGAGAATTGTGGGAGTACTCTACCCAGGGAAGTTGTGCAGCCCAGGTCTTAGGATTCTTACTGCACATTGCCCACAGGGAAGTCTCCAGATCTTGATTGTACCTCTTTACCTGGCCGTTGGTCTGAGGATGGAATCCAGAACTCAGACTGACCTTGATCCCGAGGAGGTTGCAGAACTCCTTCCAGAAAGCCGCGATGAATTGGGGGCCCCGATCCGAGACAATATTGAGGGGAAGTCCATGAAGACGAAACAGATGCTGTGAAATCAATGCTGCTAGTTCCTTGGCCGAAGGCAGTTTCTGCAGGGGAATAGCATGGGCTAACTTGGAAAAAGGGTCGATGATAGTGAGAATGACGGTTTTACCCCTTGAGTTTGGCAGTCCAGTGATGAAGTCCATTGTAACGTGGGACCAAGGTCTGGACGGCACAGGTAGAGGGTGAAGCAGGCCGGCGGGAAGGGTCCTGGGGGTCTTCACACTGGCACAAACGGGATAGCTAGACACAAAGGCCCTTATGTCGGAGGACATAGTAGGCCACCAAAAGCGCTGGGCTATAAGAAACCCCATCCTCGTTACTCCGGAATGGCAAGCTAGCCGAGAGGAGTGGCCCCACTTCAAAACCATGGTGCGTAGGTCAGATGGTACAAACAACCGGCCCTCTGGACAGCCTGAGGGTATGGAGGCCGGATCAGGAGCAGAAGCCTGTACCCTCCGTTCCAGGGACCAACGGGTGGTTCCAAGCACCAGTTGGTCAGGGATGATGGGTGTGGCCTCTGTGGGGTTCTCCTCCACCTCCTCCTGTTGGAATTGGCGAGAAAGGGCGTCAGGCTTGATGTTCTTGCTCCCTGGCCGATAGGACAGGGAGAAGTTAAACCGGTCAAAAAACAGAGTCCACCTCGCTTGGCGAGGATTGAGGCGCTTGGCTGAACGAATGTACTCGAGATTTTTGTGATCGGTCCAAACTAGAAATGCCCGCTCAGCCCCCTCCAACCAGTGGCGCCACTCCTCCAAAGCCACCTTCACCGCCAGCAGCTCTCTGTTCCCTATATCGTAGTTCCTCTCCGCAGGAGTGAGCTTGCGGGAGAAATACGCGCAGGGATGGATTTTATTATCAGACGCTCTCTGTGACAACACAGCCCCTACCCCAGACTCAGACGCGTCCACCTCCACAATGAATTGTTTGGAGGGATCAGGCTGAGTCAGAATAGGAGCTGTAGAGAAACGTCTCTTCAGCTCGCAAAATGCCCCCTCCGCCTCCTTATCCCACATAAAGCGCACCTTAGCTGAAGTGATCTTATGAAGGGGTGCAGCAACGCCACTGAAACCTCTGATGAAACGCCTGTAGAAATTGGCGAATCCCAGGAAGCGCTGTAGTTGCTTCTGACCAGAGGGAACCGGCCACTCCAACACAGCCTTAACCTTGGAGTTATCCATCTGGATCCTCCCAGGAGAAACCACATACCCCAAGAACCGAGTCTGCGTAGAGTGGAATTCGCACTTCTCGGCCTTGCAGTAAAGGTGGTTCTCCAGGAGGCGCTGGAGTACGGCTCTGACGTGCTGCACGTGGGACTCTGGGTCAGGAGAGAAAATCAAAATGTCATCCAGATAGACAAACACAAATTGGTTAAGCATATCCTTCAGTACATCATTAATTAGTCTCTGGAACACAGCTCGGGCATTAGTTAGACCAAAAGGCATTACTAGGTACTCAAAGTGCCCGCTAGGCGTGTTAAACGCAGTCTTCCACTCGTCACCCTCTCTCACTCGAACCAGGTGATAAGCATTCCTGAGGTCCAACTTAGTAAAGATACGAGCCACGCTTAGCAGGTCAAAAGCGGAGTGCCGCAGTGGCAAGGGGTAAGTATTACGAACATTAATAGTGTTCAAACCCCTGTAATCAATGCAAGGACGCAGACCCCCATCTTTTTTCCCCACAAAAAAGAAACCTGCTCCTGCCGGAGAGGAGGACGGACGAATGAGCCCCGCCTGTAAGCTCTCCTGCAGATACGAGTCCATAGCCTCTCGTTCAGGTGGCGACAGGGGGTAAATGTGACCCCTCGGTGGTTGAGTCCCTGGCAGGAGGTCGATGGCACAGTCATAAGGGCGATGGGGAGGAAGAGAACTAGCACGTACTTTACAAAACACAGAGCCCAAATCATGATAGACAGACGGAACTTTACAGAGATCTGGAGGCTCCGGAGACTTTTGGGCCTCCACAACCTTACGAACAGAGGCAGAGGCAAGGCAATTAACCAGACAAAAAGGACTCCATGACAGAAACCGCCCCGAGGTCCAGTCGATGTGAGGTTTGTGTCTGCTCAACCAGGGAAACCCTAAAATAACAGGAGGTTTAAGGGATTCAACAACATAAAACAACATGGTCTCAGAGTGGTTTCCAGAGATCAACACAGAAATTTTAACAGTACGAGTAGAAACCTTGTGTATGAGGGTCCCATTAATGGCATGAATGTCCAATGCTGGAGACAGAGGTTCGGTGGGGATTTTCAGTCTGTCCACCACCTCCTGGGAGATCAGATCCCCAACAGACCCCGAGTCAATAAGAGTGTCAAATTCCACCTGGGCTCCAGCATATGCCACCAAAACCTTGGTGGAGGGACGAGAAGGAGAGGAGAAAGAATGGTTGCGGCTCACCAGTTTCCTCACTACTGGGGAGCCCTGGCGTTTCCCGGACAGTTGCGCACAACGTGTCCCAAACGTCCACACTAAAGGCAAAGTCCCTCCAGCATGCGGCGCTGCCGTTCAGCTGGAGAGAGACGGCCCGCTCCGAGCTGCATGGGCTCCGGGGAGGAGTTTGAAAGAGGCGGAGGAACCTCCGCGGGGCGGGGTGGGCGGTAACCAGGAAGGCTGCGTTGCTCGTTACCCCGTTCCCTCATCCTCCGGTCGATACGAACCGCCAGGTCGATAAGCTCCTCGAGGTCGTCTGGAAGTTCTCTCGCTGCCAGCTCGTCCTTGAGAGCGTCAGACAGGCCCCGCAGGAAGACGTCGAGCAGTGCTTCATCTGGCCAGCGGGTGCTGGCAGCCAAGGTCCGGAACTCCACCGCGTAGTCCGAGACACAGCGGGATCCCTGCTGAAGGCGAAGAAGCTCAGACGCAGCAGCACGATGAGGCGTGGTGGGGTCGAATACCATGAGAAGCCGAGCGGAGAAGACCCGAAAGGAGCGACACAGCTCCGATCCGCGCTCCCACTCCGCCAGTCCCCATCGTTTGGCTCTTCCGGTTAGGTAGGTCAGAGCAAACGCCACCTTGCTCTGCTCAGAGGGGAAATCGTCAGGATTAAAGTCAAACTGCAACCGGCAGGAAGTAAGAAACGCCCGGCAGTCTGCAGCAGTTCCATCAAACGGTTCAGGGTGGCCCAGTCTGGTCTGCCGAGGAGAAGACGAGGGCGCACGTTCCAGGTGGGAGAGGCGTTCGTGGAGCTGCTGCATACCTGACATGAATCCTCGCATCTCCTGAGCCAGGTCTGCCCGTTCCGTACCGGTGACGGAACCATCACCGGCGGAGGATCCGGGTAAGTCTCGTCGAGACGAATCTCCTGCTGGGTTGGACATGGTCGCAGCGTAATGTTACGTGAAACCAAGGGGGTTAACCCAGATGCAGGAAGAACAAGGAGACTAAT
>CM074505.1:17720491-17737931 GCA_037389245.1 Oryzias sinensis | reverse complement strand
GCGGTGGGGGTCTTGGGGTGGGGATGGCTGGGCACTCTCCCTCCTTCGTTTCACGTTCCACCATCCATTTTAGAAGAACATAAACACTCACCTGAGCACAGGTGTTAGCTCAACAGACTGAATGACTGAAATATTTCACAATAGTTGGTTTTAAGGCATAAGTATGCGTGTGAACACTATCTGTTTTGTGTACATGTCGACAGGTGGACATTTTTGCAACTAGCAGGTGTGTTTATAACATTTGAGTGTGTGTGTGGACAGGCTCCGCCCTTTTTTTTTTTTACATTTAAACCTTACCATAATGATTAACAACCAGTAAACTTGTTGCTTTATGCTGCTTCATGGTCTTATCCCCCTTCCCCTCCTATTATCACCCCCTGCCCCCCCTCTCTCTAACGTCCCTCTCTCTTCTTCCCCTCTTTCCTTTTCCGTCCGGTCCAACACCAAAGATTTTCAGACATGTTTGAAATTAATAAAGTTTGGCCTCAATTACAAAAGGGGTTTATTCAGACATACCTTTGGTTTGTCTGAAGATTAATAACCCCTCTTGTTAAAGTAAAATATGTCCAACCCAAGAGGCCCTCAGCTCTCATCTGACTGCCCAGCTGTTGGACAGGACAAGTTAAAAAAAGAAAGAAAAAAAACTGCACGCTCCCGTCTCTGAGGAAGAGCGCGCAGTTTCGGGGACGGGATGTGTGAGGAAGAAAGCTGGGGGGGGGGGGGGGGCAGCAGGGGAATTGGGCAGGGATGATAAAAACGTAAACCCGCTGCCTGTCACTCACTGCAGCGTGTGAGTGAGTGTTTGGTTCCTTGTCCACATCTAAAGAACATTCAGACCTAAGATCCCGTTTAAAGTCTCAACGCCTGCATGAAGCAGAAACTCACCTGGTATCAACCAGACTAGACCATCAGCAAAACTACCACTAGAAATACTCATTATTTATCAGCAACAGCATAACAATTTTATCAAAAAGAATCCACAGACCTATTGTACTTTAAAAGTGTTGAAATTACATCAAATGCACACATTCACTAGTATATTTCGTTTTAAACATATTGTCGCGGACTGAGTTTAACTTGGCTGTTGGGCCGCGTTAAAAGTTCTGGAGTTCATGGAACGCATCGATCAAGCAGAGATCTGATTGGCCCTCAGTTCTGTCGCTCAGCCTGTTGTTAGGTAGTTTGGACCAATGGGGTTCAGCTATGGGCCGAATAAGGGAAATGGGGGGGGGGGGGTCTGGAGCGGGAGGGGGGAATATAAAGTTGGGAGAAGCGCTCTCGTCTCGGCGGGAGAGAATAAGGAGTTGCTGAATTAATTGAACGATGTTTGTTGCGGTCTACAGTAACCAGAATAAAGAACCTTAAAACAGGTTAAGGACACAACATTATTGTATGGCTCTTTCGAAATTACATTTAAAAATATTTGGCGTTTATGGCTCTCTTGGCCAAAAAGGTTCCCCGCCCCTGGTCTAACCAAATGAAAACGAAGCGATTAAGAAAATCTCGAAGGACGTCATTGACTAGACGCTGAAACACGGCAGGAGCGTTGGTGAGGCTGAAGGGCATGACTAAATATTCATAATGTCCGAGAGGAGAATTAAAGGCAGTTTTCTATTCGTCCCCCTCCCGGACCTGGACAAGGAGGTAAGCATTGCGCAGGTCCAACTTAGAAAAAAATGTTGGCTCCCTGGACGGAGTCAAAAACAGAGTTAATCAACGGAAGAGAATATTTAAATAATATTTAAATAATTAAATAATTTTCCTTTGGGGAGGGAGGCTCCACTGAGGAGTTCGATGGCGCAGTCATAAGGCCTATGTGGTGGTAAAGCACAAGCTTTGGATTTACTAAAAACAGTTATGAGATCGTGATAGCATGACGGCACCCTAGACAAATCAACATGCTCGTTTTCAGGAGAATTAGCAATAGACGTGGACAGAAGGGCGGAATGAAGACAATTAGCCATGCAATATGTACTCCAGTTAATTATCCGGGAAGTAGACCAATCAATTTGGGGGTTATGTAAACACAACCAAGAGAACCCCAAAATGACAGAGGTTTGAGGAGAGTTGGTAACGAAAAACTGATGGTTTTCGCAGTGGTTACCAGAAGAGATTAACAAGATGGGCTTGGTACGAAGAGTGATCCTAAATAATTGTTTACCTCCTAACACAGCGGCCTTAATGGGGGTATTAAGCGTTTCAACAGGTAACTTAAGTTGACGAGCGAGATTAGAATCAATAAAACTGTGTTCGGCACCTGAATCAATAAGAGCGTTGAGTTCAAGGATAAAGTTGTGACTAGAGAACTTGACAGGCATGAAAAGAAAAGGCTTGACAGATCTTTCGGGTAAGTCCCCTCGCGGCCTGTTGTTTAGCGAGGGGATCGGGAGTTCAAACGGTTCGGGCATTGCGAGAGGATGTGACTGGCGTCCCCACAATAAAAACATAAACCCTTGTTACGGCGTTTAAGCCTTTCTTCGGGGGAAAGCTTCGAGTGGCCTATTTGCATGGGTTCGTCAGTAAATGAGCTAGGAGCGTCCGCGCCAGCAGTCACCAGATGGGGAACCAGATATGGACGTGGAGGGAAGTCCGAGGGAGGTTTGCGTGGAGTAAGGTTACGTTCAGCCTGACATTCACGGAGCCGAATGTCAGAACGGAGAGCTGCGGACACAAGTTCTTCAAAGTTATCTGCTTCAGGCTGGGTACAAAGATGATCCTTGATTTTCTCATTAGGAGATTGATAGAAAATTCCCTTAAGGGCTATGTCAGGCCAGCCCGCTTCTACCGCCAAAATACGGAAGTCAATGATGTGGTCGCTTACTGAACGGTTACGCTGCTTGAGGCTGAGTAGCTGCTGGGTTGCTTCTTCCAGCTTGCGCGGCTGGTCGAAAATGAGCCAAAACTCACAGATGAACCGGTCGAAGGGGAGATAAGAAAAGGGGTTAGAGGCTAAAAATGCCTGGGCCCACTGAAGGGCTATACTGCGGAAAGAGTTGACTATGAGAGAGATTTTTTGCTGATCGGAATGGTAGTACCTGGGTGCCTGTTGAAATAGGAGCCGGCACTGTAGCAATGGTTCCGTAGAATGGTTCCGGTTGTAGGTGGATTTTTTCCTCCGAGGAGGTGGAAGTGACGGCCGAGAATTTGCCGGAAGCCGGGGGCAAAACAGCGGCGGTGGAGCTTGAGGCTTGGCCAGTAACGTCAGCTAAGGTTTGCGTTATATTGCCCAAGCGGCGGAATAATTCCTGCTGTGCAGCAGACATCTGAGCGAGAGCTTCGGACTGGCGATTGAGAAGCATACTGTCACGCTGATCAGCGGAGGTGGTTGCCTCGCTGTGACCTGGAGTGTGCAGTGCCTCACATGAACGCGCAGCACCTCACACATTAGCGCGCAGCAGCCTGCGTGCACTCAGCACGGAGGACAATACACGCGCGCCGTTACCAGCTGAACTGAATGAACGCAATCAGCGCGAAAGCTGAGAACGCTTAAAACGGCGTTTCACCACTGCGTGTGTAAGAACTGAGCTGGATGACGGCAGTTTCCACGAACTTGGATGCTAAACGCAAACCACTGCGTGAGTGGGGCTTGGACTATAAAGGGCTACTGGTTTTTCACCTACTACCTACTTCCTATTTTCAACAATGTTCAATAACTTCCAACTATCTACTGCCAACTACTGTTGCTAATAAAAGACTTGGAAAGAGTGAAATCCTTGGTCCAGTCCTGTCCCTTTGCAAGTGTGGGAGCACGCACAAATACACTTGACAGTGAAAAACCAAGTGCGACAGTGAAAAACCAAGGGCAACAGTGAAAACCCAAGTGCATCAGTGTGAATCACGTGCATCAGTGTGAATCACGTGCAACAGTGAAGACTCCACATAAAGCCCACCACCAAGAGGGGGGGAGAAGACTCCACAAGGGGGCCTGGAGACTTACCTGCCGTCCATCCAACAGCTAAAGAAAGAGCAGCATGGCCGAGTCAAAAACACTCGAGGAATTAAAAGTGGAGCGGACCACAGCAAAAAGACTTTTTTCCTGCTTGACCAATAACATTGTGAGGACCCACATGGAGATGTCTGTGGAGGAGCTACAGGAAAACTTCAAAATGCTTTCAATGGAGGGCTCCAGAGTCATGGAGGCAAACGAAGACGTGAAAGCAGCATATCTGGAACAGCGCAACGCAACAGAGGGCGCACCAGGGCTGAGCGATCTACAAGAGCCGACATAGAAAAGACGGAGAAAGAATGTGAGCAAAGATTAAAAGAAGTTAAGCTCCTGGTTCGAGAGACATTGTGGGCCTCGTATGGGGAAAAAGAACTGTTGCTGGCGCTTCAAGTTGCAGAGGCAGAGTGTGAGAATGTCTCTTCCACTCAGCCAGACACGCCACTGGGGGCATATGATTTTATGCTCACCAACCTTGAGAAGCTGGTGTACAAGGTCAAAAAAGAGCATCAGATCTGGAATCGCTGGGCGCCACCTGCCGAGCAAAGAGACTTTGATCGCCGCCTTAGAGAGCTAGAGTTATGCCTGCCCAAGTTTGTGTCGAGGAAGGCTGCCCTCATTAAAGCAGCAAGCATCAAAGAGGACACTGAACGTCACCCTGTTACAGCCCACAGCACTGTAGCAGCTATAAAGCTCAAGGCCACAGCTTTACCAAAGTTTACCGGCATTCAACGTGACTATTACAGATGGAAGAGAGAATGGGAGGCTCTGCAGAAGCAAGGGGAACCAACCGGGTCCAGAGAAGTCCGGAAGTTTCAACTGCTCGATAGTCTCGAAGAGAAGGTGGCCAAAGATCTACGTCTGTCAACTTACGCAACAGCAGATGAGATCTTCAGAGTCCTCGAGAACCGGTATGGGAACCAGACCGCCATTGCACTAGAGATCATTGAAGAGCTACAAGCCATTCCACCTGTCAGGGGAAACAACACGAGAAGAGTTGTGGAGCTGATCCAAGCTGTTGAAAAAGCTCTCTATGATCTGAGTCAACTAGACAGTACAGAGGCCTTAAAGAACCCCCTAGTCACAAAGTCCATAGAAAGTAAGCTGCCAGAAAATCTGAAGAAAGATTGGTTGACCTATGCTGCGGACCAGAAGAATTTTGTGAACCACCAGAATCGCTTTGATAAGTTGCTTGGATTCCTGCATTCCCAAGAAGCAATTTATGAACAATTAGAACAACTGAGGGACATCGACCCTGCCAAAGAGAAGACAAAGGTTGCAGTAAAATACGCTAGAACAAAGACCACAAAGTCTACTAGTGAAGCAGGCTGCATAATCTGCGGAGACACAAGACACAAGAAAAAGCTTTACGTCTGCAGAAAATTTAGGACCTCAAAGGTTTCAGAGAAAAGAGACGCAGTGCAGCAGCTCGGCGCCTGCAGGAGATGCCTTGAAATTCATAATGGCGAACCCTGCAGAAAATCCACTTACCTGTGTGGCAACCCAGAGTGCAAAGACCAACACCACTATCTTCTGTGTCCACTATCCAGAGACTATTCCCAGAGGTCATCAAAGTCCACGCCAGTGAGAGCAGAAGGAAAGAAATTCACTGAGGTCCAAGAAGCATTCTTCTCCAAACTTTCACCTGAGCTGGCGCAGCAGTGTCGAGACGCTTTCTGCAACGTCATGTCTCGTGCATACAACTCTGCTGCAGCTGAGAGGGGCCTTCTGGAGGAGCATGGCTTACACGAGTATCCAGTCATCTTGATGATCCTCAATGTCACTGCCAACGATGGACAGAGAGTTGGGACTCTCATTGATCTGGCTTCTGACACAAACTATATAACGCATCAAGCTGCAAGCAAGCTGAACCTTCAGAGTGAAAACTTCACATTAGTGGTCCATGGCGTTGGAGGAATGAAGGTGTCCGTTGCAACAAAGCGTTACCTCCTCAAAATACGTGTCAGCACTCCAAGAGGGACTCTCAAGTCACATCAACTCATCTGCTATGGACTTGATGAAATTGCAGAAGTTCATAGACATGTTTCAGCTAACAAGCTACAGAGGATCTTCCCAGACGTTGCCTTCAAAGACCTCGTGAGACCCAAAGAGATCCAGCTACTGATTAGCCACAAAGAAGGTCAGCTCGTACCTCAGAAAGTTCGCTCAATTGGTGATCTGGTGCTCTGGGACGGCCCACTAGGCAAGACAGTAGGAGGCACGCACCCGAACCTCTTTGAGGAAGTTACTGTAACAGCCCATACGTCAAAGACTCACTTCGCAAGATCCATGAGAACTGCGGCTGTTAAGTACAATGAACTTACTTCTAAAGAGTCAGTTTCCCGTCAGTACACTAACCAACCTGAGGTCCAGTCCAATACAGCCACCAGCAGCAAAGAGTTCCTAAAATGGTGGAAATGGGAGAGTATTGGAGCTGCCTGTGAGCCAAAATGTGGAGGTTGCCGCTGCGGGAACTGCCAGCCTGGAGGAAAAGAAATGACACTCGCTGAAGAAAGAGAAATGAAGATCATAAGAAATGGCCTGACTTATGTGACCGGAGATGAACACAGCCCTGAACCACACTGGCACGCAAAGTATCCGTGGACCACAGAGCTGGAATCTCTGCCCAACAACAGAAGAGCAGTAGAAGCAACTTTCCTCAGGACAGAAAAACAACTGTCGAAAGAACCTGAGTGGAAAACAGCCTACACCTCACAAGTTCACGAAATGATCGTTCGAAAAGCTGCGGTGAAGCTGTCCAAAAACCTTCTACAGAGCTGGACTGGGCCAGTGTGGTATGTCAGCCACGTAATTGCACCAAACCCACACTCTGTCTCCACCCCAGTGAGATTGGTGTGGAACAGCAGTCAGAAGTACAGAGGTCTCAGCCTGAACGACATGCTGATCAAAGGTCCAGATGTCCTGAATCCAACAAGAGCCGTCCTGCTGAGGTTTTGTGCTGGGGTCTTTGCTGCGCTTGGTGACATCCGTAAGATGTACAACTCTGTCTGGTTGGAGGAGAGAGAGGTCCATCTGCATCGATTTCTCTGGCGTGACACGGAAGAGTCTGAGATAGAAGACTATGCCATCACCAGGGTAAACATCGGAGATAAACCTGCCGGTTGCATCGCCCAGGTTGCCATGCGAGAGACTGCCAACCTACCTCCATTCAGTCACCTAAAAGAGGAAAGACGTGTACTTGAAGAAGATGCATATGTGGATGACATCTTAACTTCTCACAACAACCTTGACTATCTAAACCTCCTCACGTCTAACATCGAACGCATCCTGAGAGCAGGCGGGTTCTACATGAAGCCTTGGGTCTATTCAGCTCAAAGTGGGAGGAAGCCCAGAGATGAGAAGACAGAGCACCCAGAGGTTATGATCCTGCCAAACCAGCTCACCGAAGATGACAACAAAGCCCTTGTCCTAGGCTACACAATAGACGACGACAAACTCCATGTTATGGCTGCAGTAAACTTTTCTAAAAAGAAGAAAAAGATGCGCCTCGGCCAAGACCTGCTTAAGGAAGAAGTAAGAACCCAAACTCCAGATCCGCTGACAAGAAGACAACTGCTGAGCCAAGTCTCTGGACTATATGACCCCCTTGGACTTGTGACTCCTGCAAAACAAAAAGGGGCCATTCTTGTCAGGAGAGTCTTTCAGGAAGCAAAAGCAAAGTGCTCTTTAGAAGAAGACACCTGGGATGCTGCCTTATCCAAAGAACTCAGAGAAGACGCCATAAAACTGCTCGAAGAATATGCTGTCCTAAGCCAACTTCGATTCACTCGCTCCCTGACTCCATTAGATCCATGCGCACAACCAACTGGCATTACCTTTTCAGATGGCAGCGAACACGCATATGGTGCTGTGATGTACCTTCGTTGGAGCTGCAGCGATGGTGTCGTCGTGAGACTGGTCGAGTCCAAAGCCAAGCTGACCCCTCTTGACCACAAAGGTGATCCTGTTAAAGCAGAGATATGTGGAGCAGTCTTTGCAGCTCGACTGAAGAACTATTTCCAGAGACACTGCAGAATTGACGTCAAGGAGTGGTTTCATCTTGTCGACAGTCAGACAGTCCTGGGCGCCATTCAGCGTGAGAGTTATGGTTACCAGACCTTCTTCGCGAATCGAGTAGGTGAGATCCAGAGCAGCACGAACGTTGACGACTGGTGGTGGATTCCAGGACAAACAAATATCGTGGACATCATCACCAGAGGGGCCAGTCCTGAACTTTTGACTGAGGACTCCGAGTGGCAGTCGGGTCCAAAGTTTCTTAAACTCCCTACAGATGAGTGGCCGAAGAAATCCGCCAGAGACGTTGCTGCACAAGCCAGAGACAATGTCGCTAAATCCAGAAAAAGACTTTTACAGCAATAATTACCAAGACTCACCTGAAAGACCATAATCTAGTCAAAGACTCCAGAAGACCACCTGCAGGAACAACAATCAAAGAGCTGGTAGACGAAAGGCGCTTCAGTGATCTGAGGAAGCTGGTCAAGACCATTGCATTCATCTGGAGGGCAGCAAACAAGTTTATACATGTCAAGACCAAAGACAAAGAAAAGTGGGAGGCAGTACAGTCATCAGGTGTCATCACAGTCTTTGAAAGAGAAGATGCATTCAGAGACCTTTGCTTGGCGGCCCAACAGGGCGTGAACTTTCAAAGTACCACAACAGACAGGCTCGTTGTCTACAGAGACTAGTCAACTGGACTTTTAGGCCGGCTTTACACTGCAGATCTTGATGCTCATATCAGATTTTCTGACTATATCCGAATTTTTTGACGACCCGCTTACATCATCTTTTAAAAGTGACCCGTATCTGATTTTTGCATTTACACTATACAATGCTGAAACTATCAAACATAGACGTTCTGAGGACTACGTAGCAGTATTTCCGCATTCCGCGGACCTCTTTCGGACTTTTGTGATTGCGGTTGTCATGGAGGCAAGGTGGCGACGGAAGGAGGCGTTGCCTTGGGCGGTCCAGAGGGGATGCATGGGGGAGTAATAATGAGGGCTGGCCTGGTCGGCCGTCTTATGTGCTTTCTCTGAGTTTTGAATGAGGAAGTGTTTGCAGACGTGCTGTACTAACAGTTTGATCCAAGTGTTGAATCTTTCCTGCGCGATGACACACGGGAGATTTCCTGGGGGTTCACTTTTCCATTCTGAACCCTCAGCCTCCAGAGTGGGCTAAGAGACTCCAAAACTTTTGGGGGAAACACCTTATTTTTAATTTACGGTTCTCCGACAGTCCCCCGCTCCGCGCTCACACCCCCGCGCTCACAGGAGAGAGGGGGGGCTCTCTCCTTACACACACACACACGCAAGCACGCGTGCGCGCGCTCACACACACACATGGTCCCCATCATACACGCCCCCCAAAGAAATAAACGGCTTCTAGCCTGCTGTTCCATAGCAACGGTGTCCCGCTTCATTAGTTACCGTTTGCGTCCGGACCGGACATAACAGCGGTTTCCAACTGCGGTCTGAAACCTGAGGCTGAAAGGTAACAGCTGACAGCAAAATCAGCGCACAAAAGCACCTTAATAAGTCATGTGATCTCAGTTGGTGGTCTCCTGAGTTGCCGTCACTGACGTACGACTGGCATTTACTGGGGAATATCCGATTTGTCTGCTTACATGGCACACGCTAATGCACGTATCCGATTTGTTTCCGATTTATTTCCACATATGAGAGAGGCCTGTATCCGATCTGAGAAAAACGGAATCCATGCGCTTTTGTCCTGCTTACACGTTCACCGGTCATATCCGATCTGTGCCACGTGAGAGGAAAAAATCGGAATTGGGTCACTTGAACCTTGCAGTGTAAAGGCAGCCTTAGTGTGTGGTGGCAG
Organism: Oryzias sinensis; assembly: GCA_037389245.1. Classification (NCBI taxonomy): domain Eukaryota; kingdom Metazoa; phylum Chordata; class Actinopteri; order Beloniformes; family Adrianichthyidae; genus Oryzias; species Oryzias sinensis. The sequence continues at coordinate 17,728,129 of CM074505.1, read as the reverse complement.
AATCCAGAACTTCAAAGAGGACCTAAAACCTGTTCCCCTTCTACCATTCCAAGCCTGGATCTCTACCCTCTTAGCCAGAGAAGCTCATGGAGAGGGGCATGAAGGAGTGGCTGGAACCCTACTGAGAATGAGGAGGAAGGCATGGGTCATCGAGGGAAGAATTCTCGCCCAAAAGGTCGTAATCAAGTGCATCTTCTGCAAACAGGCCAAAGCGAGAACCTGTCGGCAAATCATGGGGGACTTACCTGGAGAAAGATCAAGTCCTGCCGCACCATTTCAGTTTACATCCGTTGACCTGTTTGGACCATACCATGTAAAGGATGATATAAAGAGGCGAGTGACCATGAAAGTATGGGGCGTCGTTTTCTGCTGTATGTCCAGTCGAGCCATCCACGTTGAACTAGCAAATACGCTATCAACAGAGAGCTTCCTGCTTGCCTACCAGAGGTTCACTGCCGTCCGAGGCCACCCCCGAAAAATCTGGTCTGACCCAGGCACAAACTTTATAGGAGCAAAACCAATACTAAAGGACATGTATAGTTTCCTGAGAGAACAAAACAAAGCATCACTAGAAGAATATGCCACCAGAAATGGAACCCACTGGACATGGAAGATCCACCCTGCTGATTCACCTCACAGAAACGGGGCTGCTGAAGCTGCTGTTAGAGTCACCAAAAGAGCTCTGTTGAGTCTTCGCAAGGTGGAAGGCCTTACTTTCAGCGAGTTCCTAACAACAGTTCAGCTAGCTGCCAACCTAGCCAACGAAAGACCCATTGATGCCAAAATCCAGAGTCAAGAAGAATGCATAGAGTCCATCAGTCCAAACACCTTGCTGCTTGGTAGAGCCTCATCGAGTGGAGACTTCAAGTCATTCAATTACACCACCTACCCTCTGAAGAGACTGAAGGAAATTCAAAGCCAAGTCAACTACTTCTGGAAGTCCTGGAGCCAACTGGCCGGTCCCAATCTATTTGTTCGCAGTAAGTGGCATACTGCTGAAAGGAACGTCGCCGTTGGAGATGTCGTTTGGCTCTGTGACCAGAACGCATTACGAGGTCAGTTCAAGCTTGCAAGAGTGGTTGGTGTGAATACTGACAAGAGAGGTGTTGTTCGAGATGTCTATGTAAAGGTCTTCCCAAGTTATGGTGCTTTCAGTGTGGTGAGATCTCCAAAGCCAGTTCCTGTCGCTGGAGATTCTGAGTCCTCCAAGAGCTGTCAGAGTACCATCCTGCATCGAGACGTCCGACGCCTCGTTGTCCTCTTGCCAATGGAGGAGCAAGTTCAGAGAGACCAGCTCGGCTGAGGAGGTACGATCTTTCAGGACAGTGCCACAAGATCGAGTGGGAGGTGTCACGCTGATCAGCGGAGGTGGTTGCCTCGCTGTGACCTGGAGTGCGCAGTGCCTCACATGAACGCGCAGCACCTCACACATGAGCGCGCAGCAGCTTGCGTGCGCTCAGCACGGAGGACAATACATGCGCGCCGTTACCAGCTGAACTGAATGAACGCAATCAGCGCGAAAGCTGAGAACGCTTAAAACGGCGTTTCACCACTGCGTGTGTAAGAACTGAGCTGGATGACGGCAGTTTCCACGAACTTGGATGCTAAACGCAAACCACTGCGTGAGTGGGGCTTGGACTATAAAGGGCTACTGGTTTTTCACCTACTACCTACTACCTACTTCCTATTTTCAACAATGTTCAATAACTTCCAACTATCTACTGCCAACTACTGTTGCTAATAAAAGACTTGGAAAGAGTGAAATCCTTGGTCCAGTCCTGTCCCTTTGCAAGTGTGGGAGCACGCAGTTTACAAATACACTTGACACACACCTTGTTGAGTGATGGAGAGGCGGAGCCCTTCCGGGTCAGCTGGGTCGGGAGTATGGCTAGTTCGTTCTGTCATAATCCCGCGATAGTTTGCAGACCCCAGCCCTGGAACCCGGAAAGAGACTCGGTGGGCAATGTGGTTGGTAGTAAATGATTTAATATAGCAGCAACGCATGGGATGATGGATAAGGTTGGATCCAAGGTTCTTTTTGCGAAGGCCAGATGTGGAGGTTGGAGGGTCTTGACGGCGACAACCATGTTTTCCGAGATGGGAGCCAGAGGAGCGACGGAGCGAGACGAGAGAGAGGCGGACAGCAACCAGATGAACTTCTCGTGAGAAGGAATTCCTGAAGTGGCACAAAAACAAGGTAATTAGATGACAGGCAAACAGGCATGGGCAAAAAGCAAGGTGAGGTCAGGAGAAGCAGCGTAGGATTACAACGAACTAGCGTCGACTAATGGTCCAGGATATCCTTAAGAGGCTGCAGGAAGATGAAGGTGATGAAGAACGGCTGGTTGCATCAGGTGTAGCTGGCGAGGGGGAGGAGTCTGCCAGAGGGACCATGACACTGTGTCTGCATGTTGGGTAATAGAGAATAGAATAGAATGCCTTTATTGTCACTATACACATGTACAATTTGCATCACACACATGTACAGTGAAATGAAAGCCTCTCACTATTCAGTGCAAACATGCATGAGAAAAATAATTTCACAAAAATAATAGAATAAAATAATTTCACAAGAATGAAGAGTGGAATTTACAAAGTACAATTTACAAAAGCACAAAATGTACAATAGAAAATTGTAGATATATTAAAGATATATTGCACTTAATGAGATGGTGTTGACATGATGAGATGCGCATAGTGAGAGAGAGAGACATGGGCGAGGAGCAGTCATTGTCAGTGCATGTTGAGTTCAGAATGGTTATGGCTTTGGTGAAAAAACTTTTTGAAGGCGGTTTGTCCTAATAATGTTAATATTTTCTGTGCACCTTTGCTCTTATACTCTGGTAGCTATCTGCACTTGTTCCACCATCCATTCTGCTTAAGTCACTGATAAATTTATTTTTTGGCCTGATTTCATTTCAGATGGTGACTCAGTAAGACATTTGTCAGAAATCTCTGACAACAAAGACAATTTGACTGAGCATCTGAATGTTATTGAAAGGATGAATTCCAGCTTGATTGAAACAACCAAGAAGCTGATGGAGTGTAAACAGAGTAAGTCTGAAAATCCTTTATTAACCCTTGTGCTATCCATTGGGGTCAAAATGACCATTGACGTGTTATCCCTACTGTGAAGAAACTGGATTTTCTAGAAAGGACTGTATAGTATTAGTTCGTAACCCCATCAGTTTCTTACACACAGAAATAATGAATAATGACTCAGAGACAAAACTTAGCTTTTGTGGAGGTTTTACTTCGCACAAACAAGAAGGGGACAGACAGATGAACATGGTGCATTCAAAGTCCGAACCAACGAGCTCAGGGATGGGGTTGGTATAAAAACCCTGCATTTGCATATTCAGAAGATCGTCCGATGGACCTCGTGTGAAAATCACGCCCACAGGTTACTGCTGGAGAGAAGCTCCAAGGCTAAAGTGAAGATAAGTCTGAGGCCTGTTCAGCAGATCACATATGCACAGAAAAAGGGAGGATGAGAATAAACTGTTAGAACAATAGTTTGGCTGTGCTGTCTTCAAATGTAATATAATTTTGAGATGACAATTCATGCTCAGTGAATTAAGTTTAAACCATTAGTGTAATAAAAGTTAAAGGCGGTTTCTAACTATTCTTCACATACCCCCCTGTTTGTCATATCAAAATGATCAAAATTGTGCACAGAAAGTCAGCAGAACTCTTCTCATCATCAACCATATACCATTTCACGAAGATTGTCACTATAGGCAGCATATTGGCTCTGCATCGAAAACAAAAGTGTATAGGTACTTGTAAATACAAAAGAAAACATAAAATCAACGTGAATAAATGAGCATATCAGAGATAGTAGGTGATACATGAGTGTTGATGCGAAAACCTCCAGGGCTAAACTTATACCATCTGTGTGAAACATTCAGTGAGTGATCAGGGAGGGCAAAACTCATCAACGGCTCTGTGCCCCTCAGCAGCCACCACTAAGGATACGCATGCATCACCAGTCCAGACCTCGGCACAATTTCATTAGTTGAAGTTAAATAGAACAAGAAACAAATTGAGAAATAAAGAAAGAAATTTAAAAAAAATCAAATCAAACAAAAGAAAAACAATAAAATAAATCTGTAAAGACCAGTTTCAACCACGAGCGGATGCGAACCAGGTGAATTGTTGGCATGGTGCTGATAGAGTTGGCCTGACAGCGATCATTCATTTGACACATGGAATCAAACAGGTGAAAAGAAGAAACAGAAAAGAAAAACAACACACAGAGGACCGGAGTGACTAGTTTTATCAGTACACTCCACCAGAAGTAAACCAATAAAGTAGGGACCCAGACCAGTAAGCGTCAGTCATCTGAGAAGAAATGTGTGATTTAAGGGCCTTGACCTCACTGATAGTTTGAGTGAGATCTCCAGAGGAAGAGGGAATAAAAGTAAAAGATGAAACCAAGAGGAACAGCTGGACCCATGTTAGCTGGTTGGAAGCTCACTGTAGCTGGAAGAGAGGATTGCTAGAGGAAACACACCAGGGAACCCCCCTCGCCAGGAGTAGTGTCACACTGCGGCGGCTTCATAGTTGGACTTCAACCAGGGATGTGTCTCAAAATGTCAGTCTCAGAGGCTCTCAGCAATTTACAGTGGCTTACGTGAATCCAGGAGGGTCGTTCAGCAATGTGTACTGCGGTTGGCATGGTGAGGAGAACCTTGAAGGGTCCTGTTCACTACGGGTGTGACCAATCAGTCCGTTGAATGGTCTTCAGGGTAAAGCAGGTCACCAACAGAGGCCTTCTGGTCGGGACTCAGAGTCTGTGGGAAGGAGAGAGCTGGAGGCAGACTCAATGTTTCCTTTGTTCTCACAGCTTTCTTCAAATAATCATGTAAATCATCAATGGTGTCATTAGAGCCAGGCATGAAAGTAGAAAAAAGTCAGGAAAATAAATAAATAAAATAAAAATTGTGATAAAAAAAAAACACATTGAAAGTGAAACAGACAAGAACCGCATCTCATTTCAACAGCACCATGAACAGGCTGATAACAGTTTGACTAATGGGAAAGCTTGGACGGAAGGGAGTGGAGCATACTGCATGTGATTCTGGAGAATTCGCACAAGAGAATCACAGGAGACATTGTTTCAACTATCAGCCGCGCAAGCAGCTGCAGCTTACAGCGAGTGAGTAAAGGTGGGGGGCTGATCAGATAAGGTGGTGAGGTTCAGGGAGAGAAATAATTTTGCTAGAAAAAGGAAACTAAATGTCCCAAAAAATTTAACCTGTGCTTGGGCCAGCTGGAGTTTAGTTTTACCGCACTTATTGCCCTGAGAGTTGAAACTTAGAAAGATTAGCAGACATGTCCATTAAAAAAAATGTAAGGATGAGTTAGTGAACCAGAGATCCTCAGGAATGCTTTTAAGGGGTCAATCCTGATTTACAAGCAGAAATGCAGGGACCTGAGAAGTGGGGTCAGAAGGCTGCAATCAAACTTTTTATGAGCAGGGAGAGTGAACTAAAAAAAGGGAAATCAGCACCCACCATCTGAGTCTGATCATGTTTATTCAAGAGGGAGGTGTGTCCTGCACAAACTGATCCACGTCTGCTTTGTAAGAAATGATACTTTCTATAGCTTTTTCTGAACATCTACCCTAGTCCATGTCCTAAACACTAAAATACACACTGAAATACACAGTAAGACACGTCCTATCATTTTTCGGAGAACAGAGAAAGCTGTTATATCTGCTTACAACGGAGAAATCACCCCTCCTTTCTGCGAGTTTTCATCCGCCTGTCTGCAGGCTCGGGCATGCGCACTCTGATCTGTGAAGGTGTTCCCCCTCCTTCTGCTCTGTCCTGCACTCTGAAGCTGCTTAACTTTCTATGAAATCCATAATCTTTAACCCATTTATCCAAATACTTGATTTATGTCTGATCCTGACTTTCCACATACTTCCAAACTTTATGAAAAGCTTTCTGAACCTGAGCAATGTGCCGTCTTTCTTTTTAGTGAGATTTCGTGAATGAGCCCCACCCATCTTTTTGAGGTGTATGATCGACGATCAGCCACAAACGCTCTCAGGAATTCAGTGACCACGTCAAGCTTCTACAAAGATAGTCTTTGTGGACATGGCTGTCCTAAGAACCAGCTTCTCAATTTCAATCACAAACCAGAGTTCCCACCCATGTAACCCGTTTTATGGATTCTCCAGCACTGAATCAAATCAGCAGAAAAAGCTTGGAGAATCAGAAAAGAAACCTAATTATTTGTCAACTGAGTCACCATTTTGTTTTAGAACGAGGAATTACTCAAAGAGAGCACACACCACAGAAGCTGTCGAAGAGAGCACACTCAGACACAGACAGAGAGACATAAGAAGCATCACACACACATAGCTTCCCCGGAGCTCCGTTTCTCCATGTGCAGCCCACACAGGACTTTCAGCATAACTTAGGACATGTGCGGTCACCACCAGACCTTCAGCACAAAAGAGTTTGCAGTCCACACAGGACTTTCAGGAAAACTTAGTTTCAGGCGGCAGTACCTACACTTATGCCTACACTTCACGCCTACATTGCCATCCCTACACTGCCATTCCACCGCGGAAGGAAGGCCCCTACACTTATAGCCTCGCGCGCTGTTCACACATCTTCCGTCCGCGGAGGATAACTGGTGCACGCGCAGCACTCTGACTGCAGGCGCTGCTCTATTCAGCGTGCCCGCGCAGCAGTCAGGCTGCAGCCGTGTCTCAATCCTTCCCCAAAGTTGATGCGCGCACACACAAGGACACAGACACAGTGAAATTAAGACCCTGACAAGTAAAGAGAGGACAGACTTTCTGTGTGGCGTACTCACTTCGAGCAATGAACCTCGTTATTTAATGAGGGTCCGACGCCGCCGAAGGCACCACTGGATCCAGGGGCAGGGCCACCGATCCTGAAGTCGGATGGGTCAATGCTGAGACCGTGGTCTAAGACCGCGCGCGGGGTTTCGGGCAATCCCCCCCCCCCCCCCCAAGGGGTTCCAGCGATGTCCAGGGCGCCAGTTGGCCGGCTTCGAAGGACCAAATGTGAAGAAACTGGATTTTCTAGAAAGGAATGTATTGTGTTAGTTCGTAACCCCGTCAGTTTCTTACACACAGAAATAATGAATTATGACTCAGAAACAAAACTTAGCTTTTGTGGAGATTTTACTTCGCACAAACACGAAGGGGACAGACAGATGAAAACCACAAGGGAACTACAAGATCCACCTGAGTTCCCTCCAAGCATAACCTAAAGACCCAAAGCACCCACACAGGTCAACCCACTGTATGGGTGCATGTGACTAACAGCAGTCACACTGCTTCTCCATACTATTTACGCATATTGTACGGTTGAACATTGGTCATTTTTGAATAAACATGGAGGAAGTGAAAAGTTGTGGTCTTAACATACAATTTTCACAAATGTATTATGAATGAACCACATTAGAACCATGGAAGAAGTTCAAATAAACTACTAAAAAAAACGGGTAAATCTGCACTTCATTGAATTTCTTTACTTTGACTTTCAGACTAAGCAGAAATCACATCATCAGCACCATGGTCAGCACGGACTGCTGGCCCTCACAAAGCTTTATTTTACTGAAACAGTTGGATTCCCCTGATATGCACTAATT
>CM074505.1:17698630-17719991 GCA_037389245.1 Oryzias sinensis | reverse complement strand
TATATTTTAGGATGAATCTCATTAGAAAACTGTATTTTTTTTTTTTTTCCCCCAGACTGCCTGTGTCTTTTGCAAACGAACAAACATTGCAAGAATGAGCTCAGTGGCTCCTCCCCTCATTTGTCACAACAATAAAACCTCTGAGGAGACCCAAGAGTTTATTTTTGAGTGCAGATAAAGTCTGCAGCTCCAACAGGTCTCCTGTATTATCTAATTGTTTTTTTCTGTGTACTTTGCTGCTTAGAACACACTGGAGTAGTTACACAACTCCTCAGAGATGCCCATGAAAACAAAGGTGACCTAGTTGTTTTGTGTGGCTGGACCTGGCTAACGCTTATGGGTCCATACCGCACAAGCTGATTGAGCTCGGCTTACATCTCCATCATGTTCCCAGTAAGATCAAGGACCTGATTTGATTACTACAATAAGTTTAGAATGCTGGTCTCTTCTGGGTAAGTTATATCAGACTGGCATAGCATTGGGAAAGGAATAATTACAGGCTGCACCATCTCTGTTATACTTTTCGCTCTTGCCATGAACATGGTGGTCAAGGCAGCTTAGGTGGAATGCAGAGGGCCCTAAACAAGTCAGGTGTACGACAGCCCCCTATAAGAGCCCATATGGATGACTTTACCATCCCAAAATCTTTGGTTCTAGGGATGGATCCCAGGTGGATCTTACCAGGACTTGAGAGACTCATCAATGATGAGATTTAAGTCAAGGTCCATTGTGCCGAAGAGGGGAAAGTGGTTAACAAGTTCTGTTTTTCCATCTCAGGGACTGTCATCCCAACCATCACAGAGCAACCTGTTAAGAGTTTGGGGAAGCTTTTTGACTCCAGCATGAAAGACTCTGCTGCCATCCAGAAGTCCAACAAAGAACTTGAAGCTTGGTTCACCAAGGTCGACAAGTCTGGTCTTCCTGGTAGATTTAAAGCTTGGATCTAACACCATTCTATTCTGCCCCAAGTCTTGTGGCCCTTGCTGGTCTATGCAGTCCCAGTGACAACAGTAGAGTCCCTAGAAAGGCAGGGCCTTCCACGTAGTATTACCAGCACTGTGTTGTATCAGATGAATAATATCCTGCAGTTGCCCTTCAGTGACCTCACGGAAGAATTTATGGTGGTACGCACCAGAGAAGCCCTACAGTATAGGGACTCCAGGGATTGCAAGGTGCCAGCAGCCGGTATTGAAGTGAGGACAGGAAGGAAGGCTGGAAAAGCAGTGGAGGAAGCAGAGTCACGCCTGAGACAAAAGCACTGCTTGGCACTGTGGCGACAGGCAGAGTGGGCTTGCGCTACTTCCAAAAGACTCTGGTCAGCCAGGCCTGTGGCAAGGAAAGACGCTATCCATTCCAAGAAAGAGGTCTGGGCAGGTGTGGAGGAAGAGCGAGTGAGCAGGGCCATGGGAGTTCGGCAGCAGGGAGCACGGACTAGGTAGGAGACTAAACTGCAGCGAAGGATTACCTGGCCTGGAGGTTTCAAAACATCTGATCATGGTGAAACCTGTGGTGCCCTGGAAAGAGCGTATTGAAGAAGCAAATAAGAGGAAACACACTAAGTACCAGGAACTGGTGGAGGAGCGCAGGGAGAGAGGCTAAAATACCTTTTATGATCCTATAGAAGTAGGCTTTAGAGGCTTTGCAGGACGTTCTCTCTGCAAAGTCCTCTGCTGTTTAGTCATTACAGGGGTGGTCAAAAAGAGGGCCATTCAATCTGTGGACTGCTACTGGGATGCAAGTCGGGGCTTGATCAACCCTGACTGGGTCGCCTGGGTGAGGGTGTATGATATTGTGAGACCCGAAACACCCCATGATATAACAATTTTAGGATAAAAATAATGTATCTCAGGAGGACAATCCCCCACCCACCCGACCCTCCCATCCACTGAACTTCATTTACCGTGTTGTCGTGTGAATATGTGCAATTGTGTTTAAACTGTGTAGTTTTTTCTTGTTTCTACACATTGTATCACAGATGTTGAGATACAACCTTTTTTGTCACCAATGTCCCCCCCCCCCCATTCGTAACTCATCTACACCCACCCCAAGCAACCTGTGCGGTGCGTATCACTGCTGCGCCTCTGTCAACTCTGAACTGTATATGTGTATTGTTGAATGTCTGATCTTGTTCGGGTTGAACTGGAACAAATTTCGTACGTCAGTGTAGAATCTGTACATGTGACAATAAAAGGATTCTGATTCTGATTAGAATCAAACCTATAATTCACATTTATGGAATCAATAAACTTTACATCTCATAAAAGCAGGTGAGAAAGACGACAGGTGAAGCGCCTGTTACCTGTCTCTCACCAGATAGCACTTTCCTGCTTAAAATGTGTTTCAACCAGTAACTAAAAGCTCCCGAACCTATCCCAAACCCGCCCAAATTATGTCCATCCACCTAAATCAACTCTAACCCACAAAGTCGGAATAAAAAATGCCTTATTGAGCAGGACACCGCCCAGTCGGAAAATGCTGCTTCTGCTCGCAAACTTGCGAGTCTCTGGACTTGCTGTTGACAGGAATATACCATTGCTGCAGAAGGGCAGGGGAGGACTAAACCTTTTTACATGATCAATCTTGTGCTAGTTCAGTGATTTGGGGTGGTTTTTTTTTTTTATAACATAGTTAAATAATGATGGATGTGAAATTTATTTTAAACATTTTTACTACGTGTTCAGCAGGCGATCGCCTTTACCTAATGGTTAGTCCGCCTCAGATTATCATGATCATCAGAGTAACAGCGGTCAGTCTCATAACAGCTCAAATTCATCATAAATTGCTTCTGTCTTTGTTTCTCTTCACAGACTTTCACGTCGATCTATGCACTTTGAGACTCACTATAACATGAAGTCCAACCCATCCCACCTGTCAGAACTGGACCTGAAAAACATCAGAATGCAAGCTCAGAGGTCAGAACATTGAAGCTGCTGGTTGGTTCATTTCTACATTTGTAGTTCTTCATTGAAGCTGAAAGGTTTGGATTCAACGATTTTCTGGATTTTCCAGAAATAGATCATTGTAGAGGCTATTTTTGAATTTTTTCACTACTCAAATAGTGCGTTTGCTATTCTGTAGTGCAGTCCGAATTTAAAATTCAAAACTTGAGTGCCCTAGAAATTTCCTAGTATTTTCTGTGAAAAACTAATGCGCATTGATGCTCACTAGATTAGCAAATATAGATCACAATGCATTGCGTTTAAACAGCTATCAGAACACAGTGGATTCATAAATAGTTGCCCCAAAATGTTCATATCAATTAGATTTTTACTTTGTTAAATCAATTACTTCAAATTACTAAATAGTTCTGCACTATATACCAAAATTTCCGGATTATAAACTGCTACTTTTGTCACACGCTTTCAACCCTGCAGTTTAATCAATGATGCCGCTAATTTATGCATTTTTTCTTTTCCTTTTTTTTTATTACATCTTTTCTAAGCGCTCGAGCAGAAAGGGTAAGAGTGAGACTGGGGGAATATGGTATATGTGTCGAGGAAGACACAAGTTTAATATAAATTCCTGCTTTGTGAATGAATAGCACGAACAGAAAATGCAAGAAGAAATGCATATGACGAAGCTTTCAAGTTAAAAGCAATCGTTAAAAGCAGTGTGAAAAAATCCACAATCACCAACGGGTTTGGAATTGCCGGTCTGCTGCGTGAGGGAGAGGACAGCGCAAGCTCAGGAGAGAATTTACCTCAGTGACACTGACAGCGACAATGAAGGAGAGACTGAGAGAGTGTGACGCTATTCCAATCCGACACTGAGGAGGAAGACTTCATAGTTTCAGTGCACAGGAGGAAGATGAAGAAAGCTCTCAATGACTTTTACATTTATGTTTTTTAAAACACCCTGTTAGTGCTGTGTTATGGTTTGTCACTGTGGAAGAAAACATACGGCGCACGCGCTGCGCAGCGCTTGACTCTGCCTATGAATTACTGCTGCTCTCAGGGACTTTTTTTTTCTCCTACAGGGAGTTTTACCGGTGCGTTTTTTTTTAACCAGCCCTGTTAGTGCTGTTACTACCTTTTTTAGTGGTTATGGAGTTGGGTGGGAATTTGGACACAGCCAGATTCTATGATTTCAGTAGTCTCCAGTGGAAGAAAACAGTTGCTTAGATTGTTTTTTAAAACAAAGATGTTTCCATTGCAAAAAGGGGTTCAGCTGTTGAAACACTTAATGGTTCAGACCTCAGATCACTGACAGACTGAGTGCTGCATGAAGCTCCATGGAGCTCCAACTTCTTCTGCAGTTGCATATGAAAACACCACAAAGATCTAGGTCTGAGAGAGACTGATGAGGATGACTGTTTCATGATGAAGATGAAGCTCTGATGAAGAGAGAAATGTCCAACTTCATCACAGCCTGAATTCATCATAAGATCACCTGTTTATATCTTTGTTTCTCTTCATAGACTTCCAGAACAATGTGGGCTCTCAGAGACTCACTGTGAAATTGTGGCCTCTGCTCTGAAGTCCAACCCGTCCCACTTGATAGAACTGGACCTGAAAAACAACAGCCTGGAGGATTCATCCATGAAGGTTCTGTGTTCTGGACTGGAGAGTCCAAACTGCAGACTGCAGACTCTGAGGTCAGAACATTGAAGCTGCTGGTTGGTTCATTTCTGCATTTGTAGTTCTTCACTGAAGCTGAAAGGTTTGGATCCAAAGACTTTCTGGATTTTACAGATATAAATCATTTTAGAGGCTGTGTTCAAATTCTGTCACTACTCACTATATAGTGCACCAGGGGTGCAGCCACCTAATTTCATAGGGCAGGGGTCGGCAACCCATGGCTCCAGAGCCACATGTGGCTCTTTCATCCTTCTGTTGTGGCTCCCTGTGACTTTGGAAAATAATGAGTATTTTATAAAAATTCAAATTTATTTTAGTTTGTTCATTTTTCATGGCATTTCAAAGGCGCTGCTGGCTCCGTGCGAGGCACGTGCCACGTTAAAAAACAGCTTCCTTGGTGGGCTCGTGTTTGTCGGGCGAGGGCTGCGGAGCTGATAGCAGGAGGAGACACGCGGGGGTGGCTTCAATAAACACTCCGGGTCTGGAGTGATTTTCTGCCGGGGGCTTGGCGTGGCGCGGAACGGGGAGCGGCTTTCTGGTGACGGAGAGTTTGCGCCGGTGTTTTGGACTCCCGTGTGCGGTGATGTGTGTTTCAGAGCAGGGGAGCTCGTTGCGTCGGTCGCGATCGACCGGTCATCTTCTGGGACGTGGGGGAGATTGAAGGGGAAGAGAGTGCTTCTTGAAAATCCACCAGCCAATCAAAATCCTCACTGAAAAGTACGGGACTTGATTGAAATGCAGAATGGCCAATCAGACATCCTCTGACACATACGTCACTGCAGACGCGAGTTTAAATGCACTCAGCGCAAACTCTGTCATCAGAACGTCTTTTTCTCCCCGCGGCACATCATGTCCCCGTTAGGAGTCCAGCAACCGGAGTTTATTAAAGCCGCCCCGCGTTTCTCCTCCTGCTATAAGCTCTGCAGTTCTCGCCCGATAAATACAAGCTCATCAAGGAAGCTGTGAGGCACGCGCTTTATACTGTTGCGGAGTGTGTGTGTGTGTTGAGCGGCGCGTGCCACGAGGGAGGGGCGCGTGCAGGTGGAGATGGGGGTGTGAGCACGGAGCGGAGGTGTGTGCGTGAAATATATTGTGTGTTCGGAGGACGGAGCACTAAATTAGTAGTCGTTGTTCCCCATCAATACTGATCAATACGGAGCCAGCAGCGCCAAATGCCTCACAATATGCCACGCTCCCCGCATTGCACCGTTTACAGCAGAGCATGAATACGATGGTCGCTGCTTTCTGTCTTTGTAATAAAACGCCTCATCTGTTAATACTTCTTCTTTCTCTTTTGGCTTTTTCCCATCAGCGGTCGCCACAGCGAACAAGTCGCATGGTTTACTTGGCAATGTTTTTACGCCGGATGCCCTTCCTGACGCAACCTTCTCAAAGCAACCGGACTTGGGACCGGCAGAGAAGTAGAGAAGGGAACAGGGAGCAGCCCGGACTCGAACCCAGGTTTCACGGACGGAAAGCGCCGCAAACCAGCACGAGCTAAACCGGCTCCTCCTCATCTGTTAATACAAAAGTATCTTTATGTAAACTCACTGTGTAGTTTTTAATCATCAGTACATAAACAATAATGTTGAAATAAACATGTAACAAAAACATGAAGTTGAAAAGAAAGAAGTACTTTTTTTTATCTTTTCTGGCCCGTGATCTACACTTATGTCCTTGAAAATCGATCGCGATCGACGTAATGAGCACCCTTGATATAATATATACATGCATAATATATATAATGATGTCAAAACGGGTTGTGGCTCCGGGTGCTTTTTTTTTCATTAGGGGCGGTCCCAAATGGCTCTTTGAGTAAAAAAGGTTGCCGACCCCTGGACTAGCAGAATATGTGAAGCTTTTGTTTTGTGATTAGATTTGAGTACCGGTATATCTACGATGGTTTATAGTATTTGGATATTAATTGGTGAAGGCTTGAGATTATTGCTCTATTTTGTTTTCCCTAATTGTGTATTCAAAGTCAGACAACTTGTTCATATTTGTTCATTTGTTCAGTAACAATATATTTTTTTTAAATAAGGTTTAGCATGTTTTTTAATTGAACAATCATTAGACTGAGAATCCACTACTTGCTTCAAATCAACATCATAAATAAACTTCTGAAAATAGAATCCTCCATTCATCATCTAAACCCCCTTTTTCCCTTTCGGGGTCATGGAGCTGCTGGAGCCTATCCCGGTTTCTCGTGGGCGAAAGACAGGGTGTGGGCCACAAAATCCCCATTGGCGTTCTGTTCCAGGTCCCTTCTTGCTCAGAGGCAAGAGCGTGAACCAATGCCACCATGGTGGCCAGAAAAAAGAAAAAAAGAAATACTTTAAGGAAAAATTCATTTCTGTAAAATGTATTTAACAATAAAAGCTGCAAAATGAGAGAAGGTAATATTGCTGGAAGCACCTTTATGGTAACTATACAGTAACTGGGTAGTATTTTACTGTACTACTCACCAAAACCTGGAAAACACGATACAGTATTTTTTTTTTTTTACATCATACCTCAATAGTTAAACATGTGATAAAAACCATTTTCTGCCCACACCAATGAATTTGAAAATGCTCATGTTCACTACTGTAAACCTCAATGTAATATTTACAGGTAGAGATGGGCAGGAAAAGGGTGACTTTGTTTTTCGATGTGCTTTCCCAAAATGGGTTTAAATTTTTGAAAATGATTGAGTTTCAACTGTGTGTGAGTGGGAAACATAATAAAGTTGCTGCTTTTAACCCGTGTGCTATCCTAGATGACCCCACCCTTACATTGACGTGTTCTCTCTACCATGACAAAGGTGGATAAAGGTGGAAAGATTTCATGTAATCCATGGACACCAGTGAAGATCACAAATCATTAAAGAAAAAAGGTTCAGAGCACTGTCTAGTGCAGGGGTCACCAACCTTTTTGAGACCGAGGGCTATTTCATGGGCAGTAAGTGGTATGAAGGGCGCCACTAAAAACCTCCTAGCCCCCCCCCCCCCCCAAAAAAAAAAAAAAAAACACAATTTGAGGACTTCCTTTAAACGCTAAACTTTTAAACCTTTAAAAACTTTAACTTAATTTTAACTTTTTAAACATAAATGTGAATAAAAACAGACAGGAATATTAATCCAGAATAATAAATATATTCTGTCAAATTATGCAAATATGAACAAACAAAGCCAGGATATAATAATAATTAGAAATAATAAATCAAATTATTCCGTTTTCTTTGCTCTTTTGTCATTTTCTTAGAGCTCAACTCCTGACATCATTTTTTAGCAATAAGTTCATTTCTGCTTGGTGTGTGATGATCTGTGTGTGCCTCTGGTCCTGTGTGTGTGTTTTTGGTCCTGTGTGTGTCTTTGTGAAATGTATCAGAGGGATTTGATTATTTAAAAACCTGTTATTGTGAAAATCATGTTTAGGTCTCATAAAACATTAAAAACTAAATCATAGAGCTCATCACTGGGATTACTCCAAAAATATTTGGCATTTTTCTAATTTTGTGCAACACCAACATTAAAAATCCTCCAAAATCCTCAATACTTTCATAAACAAATTATTTATTGTTTATTCATGGTCTGAAAAAAATGCAGCTATTTTCCAGCCTGCATTACCTGCTGTCTTTATTTATAAGTAACTATCACCAACTAAACAACCGTAAAAATAAATTTATATGGAAAATACAGACAAGTATTGAAAATGTCCGCAATAATTAGTAAAGAATGACATTATTAGAATGAGCTGAGTCATTTAAAGCACCCCATGATCCAGGTGTAGCGCAATGGTCTTCATTCGACGTTTCACCTCGCAAGCTGCGCCCACTACCCCTCCCCTTCTCCTCCTCACACACAGGCGCCTTTTTCTCAAAGGCGGGAACGCCGATTCGTAAGTTTCAGGCCGTTCCATACTCTGCCATATATTTCACAATAGCAGAACTAAAGTGCATCAATTACCAATAGCAAGCACTGAATCACTACCCTCTAATATCCAGGCCGGTACCGTTGCGCTCAAGTCTTGATTCACTATCTTCTTACTTAGAAGCAGCTCCACTGGACATGTCTGAATCAGCTACCTGTGCCTCATGCAAAGCACAACCCCCGTTTGTCAAAAATGACACTCACATAAGTTAGCGGACAATCATATCTGTCTGTTTATTTTGAACACCCCCACCACCAGCCAAACAGCATTAACCTCAATTCTGCTCACAGCTCCCTCACTTATGGTGAGCAATTTAACACACCAAGATTCCCCACTTCCCATGAGTCAAGCTGAAGGCGGGGCTAACCCCCAGATCACCACAATATATTGATTTGCTATATGAGCAGTGCTATTTTTGGAGCATTCCCGTTAAATTATATTTAGCCTTCCAATCATTTTTTTACATTCTCGCTTTAACTGGGACAGTGATCTTTGTGTCTTTTGTGGAAATGATCTAGAAACGGTGAAATGGTTGTCTTTTCTTCGAATGTTTGCATGTAAAAAAAGTTTTGGTCTTCTTTTCATAATTGGCTTAAAGCCAAAGATATCATCATTAACCCTTTAAATTGGAATATAATTAAAATTTGATTACAATTAATTGAAAAAAATCTGGACTTTCTGATTAATGTACTGATTGTAATTTCAAAGCATTTTATTCATACTTGTAAATTCTTAAAGGTAAAACCTCACATTAATGGATGTCTCAACCTAATCTCTAAATCTTTACATTACATGAATCACAAGAACGCCCAGATATTGTGTCATTTATTTGATCTATTTAAACTTTTGTAATAGACCCTTACTTTATTTTTTTTTAAGTTATATTTGTTTGTTTTTTTGTCTACCTTTATCTCAGAATTGATATTGTTGTCATTGATAGACATGCCGTGGTTGTTTGTTGAATATTTGCTTCAATTAAAAAAAAAAAAAAAAAAATTGGGGTGCATTCCCTGCGGGCGCCACAAGGGGTGCTCGCGGGCGCACTGGCGCCCGCGGGCACAGGGTTGGTGACCCCTGGTCTAGTGGGTCTAGATGACCCAACTCCCAATGCTAAAGTGCCTAGGATAGCACAAGGGTTACAAAGGAGAGACTGTACATTTTTTGGCAGAAAAGAATTCAGTTTGCTCCTGTTCAGAGATTGCATGGTGGTGCAGTGGTTAGTATTACAGCTTCATGAGTTCATAAGTTCACTTCCGTATACAGTGATCCCTCGCTATAACGCGGTTTACTTTTCACGGTTTCGCTACTTCACAAATTTGCCTCGTGCATTGTGTTCTGCATTCTGATTGGCTAAAAAGTCACTCCGCTTCTTTTCTACCTGTGCTTCAATAACGTTGCAGTTTAATATGTACACGTAGGTAAAACATCAAAAAAGAGCGACAACTGCCTATCACTATGTTCTTCTCCTGAACAAACACAGCTGCACCGCGGGCTTCAAAAGAAGAAAACACTGCAGAGCGAAGTCAGGATACAGGGGCTCAGTCTGAAGAGCAGCGAAATACACCTGAGTCACTATTTGTCTGTATTGTACTTTGTATTTTTTTCATAATGATTTAAAATTTCCTTCCGTTTAATCCAATTACTCGGATAGCGGTGGGCGGGGCTAATCTCAGCGATTTGAAGCCTTCTGTTTACATTGATGATTAAAATTATTATTTGATATCCTGCAGCTGAAGGTTTGAGGCGCTGAGATGAGCAGTTATCAGCCAGAAACGGCAACTCACATTTCCACTTTTCGTCCCGCAGAACTGTGGAGTCTTTTCCTTTACTGTCCATGAACTGACAGATTTCCTCGCACAGCTCAAAAAGTCGATTGAGAACTTTCCCCCGACTTAGCCACCGCACCTCCGTGTGATAAGGCATGTCGCCAAACTCGGAATCTATTTCACGCAGAAACGACTGAAATTGACGGGGATTCAAACCTTGGGCTCTGATGAAATTTACAGTTTGCGTCGCAATGTCCATCACATGATCCATTTTTAGGACTTTACCGCACAGTGCTTCTTGGTGTATGATGCAATGATATGCTGTCAATTCACCAGGACAGTTCTCCTCCCACATCTTTTGGCGCATCCTTCCCACTAGTCCACTTTTTTCACCGCACATCGACGGCGCCCCATCTGTTGTAAGCCCGACCAGTTTGCCCCAAGGCAGTTTCATGTCGATTACACTTCGACATACGTTTTCAAATAAGTCTTTTCCTTTTGTTGTCCCGTGCATTGATTTAATGTCCAATATTTCCTCTTTAACGCACAAATTGGAGTCCACTCCACGGAGGAAGATGGCCAGCTGTGCAGTGTCAGTCGTGTCAGTACTTTCATCCACAGCAAGGGAATATGCAACAAAGTTTTTCCCTCTTTCACTCAGCTGTGTTTTCAAATCAGTGGCCATCTCACAAACCCGACCAGCAACCGTATTTCTGCCCAGGCTTACATTTGCGAACGCCTGCTTTTTATCGGGACACATGACGTCGCACACTTTCATCATGCAGCTCTTCAGAAACTCTCCCTCAGTAAATGGCCGGGCTGATTTGGCAATCTCCTTGGCCACAATAAAACTTGCCCTCACAGCAGCCTCACTCTGTGATTTTGCTTTGGTGAAAAACGTCTGCTGAGATTTCAGATTCCTCTTCAACTCCTCTACCTTCTGTAGCTTCTGCTCTGCATCCAAGTGTTTTAACTGATCCGGATGTTATGTCTCATAGTGCCTTCTTAGGTTATATTCTTTAAATACAGCCACATTACCGCCCCAAATGAGACACACGGGTTTACCGGTAATGTCAGTAAACATATATGTATTTTCCCATCGGTTTTGAAAGGCTCTGTTTTCAGAATCAATCTTTCTCTTGGCCGTTGTTATGGGCTAGCTTTGATTTTAGTTAATTAGTTAGAGATCGAATTCATCTGACGTAGCTGACGGGAGAATAATCGAAGCTAGCTCGTTCAATAAACTAGCTCATTCAATAAAAGTCCCATAATCCACCGCTATTACGGTGGATTATGGGACTTTTAGTTTGTGTATTGCAGTGCTTCTCAATTATTTTTTGTCAGGCCCCCCCTAGGAAAAAGAAAATGTTTCGCACCCCCCTTCCCCCCCATACCCCCACCACCACACCCTCGTGCAGTGACAATATATTATGTTAGTATCAATAAAAATTGTGTAAGTATACTTAAAATTGTATCTTTTAACATTAACAAAAGCAAAATGAATCCTCTTTCAAATTTCAAATCATATTAACTTTATTTTGTCACACAAAAACCCTGTTCTAGTCTAAAACAGAAAAGAGGTTTAAAGTGCCTGTATTAAAGTCCTTATTTAAACCAGAAACATTTTGACCAACTGAACCATTTGATGCTGAGAAAAATAATTCAATTAATAAATAACATTAAATGTAAATTGATCTGAAACATTAGCACAGCAGCACCAATATGTTTAACGTTTTTAGTCTGAAGAAATAGATAAAAAAACATTGTGCTGATTGTTTTTCTAAATGATTGTTTATTTTCTGATGTCATAAATTGCTGCTGTTTTCCTGCATTACCTGCTGTCTTTATGTCAAATACTAAACAACAGACAGACAAAGAATACATTGATGGAAAATAAAGACGTCATCAAAATGTCTACAATAGTTCATAAAGAATGACATTATTAGCATGAACTGAGGAATCTAAAGGTGGTGATCCTGGTGTTGGCAACAGACAGCGCTTGCAGCTGTCCTACGCGTGCCTTGTTCCCCCTGGCAACCAGAGCCCACACCACCCCTCCCCTTTCGTTCTCACACACGCAGCCGCGTTTGACAGGAGACGGGAGGTACGGCTGCAGGTACGGAATTTCACTGTTTCAGGCTGTAAACTCTGTGATTTAACAAAGAATAGGAACCGAATAGAGGCGCAGATTTTTTTCCAAGCACTGAACCGCTGTCGCCGCCGCCCCCACGTTAAATTTGCGCACCAGACAATTGCCCGGTGTGGGTACCAGATGTTCTCGGGTTGCCGGATGTTCTCGGGGTCCTTCGGGCTCCTTCGACCAATGATGACGTCACACTATTTGATTGTAAGTTGCCACGACCAATGAGTTAACGTCGCTAAGTTTTTTTAAAACTTTATTGACAATTGCGGTATCATACATTAACAATGACATTAACGTTAACAACGAACAATAACAATGTAATCAATATTGCCTCGAAGATCAGTCAATATTGCCAAATATAACATATTAACATAGAAAATAAAGAATAGAGGGGAAAAAAAGAAACAATGAACATAACACACAAATAAATAAAAACATATGTAAAATAAAATAAAGGAACATAGTCTAATACTAGATACGGGTACTCGTGAAGTTTGTATTTCTGAACAAAACTAAGCAATTTCAAGCCATTCTTCTTTTTCATATAATGAAGTGATTGAAAGCAAAAACAGAGCTCTTTATTAAATGTTATAAAAAGTGGTTTGGTCTTCAAAACTTGACCTCACCAAGATGGCGCTGCTCTCCTCCCATGAGAAACCACGTGATGTCTCCTCTAGTGATATAACTCATTGGAGGGAGCCCGAAGGACCCCGAGAACATCCGGCAACCCGAGAACATCCGGTACCCACACCGGCCGCATGCCGCGGTAGTCAGAGTTGCCGTGGCAGCTGCTGTCTCTCTATTATTGGCGCTTCATATCACCGGGCCATTAAAAAAAGACATATAAAATGATCTCGCGGGCCGGATATAATTGTTGGCCGGGCCGGATGTTGCCCGCGGCCGCCAGTCTGACACATGTGCTGTAGGTCAATAAAGTTTATTTTGGGGGGGGGGGGGGACGCAGCGATACGGGGTTTCCCGGAGTGATGACGCACCCTGTTGTACATCCCATAATTTACAATTGTGTTCCCTTTTAAACAACTAATTTAAGACTTATTGAGCCCCAAAGTCCAAAACAGTGAATGTATTGCAGACTTTTTCCTCTTCTTGTTGATTTTATTTTTGCTGCATTTACCAAACTAATGTGTGCCTGTTTTAGTCAACCAAACTGACTAAACTATTATGGGATTGAAATTTTAGAATTCTGTATTATGGATATAAAAAGTATTGGACTTTCATAAACATGTCAGGAAAGCGCTCGTGTTTCTTCTAGAAATGTCTAGACACGTCCGCATGACTCAAAAACAACTTTCCGACTAGGCGCAATGTTCTGTCATGAAGCACCGACATTTCTGTTGTTCTCTTCTCTGTCCTCACAGTCAGACGCAGACACACCTTTATCATGAGCGCAGAAAACCTTTTCTGAAAGACTCACCGTGATAGATGAAAACAGTAAACTCCAACTTCTGTCTTTGGATAAACCAAAAATTCAGCTCGCAGAGTTCGACGGCAGGCCCTTCCCTCTGGATGTGTGGAGGGTGCGCGCGCACACACACAGGCGGTGTTGGAGCTGGTTTGTCGGGTTTGTCTGAATTTCCAATAAATCACGTGACTGTGTCATAACGACTGTGTCATAACGAAGACTATTTGATTATTTGAGATCCGAGGGAGGCGGAACTACATTCAAACAAAATATTATTTTATTTAATCCTATTTTCCTCCAAAAAATTCGACATTCTACGTTTCTGTTCTTACAGGATTCATTTCTACTTCCTGTCATCTGTTTCACAAAGACTGAAACAAAGATTTTGTGAGGATCATGACTGTATTCCATATGATCCTACAGTCAATGGTGAGCATGCTCTCTCAAGGTTTCACAAGGTAAAACCTATGAGTAATTTTGAAAGAAATCTTTTTTGTCATGATATTCGAAGCTTTGAGACAGACCCAGATGCTGGAACCCGGAAGGAACACAGGAGAGTTATGAGGTAAGTAATTTGATTTATTTTGTTCTTGTAGGTGATCTCCCAGAGGTGATGTCTTTGGCTCGAGACTGCAGGTAGGAGGCAGGAAGGCGAGGCATGGCCGGAGGGCTTCTTCGGAGGCTGAGAGGGCATGAACGGCAGGTGAGGAGAGCATGGATAGAACAGGTGGTTCCGGAGGAAATCCCAGGTAGCACTGGTGATGATTGAGTCCTGGAAGCGAGGCGTAGACAAATTACTAAACAGGATTCAATTTCTTGGCATAAACATGAGAGACTAGGCAAGCACCATGGAGGAGCAACGAACTGGCGACGAATACTGGCTGTGGATCTCCTTAAGAAGGCAGCAGGGTTAATGAGGTGAGTGGCAGCAGCTAGGAATCCTCCAGAGCAGAGCAGAGTGGCTGACGAGGTGAGCGGCAACAGCTGGGAATCCTCCAGAGCAGAGCAGAGAGGGGTGGGGCTGACAGAGGCACCATGACACTTTTTTTACTTTTTTTGATGATTAAATCTTTGTGTGGCAAAGACCAAACTTTCTCCCATTAAATTCTACAACCAAACTTATTCCAGTATGAGATAACATGGAGTTTTGTGACAGTCTCATTCTGAAACAGTGAGCGGATGTTTTGATTATTCCTGCCAGCTGAAAAAAACATTTTTCCACACCACAATTCTGTGAATTTGGGGGGAGAACATGGAATATTTTAAGGAGAACTGCTACACAGAAGTCTAACACTATGGATGGCTCCAATAACCAATGCAAACTCAACAGGTGAGACATGCAGACTGTAGGTGGAGAGAAAGTCAACGTATGACATCAGATTACTTTATGGATTAATTAGTTGTGTTGCAAGAGAAATGTCTTTTTCAAACCAATTTTCAGGAAAAATACTCTTGTTTTTGTGTAGAATATCTGCATTATTCCAAATCTAGTAGTGCTGAGGAGAAAAAGAATTTTTGTAGATCACAGTCCATGCCAATAAAACCTGCTTATGACAGTTAGACAGTTTTACATCAAGTTTTTCTATTTTAAAGTTACACAATAGAAGAAATAGCAGACTTCCAAGCTTATCAAATACATATTTTGGGATGAAATTCCAAAATAAACAAATATCATCATAAAACAGAGCGCATCTTACCAAAAAGCCGAGGCGGAGCAGAGAAGTGCAGCTGCCGGTAGATTACCGCGAGTAAAAGTAAAAGCTAGGTTAAAGAAAAGAAAGGCATTGACTGAGGATGCTGTCAAATGTTTAAAGCTCAAGAAACATGTTTTCAAGAAGAGGAACAAAAGAGGGAAATTGTAAATAAGAAATAACTTTAAGTCTAATTGATCATCTAACTAAAAACTAGCATAATACATTATGTCACATAGAACGTTGTGCTATGTTACCAAACTAAACAAATATAGCATTTTAAAAATGAATATTCATGATTACATATAAAGGCAATGGCTTTTAAAGTGAATTTCAATATATTTAAAAAGTACAATGTAAATACTTTAAAGCATAATAAGTGTGCTGTGAAAGAATCCCTTTATTGCATGTTTTTGTAGCATCTGAGGAGCAAAGCCAGGCAGACAAGAGTGACAAACCTAAAATTAGGGAGGGGACAGGCACAGCTGAATGTTGTGGTTAGTTAAAAAGTTAGGCCATAAGTTGTTTTAGGAATGCTTAAAGTTCATTGTGTTCAGAGATCTGCATTTGTGGCGAGTGTGAAATTTTTTGGAGAAGGAATTATAGTGTGGGTCGTTTCTCAGTACTTATGCTCGGCCCCTAAGTTCCAGTGAAAGGGACTCTGAATGCTTCAGGATACCAAAACATTTTGGAAGATTCCATGCTCCCAACCTTGTGGAAATAGCGGGCCCCTTCCTCTTCCAACATGACGAAGGTCTATCAAGACATGGATGACAGAGTCTGGTGATGATGAACTTGACTGACCTGCACAGAATCCTGACCAGAACCTAATAGAGCACCTTTAGAGTGAATGAGATCCAGGCCTTCTCCACCAACATCCCAACATCAGTGTGTGACCTCACCAATGCGATTTTGGAAGAATGGTGCAAAATTCCTAGGAACACACAATTTGCTAAATTGTATTGAAAATTCTCAAATTTTGTTTTTAACATATTCCCAAGTAATGCAGTAAGTAATTACATTTTCTTCATTTACAATGTCATTTATAATTCCATTTTTTGAAGAACAATATTTTCATCACTAAGCAAATTAGATTTCCAACATTTCCGGTAACCTTTATTTTTCCTTATATTATTACTTGGATTTGACGTTATTTCAATTGAATAATAATCAGTTAGCAGAACTTTAGAGATTGAAGTTTGAGGAGAGAATCCATCAGGAGCTTGAGAAATAATCCAGTAGTCAATTCTGGATTTAGCATCGCCTCCAATAGGCAACAACAGTCCATCGTGCAGCCCTTGAACATGGGTACAGTGAATGCTTCTGCTTCTCTTCTACCTCTCAGCTGATGGTATAAGTCATTGGAAGGCGGGCAGTTACAAAGCCGTAGCTGTTCTTTTTTGTCCTCTTGTGTGCACCAGGGGCTGAGTGGGACAACTTTTCAGCTTTTCTTTCGCAGAACAGATTCATTATTGGTGTTATAGACACATTTTCAATCTAGTGCTGGCAGAAACAACAGGCAGTGTTGTTGAAAGTGCGTCCGTCTTTTCATTGTTCAGTGATGTAGCAGTTTTTCTGAGAGTCAGATAGGCGTATGCAAGTGTGGGAAGAGACCTCTGAGGACCGGAATCACAGGAGACTGATTACACTAACCCTTGTGCTATCAAGGGCATGTTAAGTTGGGAGTTGGGTCATCTGGACCCTACAAGACAGTGTGCTGAACCTTTTTTCTTCAATGATTTGTGATCTTCACTGGTGTCCATGGATTACATGAAATCCTCTTCACCTTTATCTACCTTTGTCATGGTAGGGAGAACACGTCAATGTAAGGGTGGTGTCATCTGGACCCCATAAGATAGCACAAGGGATAGTGAAACCAAGTGGTGGGCTCAGGATCAGGCTGTCGGTAAAATTCTTGGGTGTTTTGGTCATCTAGATGATGCACTGTTTGTTGACTTGCTGTTGACCCCTAAACACAGTTATGTCAAATGGTGGGAATAAAGCAAACAGTGGGGGCAAAAGCAAGGGGCTTAATTGAAATTCCAATCTTCCATGTTTCATTTGAAGTGGTTGTTGTTTCTTGGTCTGGTTTGTTGGGTTGCATATCTGATCCAGGTGTTGTGAGCAGATGTTTGGTGGATAGTGAAAAATGATAGTGTGGGATGCTGTCCTGTGCAGTAAACCATCCAGGAAGGCTCTGTTGCCTGTAATCACTGAGATTTCAGTTGGTAGAAGCGGGGCTGAGAGTTGGCAGCTTCCTCCTTGTCTCTCTGACTCCCAAGATCCTCTGCCTTTGTCCTCTTATGTCTCCCTTTTTCCACAGATGAGGACACGCCTCTCATCTCTCCCATACAGGTGACTTTTGTCACTGCGATATGTAAACTGTCAGATCGCCACAAACTGAGCCTTTAACATAATCAAACTGTGAAATATTTCTGTTCAACCACAACTTTTTTTAAAAATCATTCTTATTTGCTTTTCATTTAAGATTATTTTCATTACTGTAGTAAAATATTTATATTATGAGCTAAATTCTTGCCTAGTTTTTAATGTGGCTAAAAATGTCTTTGACATTAAACTCCAGGGCAGAAAGGTTTTCCCACTCTGCCCCAGTACACACAAGAA
Source organism: Oryzias sinensis (assembly GCA_037389245.1). NCBI lineage: Eukaryota > Metazoa > Chordata > Actinopteri > Beloniformes > Adrianichthyidae > Oryzias > Oryzias sinensis. The sequence goes on along the minus strand of CM074505.1, from coordinate 17,701,854 downwards.
GACAGAAAAAAACAAGTAGGACTTTGTAACTGCCCGCCCTCCAATGAGCTAAACCATCAGCTGAGAGGAGAAGGAGAAGCAGAAGCATACACTGTTCAGATGTTAGAGGACTGCACAATGGACTGTTGTTGCCTACAACAGGTGGTGCTAAACCCAGAATTGACTACTGGATTATTTCTCAAGCTCTTGATGGATATTCCCCTGAAACCTCAATCTTTAAAGTTCTGCTAACTGATCATTATTCAATGGAAATAACGTTAAATCCAAATAATAATAAAAGGAAAAGTAAAGGTTACTGGAAATGTAATTCGAATTTGCTTGATGATGAAAAGTATCTTCAATAAATGGAATTATAACTGATATGGTAAATGATGAAAATGTAGTTAGTTACTTTAATACTTGGGAGTATGTTAAATACAAAATTTGAGAATTTTCCATACAATTTAGCAAATTCGTTTTTTTCTAGGGAGTTTTGACCATTCTTCCAAAAGGGGAAGTCACACACTGATGTTGGTGGACAATGCCTGGATCTCATTCACCCTAAAAGTGTTCCTTCAGGTTCAGGTCAGGAAACACCAGACTCTGTCATCCATGTCTTTCTGGACTTTGCTTTGTTCACTGGTGCACAGTCATGTTGGAAGAGGAGAGGGCCCACTCCAAACTGTTCCCACAAGGTTTGGGAGCATGAAATTATCCAAAATGTTTTGGTATCCTGAAGCATTCAAAGATCCTTTCACTGGAACTACGGGGCAAAGCCCAAGTCCTGAAAAGCAACCCACATCATAATTCCTCCTCCACCAACTTTCACACAATGCAGACCAAAATTTACCGCTCCCCTAGCAACGTCCAAACCCAGACTCGTCCATCACATTGCCAGATGGAAAAGCGTGATTCATCACTCCAGAGAAGGCTTCTCAACTGCTCTGGAGTCCAGTGGCGACATGCTTTACACCACTACATCCGACGCATTGCATTGAACTTGATATGTGTGGTTTGGATGCAACTTCTCGGCCATGGAAACTCCTTCCATGAAGCTCTCTGCATACTGTACTTGGGATAATCTGAGGGTCACATGAAGTTTGAAACTCTGTAGAAATTGACCGTGCAGCAAGTCGGAGACCTGGTTGCACTATGTGCTTTAGCATCCACTCACCCATCTCCGTCTGTTTACAAATCTACCACTTCGTGGTTAAGTTCTTCCCAAACTTTGCCATTTTTCTTCTGATAGAGCTGACAGTTGACTGTGGAAGATTTAATAACGAGGACATTTTGCGACTGGATTTGTTGCACAGGTGGCGTCCTTTGACGCTGGAATTGGCTGGCCTCCTGAGAGCGGCCCATTCTTCCACAAATGTTTGTAAAAAAAGAGTCTGCATGCCTAAGTACTGGATTTTATACACTTGTGGCCAGTTCAAGTGATAAGGACGCCTAAATCTGATTACTTTGGATGGGTGAGCCAATACTTTTGGTATTATAGTGTATCCTAAATTATATTCAAGAAGTGCATTAAATAAAAATAAAAATGCCAAAAAAACATGTTCTCATTTAATAGATGTATTTAGACTCTAAATGACATCTCATGTGGCCCTGTATGGCCTTGTAAGTTTCGGATGGTTCAGGACACCAACAATCTAATGTGCAGTTGGGAAAAAAGAAAAAAAAATCAAAATACCTCATCAAAATACCTCATTAGACGGTGTGTTTTTTTCCGCCAGTCAAGGATGCAAGTCAGAACTACATTTCGCAGGTTCCATAAACACACCAGCACAAAAAAAAACAGACCAAAAGTCACAGACAGGCCTCCTGCTGGCCTACTGCGGTAGCAAGCATATTTCAAAATACAATGTTCATGCGTATTTATAGAAATAACAGAAGTGCATAATCATTTAAATAAGAGCATAAAAATATAATGGAATCCCTTTTCACCTCCACAATCACAACTTTTAATTTTGTTTTATCTGCTTTCAGGTAAGAGGCAAAGTAGTTGGTTTGACTGATATTATAATGATCCAGCTGTTGCATCACTTGCAGAGAGGGGAACTCTCTGATTAGCTATCAACAATCTGGCTATGTTAGATGATTGTCAGTCTCTCATGTCAAATATTCTTGAATAATTTCAGAGAGGATCTGAAAGTCAAAGCACTAGAACAGCCTTCCTTTTAAAAGTGATTTCAGCTAGACTTGGCACAAAGCATGAGTCTCACATCCCTCAACAGCTTTCTCGCTTATGGTGCAGGATTTCACATTTCCCAGGAGTCTTAGTGGCCATAGGTGGTGCTAACCCCCAGGTTGTCACTATATGTTCTTCTGCTGCTGTTTCAACGTGCAATGATGGCAAGATTGAAGATGGAGATGCTTTGATCGTTTGTAATGATTTGTATGACTCAATAAAAATAAATAAATAAATAAATAAATAAACAAATAAATAAATACAAATTTGGAGTCTGAAGTGGTTATCAAGCACTGATTGGTCCGAGTTGGTCAGGTCTGAATCAACATTTCTATGGCAACCACTGTCGCCAATCAGGAGTAAGCTCGGAGGGGGCCAGTAAGTACCACGTGCCTTTATTGAGGCGTCTGATTGGTCAGTTCATAACTTGAATAACTTGCAATAAAAAAAATATGTTTAGAAAATGTATTAGAGCAAGCATGACTATTCTGACAAATAGAATGACGGACAGTAATAGCTGTTTATTTCTCAGTAGAAGAATATGAGATTTTAGCTTCCTAAAACCAGCGGCTACTTCCTGTTTGGGACACCAGGGGGTGGGGCCACTCAGTCCAGCCAATGGTGTGTCTCTACGCTAGCAGGCTAGTAGCGTTAGCTTGTGCGGAAAGGACTGTGGTGTTTTGCTGGGACGTTTGTGAGGTTTTTGGACAGAAAGGACGATACGTGGTTCGTGTGGGAACTCTCAGCATTTTCCAAAGTGTCGTAAATGAGTGAAGAAGTGTTGAACGGAAAGACAACGTGGATTGCTGTGATTGTGAGACTAGCAGATGATCGATCGGAGCTGCAGTGAAGAGGACGGCGGTGTTTGTGGGAGTTGGAGCTGAAGATCGGAGCAGGAACCATGTCTTCAGAACCTCAGGCAGGTTCTGTCAGAGAACAACTTTCAGCTGCTGAAGGAACCATGTCTTCCCTTCAGCCTCTGAGAGAGTTGATCAGCGAGCGACTAGCTGCTGCTGCTGAAGAAATCTTCCGACTCTGTGAAGGAACCATCGTC
>CM074505.1:17652702-17698130 GCA_037389245.1 Oryzias sinensis | reverse complement strand
ATACACAACAGTCTCAAACACAAAGTTGTGGAGACAAAGTCGGGCTGTATTGACGATGTCATGGAATATATATCTGTAGAGATTAGTATGGAGAAACAGAACAACATCATAATCAGCTGCGTATATCGATCCGCAGCATCGATCCGCAGCATCTGACATCTGACATTTGAGCGGCTGGTCATGCAGCACATCAAGTCTACCCTCCCCCCCACTCTGGACCCCTACCAGTTTGCATATCGGTCAAACCGTTCGACCGATGATGCCATCTCAACAGCCCTCCACTCAGCCCTCACTCACCTGGAAACAAAAGACTCTTATGTCAGAATGCTATTCATTGACTTCAGCTCCGCCTTCAATACCGTCATCCCCCAGCAGCTCATCCACAAGCTAGACCAGCTAGGACTCAACACCTCCCTGTGTAACTGGCTGCTGGACTTTCTGACAGGGAGACCACAGGCAGTTCGTGTCGGCAACAACACCTCCAGCACCATTACAATTAACACAGGGGTCCCCCAAGGATGTGTGCTGAGCCCCCTTCTCTTCACTCTGCTGACTCACGACTGCACCCCAACATCAAGCTCCAACCTCTTTATCAAGTTTGCGGATGACACAACAGTGGTGGGTCTCATCAACAACAACGATGAGACCCCCTACAGGAGTGAGGTGAACAGGCTGGCTCTGTGGTGCAAAGACAATAATCTCCACCTGAATGTGGAGAAGACAAAGGAGATGGTAATGGACTTCAGGAGAACTCCCCCCCAGCACGCCCCACTGATCGTCAATGGTGCTGCTGTGGAAAGGGTGAGCTGCACCAAGTTCCTGGGGGTGCACATCTCCGACGACCTGTCTTGGAAACATAATACCGCATCACTCGCCAAGAAAGCCCAGCAACGCCTGTACTTCCTCCGCAAACTGAAGAGGGCCAGAGCTCCTCCCCCCATCATGCAGACCTTCTACAGGGGGGCCATCGAGAGCATCCTGACCAGCTGCATCACCGTGTGGTACGGAGCCTGCAATGCGTCCTGCCGGAAAACTCTGCAGCACATTGTGAGAACAGCTGAGAAGATCGTTGGTGTCCCTCTTACTGGCCTCTCGGACATTTACCGCTCCCGCCTCACCCGCAAAGCCACCAGGATTGCAGGGGACCCCTCACACCCATCCCAGAGACACTTCAACCTTCTGCCATCAGGGAGGAGGCTGCAAAGTCTGCAGGCCAGAACCAGCAGACTCAAAGACAGTTTCCTCCATCAGGCGATAAGGACACTCAACTCCCTCCCTGCCCTCCCCCCTCTGGCCCCTCCACTCCGTCCTACAAGCCCACACTGAAAACTTTCACAACAGTTCAGATCACCACTTTCACCAAAGACTGCCATCACTGATTCATCCACTTACTGTTCTCAGCACTGTTGTCACTTTAAACTGCCACTTTAACCACCTCATTGCTCTCAGCACTGTTTAGATTACTGTTATTCTTCTTATTATTATTCTTATTATTCTTGTATTCTGATGCGGCTTGTGTATGTACAAAAATAAATAAACACGTGAAAATAGGTGGGTGCGGCTTGTAATCGGGTGCGCTTTGTAACCCGGAATTTACGGTAATCCTTTTTAAGGTTTTTTATTCTGGTTACTGTTGGCCGTAACCAACGCCGTACAAGCCATTCAGCAACTTCAGAATCTCTAAAAACTTCCCCCGAGAGCGCTCTCCCCCAACTTTTATCTCCTCCTCCCACATCAGCCCTCCTATTCCCTTATTTGGCCCATAGCTGAACCCCATTTGTCCAAACTTCCCAACAACAGAATAAATGACAGAATTGAGGGCCAACCAGCATCTCTGCATGATGCATTCAAGGAACTCTGGAACTTAGAACACGACCCAACAACCAGCCAGTCCAACTCAGTCCTCTACATTAACAATATCAATATTAAAGTTAAAAGTGCAAAGTTAAAAAGAGCGACACAAACAAATTTTTTACATTTAAGGAATAAAACAACACAAATCAATGTTTTTAAATACATAAGAAAGTAACTAGTAAAAAGAAAGATCTACTAAAGAGACTCTGTGATACATTCAGTTAAAGTTCCATTAGTCGTCATACATTTAGGTGTCTGACTTTTGTTCTCTGCATTACTGCCCACCACTGGCGGCGCTGCAGACAAAGCTGCACTCAGGATCCATTTAGTGGTTTAAACTTATATAAAAATGTAAACAACGCAACAATAAATCCTACCATTTCATAAGAATATTTGACTCTTTAATGAATGAACATGTGAAATGTGAATAAGGGAAGGAACACTGTAGATGAAAAAACATAAAATCTCTGGAACATCTGATGGATAAAAGCAGTAAAAGAACCAGGAGGCTGATTAGTCTGTGAACAAGATCAACCAAATACAAAACTATCAGGATTGTCAGGTTTAGTCCATCATTTTAATCTCAAACTAGTCATGTGTTTTTGCTGTTTTACCTGTGCTTTTGATGTAATCGACCATGATATTCTGTTGGCAAAGCTCAAATGTTATGGATTTTCACAGTTGTCTCTTTCACTGATAAGAAATTATCTTAATGGCAGAACACAGAAAGTCCTCTTCAATGGTAGCTTGTCTGAAACAAAGTTTATGTCATGTGGTGTTCCACAGGGTAGTTGTTTGGGTCCACTTTTATTTTCAGTGTTTGTAAATGATATGTCCCAGGAGATGACAAATGCAGAAGTGGTGTTATATGCAGATGATGCAACTGTATTTTGTGCATCTGCTACTGTCCCAAAGCTGAATACAGCGCTACAGAATCAACTTAATTTAGTTACCAATTGGGTTAAGTTGAATAAATTGGTTCTTAATACATCTAAAACAAAATGCATCGTTTTCCGTACAAATATTTATTGAATGCACCATGTTACCTGAATTTGAGGATTGACAATAGTTTAGTTGAGCAAGTGACTAAAACCAAGCTTCTGGGTATCAAATTAGATGATCAGCTCTCTTGGACAGATCAGATTAATCATATAGTATCCAAGATGGGCAGAGGAATCGCCCTGGCTCGGAGGTGTGTGCAATATTGCCCACCTTCAGTCATGAGGACAGTTGTACAGTCTTTAGTTTTGTCACATCTGGAGTATTGCCCAGTCATTTGGTCTAGTGCGACACAGGGGCATCTAAAAAAATTACAACTTGCCCAAAATCGAGCTGCCAGGGTGGCTCTTGGTTGCTCTTTTTGGACCAATGTGAATGACATGCACACCATTTTAGGTTGGTTGATGGTAAAAGACAAAGTACAACTCAGTCTTCAATGCTTAATGCACAACGTCATTTTTAAAAAATGTCCACAATATTTGGTAAACAAAGTCTTATACAGTGGGTATTGTCACCAATATCAAACTCGTCAGGTCAGCTCTGGTGATTTGATTGTTCCTTTTTCAAGATCTAACTATATGAGAAGAACAGTGCTGTTTAGATCTTCTGATGCATGGAATCAAGTGTCTGTAAGGACAAGGCTTATTAGTAACAAATATCATTTCAAAAAGATTTTAAAACTAAGATACATGGACTACTTACAATAACTAACAATTTGAATGATTTGGTGTTATGAAATGTATGTTAATGTTATGTTGCTCTGTGTTTTGATATGCTGGTGCAAAAATGAAATAGTTTTAACTTATTTTATCATGTGAAGCTTTTAAGGTAAATAAGATGAATTGGTCACTGTATTTTGTGAAATCAGTTTTGGTTTTTGTGAAATTGGTAAAATGTATGTATTTTTTGCGTATGGACCCCAGGAAGACTAGCGACCACTTTGTGGAAGCTAATGGGGCTCCGAATAAATAAATAAATAAATAAATATTACCTGTGAACTACTTTTAGTTAGTGCTGCTAATGTTCTCAGCATTTTGTCTTTAATGTCTGATGGTGGAATGTGGCTCTAACGGAATAGTTCGGAGCAGCACAGGGGGATCCTATATTAAAGACCTCATAGTCACTTACCATCCAAACAGGACACTTCGCTCGCAAAATGCAGGACTGCTTGTGCTTCCTAGAATTAGTAAAAGTACGGTTGGAGGTAGAGCGTTTAGCCACCAAGCCCCTGTTTTATGGAATAAGCTCCCAGCTCATTCATGTAAGAGAGGCCGACTCTGTTTCTACATTCAAAGTTAGACTGAAAACATTCCTCTTTGGACAGGCTTATTGTCAGACTAGTTAGTATTCAGAGATTATTTAACTAGTGAGCGACCTTGGGAGCATTTCGGGCAGGCAACTCAGGCAGGCTTTTACTTAGGCCACTCCCCTAGGGTGGGTTAGTTAATCAACTCACCTGTGCAGCATCCTATTTAAGTCCAGGTGTGTAAGTTGTTCATCCTTCTTTACTGCAGCACTTCATTTTCTTCAACACCCAGTCTGGTTTCCGCTGTGTGGGTTTTCATTCGGTGCTGGCTTTGTTGTGGTGGCTCTTTGTTTGGTTTCTTTTCTGTTGAAGCTTTGCACAATTACTAGTTTAACCTGCATTTGGATTGGTCAGTTATGGACTTGTCTCTTCTGTGAGTGTAACAAAGTGGCATTTGTTACTGGTGTGTGTCAACTTGTGTCCACTCAGTTTTACCTGTTTTTTCTGCTCCCCTGCTTCCTCACCAGGGCATGTTTGGACAAATGTTTGTTAAGATGCTTGGCAGCCATTTTGAATGTTCAGCTGAAACCATTTTGAAAGGGGTGTTCAGCTGTTAACCCCGCATCCCTTCGGTAATGGTTTGATCCAATTGGGGCAAGGCTATATAAGCAGAGGTGTTTGCTCAGTAGGGGGAGTTGTTATTGAGAACACCTTGGACTGTGAAAATACAAAAGTAGATAAATAAATAAATAAATAAATAAATTAAACAAAACTGTTGACTCCAAACAACCAAGACCCAGACTGGTCACTGTAGCACGGCCGCTTCTGCTCTTCCTTCACAGTGTGATAAAAACATAAATAAATAAATAAATTGAGTCAGCCCTAAGGTGGCCTCTCACACTTTTTTAGGTTTGACGCGATTGTGTGAGAACTGTCGGCGCCTCGGTTCCTCCATTTTGTGTGTGTGTGTGTGTGTGGGGGGGTCATCAGCATCTTCGTCCTTGTGATCCGTCCAGTTTTTGTTTTGCTCTTTGGCTGACCTTGCCATCTCTATGATTTATTCCACCGGACGCAGTGCATGGCTGGGGAAGGCTGATTTTGCTGATGCTCCCTTTGTTCTGCCTCTACATTCCTCCCGGTGGCGTCTTCTGGCTTAGGTGGGTTTTGAAGTGTTATGTGTCAGTTTCCTTCGGCTGTTGTGTATGTCGTATTTTTTTTTTTTTTTTTTTTTTTTTTTTTTAACTTGTCCTGTCCAACAGCTGGGCAGACAGATGGGAGCTGAGGGCCTCTTGTGTTGGACATATTTTACTTTAACAAGAGGGGTTATTAATCTTCAGACAAACCAAAGGTATGTCTGAATAAACCCCTTTTGTAATTGAGGCCAAACTTTATTAATTTCAAACATGTTTGAAGATCTTTGGTGTTGGACCGGACGGAAAAGGAAAGAGGGGAAGAAGAGAGAGGGACGATAGAGAGATGGGGGGAAGGAGGGTGATAGTAGGAGGGGAAGGGGGATAAGACCATGAAGCAGCAAAAAGCAACAAGTTTACTGGTTGTTAATCATTATGGTGAGGTTCAAATGTAGTACAAAAAGGGCGGAGCCTGTCCACACACACACCCAAGTGTCAAACACACCTGCTAGCTGCAAAAATGTCCATCTGTCGACATGTACACAAATCAGATAGTGCTCACACGCATACTTATGCCTTAAAACCAACTAGTGTGAAACATTTCAGTCATTCAGTCACGCAAACCGCCAGTGAAAAGGTGTATGTCGTATTTTTTAACTTCAATTCTCAGAAGCCCTGTGCTGAACTTAGTGTAATTCTATTGGGCCCCCTTTGTTTTGCATTCTTTTTTAAATGTTTCTCTGTTCTATTTTCGTCGTTGCCAGTCTTTTGCGACTCCGTGGTTGCAACTCATTTTTTGGATCTCGGTTTCTGCTTTATTTAAGGAAGGCGTATGGTTCTCTGCCCGTCTGGATTTATTTCTGCATGAATCTCTGGTTTGTGATGCATGCCTCTCTGCCTCTCTATGATCTCTCGCGTTTGTGCGGCACGTAATTTATCCCATCTATGGAGGTAAGATATGAATCGGTCGCTACTGGGCCATCCGTATTTTGCTGTGTGCTTCCTTCCCCACTGTCATCCATTCATCTTGTTTTCTCGTTTTGGGTTGTTCCTTCCTGAGCCCCCGTGTTCCCGTTGTTCTGGATTTTTCTGTTTTGCTTTTCTGGTCTCTAATTCTCTGCGCTTAGCGTGGTTTTGTTATAACGATGTATGTTTCAGGTCTTCGGTCTCCCTCCACTTGTTTGTGGCTTCACCCTCTTTTGGGGGAGAGAAAAATGTATGAAGACTTGTTTTATGAATGTCCACCACCAGAAAATGTTTGGTTGCTAATCCAAACGTTCAGCTCTAATTGTCCATCAATGGCTCATGTGGTCCTGAGAGAATTCAGCCGTGGAGATTATTACAAAGCTTATTTCAAGCATGCGATAATAAATAGTAATGTGCCATCATTAACATGGTTTAGTGTTTAAATAACTTATATTATGAGCTAAATTCCTGGCTGTGGAATTTTTCACTGATGCTCTCTAGCTTCAGTTTCAAGAGTAAAAACTTTTGTTGCAAACCAATCCTCAGTCTGCCCTGCTTTTAAGCATATGACACTCTACTATCTCCTTTTGAGACTTATTGTTAACCGCCTCTAAATGCATGAGGTTCAGCCATTTTAAATACTATCAGACTCTATGATCTCTCTTCAATCTCAAAATTTCTTCATTATGGTTTCCAGGCACCCCTTTGCCATTAACTTTATGTTATACGTGCTTTTGTTGTCTACCTATTATGAACCAATGATGTCAAGTATGTAACCTCAAATCTAGCCAAGCCGCTGTCCATGCTACGTGGGATGGCGACCTTCCTCATCTACGTAATCTCCTTGGACCTTGGTTATCCTTCTATTCGCCTGCTCCTCTGTGGCCTTCCTAAGGTGCGGCCCTCCGGAAATGAATAAAGGTTACTTCTCTCTTACTATTGGTGCATATATAAAAATATATATTTTGGTGATATATTACGTGCAGGTTCCATATAGACTGTCTTTCTTGTTGGAATCTGTGCTAATGGCTTTCTATGGTACTATGAATACACAGATAGAATTTCTCTTTAAACTCACTACTTGATATCTCTTTCTCAGAGTTGTTCTTAAAAGGACTTTATTCCCCTTCATCTTAAGCTTTCTAAACTAATCAGGTCTATATTATTTATGTATTCATTGCCAAGACTAATACTGCTTTGTCTATCTATGCATCGCTTCCTGACCCTGTGACCCATACTCCCCGGTCAGCAATTCAGTTTCTGGAGGATGATGTCAAGCCCTCGACGAAGTCGGATGGTTTCCTAGTTCCAAAGTCTCTGCTCGTCCTGCAGCTCCCCTGCAGATTGTTGCCCCTTCACCTTGATCTGGATATGCAACGACGACTGCATTCCACGCACCTACTCTGCACTGAAGTGATGGGGTGGTAAACCGTTTCAATTAGTTATCTTACTTGAATCAACTGATATGTTAGTATCAGATGGCATACAAAATCTCACCTTAGATTTTATTGAAAACTATTTGCCGGGTGGAAGCCTCAAAATTAGGACGTTCTAAGCTGTGTTACGATATGCTTGTAGCCCGAAATTCAAGGTTACTTAGGCTCGTATCTTATGAGCCGGATGGAAGCATAAAAAAATTATAGCGTTAAGCTCGTTCATAGTTCTCAGATGGATGCTTTTAAATTATGGATATCACTTAAGCTTTATTATATTATTCCAGTGGAAGCTTCAGACCTGTATGTTAAGTTGTGCCGTCTACTTGCCGCTATACTCGAAATGGAGTGGCCCAACGGTCTTTGGTGCCGGGTCATATATAGCAGATCCACCAGATAGTGTGTTCCCTTCTTGGCGCTGTACTCGAACGGGAGCGGCCCACGGTCAATGTTGCCGGGTCACACATAGCAAACTCAATAAATAGTATGTTCCCTTCTTGGCATTCTACTCGAACGGGAGCGGCTCAATGGTCAATGGTACCGGGTCACACATAGCAGACTCAATAAATAGTATGTTCCCTTCGTGGCGCTGTACTCGAACGGGAGCGGCCCAACGGTCAATAGTGCCGGGTTACACATAGCAGTCATATTTGTAAGTCTGAATATGGATTGCCTCTGAAACACACTTCATCTGATTACATACAGATATACATTTAATTTCTGTCCAACCTTGATTAAATTGGTGTTGGGGGTAGTTATTACCCAAAAGTTTATGGAAATTTGTCTCTTGGAATTGCACAGAGTTTTATATGGAGTCCTATACTGTTCATAATTAAATAAATAAATATTTGATTAAATAAATAAATGTGACCTCATGCAAATACACAATCAACCAATAAATCTCTCATAAATATGTAAAAAGATCATGAAATGGTGAAAAAGCTGCACACAGATTTTAAATTAGCCATTATATTATTCAATATATTTCATTTTACTTTAAAAACCTGTTCATTATTTTAAAACAGCATTTTAAAATATTCATTTTTAATCATGTGGAATATTATTATAATTCTACTTCTTTTTTCAGAACCTCGGATTTCAAAATCAATATTTTCCAAAGTAGCTTTGTTTTTATTTCATGTTGCTGTTTTTCACAATGGCGTATTTATTTCATGAAGAGCTTTTTCAGCAGAATGGGTCTTTCTGTCAATCAAACCAGGCAAGGCGGAGACACTTTTGTGATTGGCTATTCCTTTACTCAGACATAAGCAGCAGCACCCTGACTACATCGACCGAAGATGTTTCACCAAACGTGATGGCGCGATGCCCACTCCTCAACACTAGGGGGAGTATACACCTCAACACATCCAAAGTGTTACCAGAAATTGGGCAGTTTTGGTTCTAAATTTGCGAATAAAATTGGCTTTGGGCGAGTGTGCATAATTCGGGTGATTTTGTGGTCGGTTCTGCAATTTTCATCTTCTCATGAACATCTAGTACTGGTCTAAGTTAGGCTGGGTGGCTGTTGGAGTTCCACAAAACGTCTATGAACTGGAGTTCAATAAACACACCATGCCGCGTGTGGGAGGAGCTAGCAGCTAATGCTTTAGCCTGATAGCCACTTGGAGCTGTGGCTGTGTTTATCTCACCTAAATGCATGGATGCACAATGCACACGGAGAATGTTAAGAGATCAGGTTTATTTATTTGGAATAGTTCCACATGATAACAATGTTTCCATGTTTGAGTTCATCATCCCAGAGAGTCTCTGCTTCAGCTCCTGCAGTCAAACTTAAACTACGTCTTAAATTACGTTTAAATCAGAGCGCCTGGCGCAAAAAGTGTGTGCGTGTGTGTGTGTGTTTATGAGCGCAAGTTAAGGGTCTGTTGTTCAGTTTGCCGGAAAAGTAATAATAAAAAAAGTATATCCAAAGTATAGAGACTGAATCTTTTAATAACCCGCTCTGGAAGCATCTGAACGGGGAAGTGATCCCTAAATCAAACCCCGGATCTCCACTGCGTTTTACAACCAGAAAGAGAAACTTTCGCAGGAAAGGTTCAACATTTTCCCCGAGAGGTAACAATAAAACCAGAGGACCTGATTATAATCATTGTCTCAATGAAAATAGATAACATATCATAAGGTTCAGGAGGCCTGAGCAAGTTTTTCCGCTATCCGCTGCTGCCTGGTCTGATTCTCGGTCCGCCAGCTCGCCTCCTGCGAGCCGACATCAGGCACGATGACGTCAGACTGGATCTGTGAGCTCAGACAGCAGAGCTGTTAGTTGCAGAGCAAAGGAGAGCTGAGTGAATTGCGTGACAGTCAGGAGTGTTTCAAAGGGGGACTTCAAGATGTGGACGACCACAGCTCCTTTGGTCCACACAAACCCTCAAACTACAAAAACAGTCGTCCATGTTTGCATATTTTGCTGCAGACAGTTTGTATCAAATGTCAGCAAAGCCGCGCGGAAATATGTCATCTCTCTGACTGGCACACCACTGAGCGGGTATCGGGGAATATGAGTTGATTTCCATGGATCAGCAAATGAGCGTTTAGATCCCGCCCACTTTCACTGATTGACAGAAATACCCATTCTGCTGAAAAAGCTCTTCATGAAATAAATACGCCATTGTGAAAAACAGCAACATGAAATAAAAACAAAGCTACTTTGGAAAATATTGATTTTGAAATCCAAGGTTCTGAAAAAAGACGTAGAATTATAATAATATTCCACATGATTAAAATGAATATTTTAAAATGCTGTTTTAAAATAATGAACAGGTTTTTAAAGCAAAATTAAATATATTGAATAATATAATGGCTAATCTAAAATCTGTGTATTTATTAAATCAAATATTTATTTATTTAATTATGAACAGTATAGGACTCCATAGTTTTATGCCAAACTAAAGGAAAGTGAAATGCAAAGGTAAAGGAAAGTGAATGGCTAACTTGAAGGAATGTGAAATGCTAACTTGGAGGAATGCAAAATGCTTACTCGGAGGAAAGTGAATGCTAACTTAAAGGAAAGTGAATGTCAAAGAATGTGAAAGCAACAAAGTATGTGAAAGCAAACTAAAAGATGTGAAAAATATATATTACTACTGCATGAGTTGTCTGACTGAAATGTTAATGTGTTTAAATTAAACTTCACAACAATTTGTTGTTAGTAGGGTGCTTGTAAGTTTGAAGCTGGGGTAACTGTGGTGCACTGGGGTTCTGACCTCTTTTCTCATCTGCTTCTACCCTTCTTCTCTTCTCTATTCTTGATTATTATTCATTATTTAGTTCTCCATGCCTCTGTTTGGTACAGTGCGATTCATGTACTGCCCCTCTTTCCCTCTCCCCTCCTGGGGAGTGGGAAACACCGCATGAGTTGTTTGGTCCTCTGTGTTTTTATCTGTATTTTTTAATCTGTATTTATCTGTGCTTTTATCTTGTTTTTACCTTGTTTTTATTTTTATGTTATCCATTTTACTGGTGTACTTTGTTTTTATTTTGTTGACAATCTTTTGTCCGGTTTTTGGTCACTGTACAGCACTTTGGAAACTGCCTGTTTGAGAAATGTGCTATATAAATAAAGTGGATTGGATTGGAGTGCTTACAGACTCCAGTTGGCTCATCCGTGCTCCTGTACTTGATCGTGTACCTCGCCTTTGCTCCCGCTCCTACACCTGGCTGTGGATCCTGTCTCTGGCTGACTCGCGCCCCCGACTGTCCCTCCATCTCCATTTTGATGAAGCTCGTTCTGCTAGACTTTTAATATGTAGTTGTAGTGTTAGATAACTTTATTATTCTCTGAGTTCTGGTAAATCGCCTGTCCGTCCTGGGGGAGGATCCCTCCTTCATGTGGGTCTAAGGGCAGGGATGCCAGTTTAGTTTAGTCATATTGTTAGTACAATTTAGTATTTTTCTATTGAAATCTCTGTATTCATGATCCTTTTGATTTTATGTTTTACTTTTTCAATTACAGAGACTAAGCCCATCAAAATGACTTTTGTTGTGAATTTGGGCTACACAAATAACATTAAGTTGAAACTCATCGCCCACCCTAGAAATCAAACCCTGATTTCCGATATGTAGCAGCCCTGCGCTTAACCAACTGAGCTAGCTATGCACCACTATGCAATCAGCTGTAATTATACATTTAAAATAAATAAAACTGAATCAGATTTGGAGAATAAAATGAGTGACCTTCTTTATTCCTTGCTTGCTTCTTCCCACTCCTTTTCAAGCAATAAATCAAGATCTACTTTTTCTTAATCTATGCATTTCATCATTTCTGTAATGAGTTTGATAAATATGTGTAAATTCTTTATTGCTTTGACTAAAATGCTTGAAATAAATCAATCAAATCAAATCAAATGTGCCCTCATCTGGAATGTTCCTGTTAACACTCCACATTCTGATCTAAGGTAGAGGCGGTTGAGTGAGTAACACCAAAGTACATTGAGTTATGATAATCTGAGAGGTGATCAAGGCGTGGATCGCTGTTTCTAGGTCATTGTGACTCACGGAGGCTTTCGCTTTAGCTAAAAAACGCAAGTGATAGAAACTCATTTTGACAACATTGTAAATTTGTTTGCCAATTTAAAGCATCTGTCAAAGAGAACCCCCAGATTTCTAACAGCAGTATAGATGGCTGTGGAGGTGTCACCAAAACAATGTTTAGCATTTTCGTGTCATTCAAATACAGAAGAATTCTGGCTCAACAAATGTTTTACACCAGAGGTCCCCAACCTTTTCAACGCCATGGACCGTCATGGTGCTAGCTCTCATCATGGTGCAAAAAAGAAGGACTGTCTATGAAATGTAGCTTTCTTTTTTTGGAAGTCAAAGGCTCCTCTTCTGTCTCCTGGCTGGACGCTTTCCCCTTGCTAAAGAAACTTTCCGAAGACGTTTGTTTTTTACTAATTTTGCTAGTTCCTGTGTTTTATTTTAGGGGCAACCTATCACATGACAGAGAAGAGCACCTTGGCCTGCGTCATGAGTGACATAGACAGATATAACAGAGAATTGGGCAATTTTTGAAAATAAAACATCTTTCAGATTCCAAAATTAAAAAACACTGAAGTAATATAAGTTATTTATTCTTTCTCTGTGGCCCAGTACCAAATGACCCATTAACCGGTACCGGCCCGGGGGTTGGGGGCCGCTGTTTTAGTCCATCAACGTGCTCAACCTTTAGCAATATTGGCATAATAACAAAAAGAGTCATGCCATGCAATGTCAGAATTGAGTGGCAGCAGATAAAAAGAAAATAGGGCAAGACCAACAATAGAAACTCGTGGTACCCCATAGGAAAGAGAAAAGAAGCCACAGATGAAGATGGCTCATCAGTCCTGACAGAAACACTTCTCTCTTTTAAATATGGCTTAAAGCATTCTAGAGCTTTGTCACGTATGCTGATGATGATCTAGTCGTGACAGAAGGACTGTCAGACTGACAAACAAAAACAAAATGTCTTTAGATTAATGACTTGCCTATAATTAGACTAAGCGGAATGTTGTTTTTCATGTCCTGTTGGCACGAAACCATTTGCAGCTGTCTTCAAGCAGCTTGATTGAAGAAACAGCAAAAATGATCATCAACAAGTTAAGTTAAAAACCAATTTGGTCCACATAATCCTAAAAAAACCATATTGTTCGAACAGACGTTTACCAGCTATAATAAATAATAAATTAAGAGATATAGGCGTGAAGTCTTTTAAGTTCTAATAATGGACACTTTGAAGGGATCCCTGATAAAAAAAAACAAATGTTTATTTCAAAGAAACAAAGTCCATTAATTCAATTCAAATCAATTTTATTTGTATAGGCCAAAATCACAACAACAGTCGTCTCGATGGGCTTCGAAGCAAAACATGAACTCAAAAGGATCACGAATACAAAGAGTTCAATAGGAAAATACTAAAATTAACTAACAAACTGACTAAGCTATACTGGCATCCCTGCCTTTAGACCCCCCTTCGCGGTAAGGTAAAACTCCTAAAAAAAAATGGATTAGAGGATTCCTATATTGCTTTGATTCAAGAAAGATGCACAATTAACTCTGATCATTAAATGTGGATCAATAAACAATTTCCATCATTTATTCAATAAAAAAAATTAGTTCTGTGATGCTATAAAATTTTTGTAGGTTTAATTAATCACAACTTAAAATAATTAATGTAATGTATTTATTTTTAACTGCAAATATCTTTGACCTAATTGCTATAAGAAACCTCATTTTGAGGGATTTTTATTGAAATTTGTGACACTGTGGAACACTAAAAGATCAAAATACAACTAAAAAAGTGGCTTAATGAAGATTTTGTATAATAATAGTCATTGAGGAACTCATGCCTAACCTACAACTAGAATGTGGCGTGAAGACACAACAGCATCACCTGTACGTCATAAGTGTGTCCAACTTCCATTAGCCACACAAATACTACAGGAAACACTGAGAACACAACAATGGTACGTTGCATATTTACAATGTTTCTTCTGGTAGGAATACAAACCACAAATGAACTACAAGATCCACCTGCGCTCCCTCCAAGCACAACCTAAAAGCCCAAAGCACCAATACAGGTCAACCCTATTTCCCCATTTAATTAGTTTTTTTTTTTTTTTTTTTTTAAATAATTCTGGTTATCAACAACTCAAAAGTAATGGCTGATTTTGACTATTTAATTTTTAATAAAATTTTCATTTATTGTTATTTTGAACGTTTGAAGTCATTTCAGTGATCACTTTGGACTTTCTGTAACTGAGAGGTACCAACAATTTTATCTGTATATGCATTCCTTGTTGGACCAGATGGGGTACTGGGAGAGAGAGGGGGGGGGCATAGTCGATAATACAGAGTCACAACAAAAGAGTGTATTAAGTAAACTAACTTAGTTTGATTAAGTCTTTACTAAACTAGTAAAGAGCTGGGAGTTGATTTTTATTGTACTTTTTTTTCTCCTTTTGTTCCTCAATTTGCTACAAAAATGTCTTGTTTCTTTCTATCACATGAAAGAGAGGATCTTGTTCGGTGGCACGACTATGAACAAACCTGAAAGAGAATATACTGTCCTTGCTTAAATGTCACTTAGCTTTATGCTAGACTGCTGGGTAAACTTTGCTCCAACAAAAAACAAGACGTGTCCTCTTTGAAGGTGGTTTAATTAACACATTTGTAATCTGGTGTACAAAAGTGAAACTGTAAAAATACAGAAATAAAAACAGTCAAATAGAAGTCCTTTTAAACAACATTAAACAAATGAATCCAGCATTTCAGCCGTCACAAAAGACACAATATGCCAAACAGCACACATCCAGCAGCACCGAAATATGAATAACTTTAAAACTTATCAGTCATATATAAATGACTGATATAATATATATATATATATATATATATATATATATATATATATATATATATATATATATATATATATATATATATATTATATCATTTAAACTTCCAAATCTCATTTAAACATATAAAGGCTCTACTGGTGTTGTTTAAGCGCTAACTAGTAGTGTCAAGGGCACACTAGTGTGCCATGGGAGATGGTCAGGTGTGTCAGTGGGAAATTGCCCTCATTAACTGATCTAAAAACATTTTCCATCTCCGGATATCAGCTCTGTGTTCATCCAAACAGATCCTGGATAAAACACCTTGTGGTTAGGAATATGAAAGATTGTAAAATACTTTTTTCTTTGTGATTATTTGATTCAATTAAAGACATTTTAAAAAGAATGACGGTTTAGCAATAGCTTCAGCTGTTTTGGGAAAAGTCCCGCCCCTTTAACTGTCTCCACCAATGAGTTATATCGCTAGAAGAGACATCACGTGGATCCTCATGAAAGGAGAGGACCGCCATCTTGGTGAGGTCAAGTTATTACTGCAGTGCATGCATGTGAACACATTTTTATGTACGCCAGTTCATTGTTTGCTTTCAGCTGCAGAACTGTGGTCTTTTTCTGTAATTGTCCATGAACTGACAGATTTCGCGACGCTCAAAAGTCTATTGAGAACTTTTCCTCATCAGCCACCGCACCTCTGTGTGATAAGGCATGTCTCCAAACTCGGAATCTATTTCACGCAGAAACGACTGAAATTGACGCTGATTCAAACCTTGGGCTTTGATGAAGTTTACAATTTGCGTCGCAGTGTCCATCACATGATCCATTTTTAGGACTTTACCGCACAGTGCTTCTTGGTGTATGATGCAATGATATACTGTCAATTCACCAGGACAGTTCTCCTCCGCATCTTTTGGCGCATCCTTCCCACTAGTCCACTTTTTTCACCAGACATCGATCATGCCCATCTGTTGTAAGCTCCCACCAGTTTGGGTTCTACAGCAGTTTTACGTCGTTACACTTTGACATACGCTAAATATGTCTTTCCTTTGTTGTCCCGCATTGATTTAATGTCCACATTTCTCTGTAACGCAAGACAAATTGGAGCCCTTTCCACGGATGAAGATGGCCAGCTGTGCAGTGTCAGTCGTGTCAGTACTTTCATCCACAGCAAGGGAGTATGCAACAAAGTTTTTCCCTTCTTTCACTCAGCTGTGTTTTCAAATCAGTGGCCATCTCACAAACTCGATCAGCAACCATATTTCTGCCCAGGCTTACATTTGCAAACGCCTGCTTTTTATCGGGACACATGACGTCGCACACTTTCATCATGCAGCTCTTCAGAAACTCTCCTTCAGGCGGTTGCGGGCTGATTTGTCAATCTCCTCCGCCACAATAAAACTTGCCTTCACAGCAGCCTCACTCTGCGATTTTGCTTTGGTGAAAAACGTCTGCTGTGATTTCCTCTCTAGATATACCTCTTCAACCTCTACCTTTCTGTAGCTTCTGCCCATCCAGGTGTTTTTAACCGATCCTGACATGTTTTGTCCTTATAGTGCTTCTTAGTTATATTCTTAAATACACAGCCACACACGTCAAGAATGAGACAATAATGGTTTACCGGTAATGTCAGTAAACACATACGTATTTTCCCATCGGTTTTGATAGGCTCTGTTTTCAGAATCAATTTTTCTCTTGGCCATTGTTATGGGCTAGCTTTGATTTTAGATAATTAGTTAGAGATCAAGTTCATCTGTCGTAGCTGACAGGAGAATAATCGGCTAGTCGTTATTGAAGTCCTATATCCGCTATTACTGTGATTATGGACTTTAGTTTGTGTATTGCGGTGCTCTTCAATTATTTTTTTTGCCAGGCCCCCTAGGAAAGAAAATGTTTCTCGAAAAGACGTCAGTTGACCTCATCAAGCCCTCGGGAAAAACCTGAAGACCTCTCGGCCTCTGCTGTCCGCGCTCAAACCCCCAGCCACGCCACAAACCACTGTCCAGTCCGGACCTCTGCTAAATCTAAGCCGAACCATCCTGGAAGAAATAAATCATTTCTTACCTGCCACCTATCTGTCTTTATTCTGGGTTCCAGCGCATGGATTCAGCACACTCTGAGAATCAGACAACAGTTTCTAGGTGGAGCAGAGGTTCATTCTAACAGCCACAGATCTTTATTAAAGTGGCCAGGCAAAATCTCTCTATAAAACATTACAAAGAATAATGCCAGACACAATTTATGATGGGAAATAACCTATATTACAAAGGAAACATGAAAATGAAATATATAGAGCCCAACATCTGGACGCTTAGTGTTTGTCCGCGGCTACCGAGACCATCCTCAATCGAAAGGACTCCGAACGGTTATTGCAGGCCAAAACGCTATGGTACCTACACCGGCGTTTTCTCCTCTACTAGCATGTGTTACAGCACATCCAGCTGATGACTTCTACCAAAATAAAAAGGGTTTCACAATAAAAGTCTGTACAAATATGCCTGAAAGACGTGCCTGAAAGGCAGAACAGAAAAAACTGGCAGAAGAACAAGCTGTGCCAGAATTAAGCCATCTTTTCTAATAGATGCCGCACCTTGAACAAGACCGACAACATTTGGATTAAAACCAGTTTTGTCAAACTGTCAGAACAAAGTCAAATCAAAGTTGGATAACAAAATCACAAAACTTGTTTAAAAGAAATAGAAAACAACATTTGACTGAGAGAATTTTGTTATTCCATGAATCCACAATCTATTCCTGCTTCATCCTGAGACAAGGTTGCATTGCAACCCACCCAGGCTAAAGTCTAAGCAGGTCAAGGTTTTGGACAGGCTCTGGGGTTCCATTGCAGGGCCACATTTAAAATTACTAAATAACTAAAGGAGAGTTTTGCCAAACCGTGAACATAGAAAAAAAGGAACTATTTTCAAGTTTATTTAGCTTTCTTTATTTATTTTCCATCGTGCAATTACAGGAGGGGAGGCCCTGGCTGGCACGGTGTGTCCACACCTGCAGCTCCGCCCCTTAAATTCTGTGTATATGCTGTGATGGAGATAAAAGGAGGCATAGGGAGGAGGAAAGCTGGGCGAGACAGCAGCATCTTTCACTGAGACCCCTGCACGCCAGAGACCCCCAGAACAGGCAGGAAGTCTTCATCTTCAAACTGCATCTGGTGAGACAGCTCACAACGTTGGAGCTTTTGAACCATGTGATCAAGTAACCATTTCCTGCTTAGCCTGTACCTTCATATCATTCCACACCTTTCCATCCGCTAGGTTTTTCAGACCTTTGTGACCTGATTGGTCCTTCCCTCTAAAATGCCTCCCCCAAAGGGTTCCTGTTTGCTGCTGTTGGACTGACTTGGTAAGTCACCAAAATGCAGCTGTTGGAACTTAGAAATGTCTATGAATCTTATCTGTGCATCGACCATTAAGAGTTTTTTAGTTTTCACCTTTTCTATTTTTAATGTCCTGTTAATTTATGTTCGGATCGTTGCATTAACACTGATTTTTTATGTTGTGATAAATGCTGAGTCCTCTTGTGTGTTTTTCATCTTTTCAGATGCATCCTTTAAATTACAAATAACTAAAAACACTCAGGCTGACACCTCAGCGCATGTCCCATCACATATGCGGAGACAGGAGTACACCATAACGGCGTAAATAGAAACTTTGTCAATCATGATGCCTTTTTGTTGGAGCTTATTAGGAAAAATGAAAGAAATATTTGTCTAAAAAACGACATCTCAAACTGATTACAGATAAACTCATCGGGAACACATGTTTGCGCTGAGTTTCAACGCAAGGTTACAAATCCTTGAGAGCAACAGTGACTGTATTAAGGCCCTGAATGCTGAAAAACAGAACAACCCTTTTGTTAAAACATCGGCCATAATCCTTCCTATTGACTGTTGTGACAAATCAGATAAAGAGCTCAGTAAACACCATCACAAACAATCCAACGTGCGCTTTCTCATTCTCTGGTTCTAGTTCAGTAAGTATGCTTGTTTAATCTTCAAGCTTAATTCAAATTAAACAAACATCAAAATATTTTTTTAGACTATGAGATCAACCCTTTATAATGCTTTATTCATCATCATAGACTACCTTTTCGTTTGATGCGGGGTCGCCCCAGTCAGTTCTGTATTGGGTTGCCTCTCCACAAAAAGTGAGTAAAAGAATCTAGTTTTTTCTTTTTAACATGTTAAATTACAGTTAATATGTTTAAAAACCAGAAGGTTTTAAATTAAGTTAATGCAGAAGGAAGTGCATGTTCTTTTTTTCTCTAAACTTCATTTTCATTTGATTGTTTTTTGTCTTTAAACCTTACTATGTTTTTTTTTCTAGTCTGTTAGTGTTCTGTCAATGGAGAGGGTAGAAAATGTGCCGTGGCTTCCAAACGGTCCTGTTTTCTCTGACACCAGTGGCTGCAGAATTCCAGGTTAGTAAATGACCTTTTGTTTAGGGTTCTATGTCTTATCAAACATTGATGATACAGCCCAGTCAGTGTGTTCTGAACTAAAGATTTGTTCTCTTATCAGTTGGGTGAAACTGAACCACACGCCAAAGTCTTGACAACTGCATTTCTGATATGCAGCAACACCAGAAGGCTTCTACAAACAGGTGTGACTCACTAAGCAATGTGACGGCAACAAACCGTAATTACATTCTTGATTTTAATAAATATATCTCAAATCGTCTACTGATCAATTTGCCGTAAAATTCAGTCTATTTATAAATGTATTAGATCTCATTAAAATTCATCAACAAATAAAACATGAGATGTTTGTCTTGAGGAGCTTCAGAAAACAACACAGAGCCCTAGTGGCTGCAGGCTCAGCCAGTCATAATGAAAAGCTCTTCATAACCTCCACTGTCAGCTGCTTGGTGAAGACTTGCACAGTGACCTCGTCCCACCTGCTGACTTCAGAGGCATAAATGAACTCAGTGTCAGAACGGGTGTGAGTACATCATGTGACTAGTCTGCTGGATTTCTCTGAAGGCCAACTTTGAACGGCCAAGAGAGATGTGAGCTTTGGTGGACAGTGTCACTCTGGACTTAGTCAGGGTGCTGGGACATTCAGCTGCTACAAGGAGCAGAGTCCTGGTAAGCTGACTAAACTTGAGGAGTTGATCGCCCACACCTCCTCTGCTCTGAAGATGATTGGAGGAGTTTTACTGACTGCTTCCTCTCCTTCAATCTGTCTAAGCTGGCCAGATCAAGGTGGGAGGCCCACCCAGACCTCAGTGGTTCAGTCCAGACGCTTAATGGTGTTGGCCTCCAAGGACCTCAGACTGAGTCACTGGCTAATATTTCACCAATGGTTTCACCTGTGTCTGTGTTCTTGATGGAACCAGCTCAGACCATTGATGTACCTGTCAATGTTAAAGGGGTCTGTGTGCAGACTCCAGCAGTTCTCATCTTCAAGGCTGTCCAGTGACCCAGGTAACATCTGATCACAAAGTCAGAGTTCACTCGATTGCTGCTCTTGCTGCCGTTTGATGAAAGATTAGAACAGTCCTGACTGTGTGTTGTTTTTCACCTGCAGCTGTCAGCAACAGTATGTAGACCCTGCTGACGACACCATCAACAGCACTGCTGTGACTGAGCAGTGCAAGCAGGATTCTCCCTATTCATCTTCAGTGATATCGCGATAAAGAACAATATAAATGATCATCTGTTTAATGTCTTCTGTTCTTTCTCTCTTTCCGCATTGAACAGGTGTAACATCCTGAAATCTGCACCGTTCTCCTCCTGTAATGCTTGCCATGATCCAGAGCCATACATAGTTGCTCGCAGAAAGATTTCTTTTGAACAAGTATCCTGCAGTGGACGGTCTCAGGTGTCAGTTCCTGAGGCTCACGCCAAAGCCTGCCAGAAGAGTCAAGCTACCGTGCAGTGAACTGGGGTGGACAGCAGCTAAGTGTCAGAAGAACGTTACAGAAATGATCTTTGTTTGTCAAAGCCCCTAAGATTTCAGGAGTGGCCCTGTTCTTCTCTGCAGACCACCCTGAGCCCATCTGGTCAGACAGCGGCGACCATGAGTTCCTGTGGAGATATCCACGGAAACACTGACTGCCGCCAGAGCCATTTATGCCCTCAGAGTACCGAACAGAACAGACTGGGGTATGTCAGCTGTCAGACCTGGGATTATCAGAACTTAAAAGTGACTACATTTATAGTTGACTATTGCTCACATGTTCAGGAGAGGTCCAACTGTCTGGTAAGGACAATACTGCTCTCACTCACTCTGGTGGGTTGTTTCTGAAGGAACGGCATCGACTACACCTCACCTACACTTCAATACAAGACCTGCACAGGTGTGATGTGGATCTGAGAGTCACATGCTGAAGTTCAACTTAGCAGTGATATTAGAAACAGAGGTCACGGGCTTCTCCTCCAACCTCTGCTTCCTAAAAAAACACCTCCTTCCTTCTCTGCTGAGCTTCCTGCTGCCTTGGTTTAAGCCTAATGGAAATAACTGGATAAATAGATCGAGAGAGATATAAGAATCAGCCTCCCTCGGTTTGGGCAAGAAAATGCTCCAAGTTAAGCATTTATTTTCCAGCGTTCAAGGATCATGAGCACTCTGCTTATGTGGGCAAAACAAACAGAGCTTTTGATCCACTTGTGAAAGTTTCTATGGTTTCATGGAGCTCACAGCTGGACCACACAAAATATCAAGGTCGTAGTCCGCTTGGTAAGACCGTAGGGTGAAATTGTTGATGTGTATTTGTTCCTATGGGAATGCTGTGGGCAACTGGTTGTGGTGAACACTTATACAACACATAAGGGTAAGTAACGGTGAAATAGGTGAAATGTACGTGTGTCTGAAAGATCTTTCAATGTTAAACCCAAATCTTACGAACTGGGCAACGAGCCCATTAGTGCTGTTCAAGTGATAAGTGCGCCTCCCTTACGCACAGTCAGACTGCTAAAACTGATGTATTAAGACAATCAGGTTATTTGTGTGCATATAAGCACTTAGGTATCACATAACCTAAGAATATATATATACAGTAATTCTCTTGTTAATTTTCATTCATTCTTGTTTTTCAGGACAAAACCATTTTGATTTATTTCCCTTGAACATCTGATCTCAGACCAACAACAGCTGGTAGGTCATCTTCAAATGCAGTTAGACCCGAACAGCCTTCGACCTCATCATACTCAGATAAAAGTCTCTATTGGAGTTCTCCTGCAGCCATCCCACACCTGAACTGCAGAATGTGGCCTTCAAGATTATAGATAAGGAGTACTAAACAGAATACATGGAAACTTATGAGCTGGATTGGCGAGTTAAAGAATCTTTCTTTGTGCTTTTTCAGCCTCAGGAAGTTGTCCTCCAATCTGGAGAGGCACTACAGAAGCTTGACCATGAAGGCTTACTCTGATGCTGCTCCAAACCCAACTTTGGGTCCAGACAGTGATGTCAGGCTGAACCAGAAGATCTGATTGCGCTTGGAGACCAACTGGTCTGATGAAGAGGTGGTTTCTCAGGATTCCACTCCTGCTGGGCAACCAGTGGGAACTCACCCAGCAGCTCTCCCCCAGATATGACCTGATCACAGACGGGTGAGGACGATCAGGAACCTCCCGTTTAAGGCAACCATCTGGGGTACCCTGACAATAGTTTGTTTTTTCTTGTTATACTAGCCAGCAAATGGCAGATGGAACAGTTCATGATGGGAAATGGACAAGGAACCCAACCTTCTCTTCAACATGTTTGAGTTCTCTGAAAGGAACCTTCAGAAGTTCATTCGTTGCCAGCTGCAAAGGTGTGTCAAAGAGAACAAATAGCCAGAGCCGGGTAATGCCTCCATGGAAACTTCACTGAATAAACACGCTAATGGAGAACTATGAGGACAGAAAATGTTCAACGCCTGAACTTTGTCTTCCAGGTTGCTCTGGTCCAGCTAGAAGACTAGTATCTCAGATACAGACGCAGCCCAGCCTTGATCAGCATGGTCTGGACTCCTTAGGTAAGACTAGTGAATCCTTACCAGAAGCAGCAGGAAGGTCACATGATAAAGTTTAGCCCTTTTTCTGAAGCATCTTTCATTCATTTTTAAATTTGTTTCAAGTGGTTTCAACAGAAGCTTGGACCTTCCTGACTTTGGATCCTGGTCCTGAACCTGAATGTGTGAAAGATTCTCACTTCTGCTTTTCATGAATTCGTTTTTAATCAGAACTTAAACTGTTGATTTTTAGGGAGAATTTGGTGAAAAGACAAAAACTTTTATCCCAGATATCATTGTGATCATCTGATTGGTGTCTGCACGACATGGGAAAGGGAAGTGTGTGAGTTTCCTTTAGCTTCTACACAAAATCAAAGTGATGCATTTTAAGTCAATCTGAGAATTCCCTGGAGAATTAGCATTGATGATATATTATTGAGTAAATAGACTAGAAATATACAACTTTGGGGTTTTGACTGGTTAGATTTTGATGGAAGTTAACTTGTTTATTGAAGAGAAGCTCAAAAAGTATTTCCAAAGAGTTCCTATTACACTGGTGTTACTGTCTTTCCATTGGGTTGTGTACATGTACCATCTAAACCACCCAATTCTGCTTCATTTGAACTCGTCCTTTTGATTGATTTCCTTTTGAACTTTTGGGGAATAATGTATGACAATAATGGCATATGTTTCTGTTTTTGTGGTTGTTTACAGTTTTTTAGCAATCATAATAAAATGTGTGGTTAAAGAAAAGCCTGAGTTTTCACCTCTGTGTACTCACTACCACCACAATTCTTGGTCTGGAGAAGGTCGTCTTTTATGTTTACAATTAGCTGGATCTTTAACTGTATAATAACCCATAATAATTTACATTTTGACTGAAAAAAGAAAAGAAAAAATGCTCAAACACATGAATCAAAATCTTACAAAAGTTAGTAAGGACCGTTAGAAAGATGTATTTTTAGAACTGAGCAGTGATTGAGTGCTGTAGCCAGTCAAGGACGAGGGTTCGAAATGGTTCCTGTATCTTTTGGTAAATGTCACCCTTGCTTCTGTTTCCTTTTTCTATATCTTGAAAAAATGAAGAATTGAAGAATTGAAATGATAAAGCACTGGGGTGCAGCAGCTGGTAAATGGAAGCAGGAATGTAAAAAGTCTATTTGGGCAAAAATCAGTCAGGACACAGCTGACTAGAGCTAGACTGAAAACAAGATGAAGAAACTACAGAAGCATTTCAGTCATCAGAAAAGGGTCTTGGGGTGTAGCGGACACAGGGAGCTCGAAAGTAAACCAAATGGTTTCCAGAGAATGGCTTAGGCCAGAAAAGTGGTTATTCCAGAATGCAAGGTTAGACTGTAGAGCAGTAATAAAGACCATTTGTCTGTAAGTGGATGCAGCACAATTGGAGCGCAGCAGGGAGACCTAGGCCCCGCCCATTTCAGTTGCTGTATCACAAATTGGATTCTTTTTTCAAACAGTTTTATCTGTTCTGATTTGATCTGAATAAGATCAATCAAATACCAACGAATTCATCGTCATGACCCTGAATTAGAAGCCAAAGAAAACTGAAGTTCTTGAATAGAAAACACCAAATAAAAAAACATTGCAGTTGTTTTTAAAACATAAAAAGATTAAACAAATTTAACCATTTTATTTTTAAATTTTTTTTTTTGCCCGGAGACTTGACCTCTTTTAGGGTTCTTTATTCTTTAGACTCGCAACAAACGCCGTACAATTATTTCAGCAACTCCTCAATCTCTCCCGTAGACTTGAGAGCGCTTTTACCAACTTTATATTCCCTCACTGCTGCATCAGCCCTCCCATTTCCCTTATTCGGCCCATAGCTGAACCCCATTGGTCCAAACTCCCCAACGACAGGCTGAGCGACAGAACTGAGGGCCAATCAGATCTCTGCATGATGCGTTCAATAAACTCCAGAACTTATAATGCGACCCAACAGCCACCCAGTTAAACTCAGTCCACTACAATATGTGTAAAACTAAATATACAAGTGAATTTGTGCATTTGATGGATGTTAGTCACTTCTAAACTA
This sequence comes from Oryzias sinensis, assembly GCA_037389245.1. Lineage (NCBI taxonomy): Eukaryota > Metazoa > Chordata > Actinopteri > Beloniformes > Adrianichthyidae > Oryzias > Oryzias sinensis. Next base: position 17,673,151 of record CM074505.1, on the reverse strand, counting down.
CAATAGGTTTATGTATTCTTTGTAATAACACTGATATGCTATTGCTAATAAATGATGAGTATTTTTGAGCATTAACCCTTGTGCTATCTTAGATGAACCCACCCTTGCATCGGCATGTTCTCCCTACCATGACAAAGGTGGATAAAGGTTGAAAGATTTCATGTAATCCATGGACACCAGTGAAGATCACAAATCATTGAAAAAAAAAGGTCTAATGGGTCTAGATGACCCAACTCTCAATGTTAAAGTGCCTAGGATAGCACAAAGGTTGATGTGACTTCTGGTGCTGCATGGTAGTTTTGCTGATAGTCTATTCCGGATGATACGTGGTGAGTTTCAGCTTCATGCAGGCGTTGAGACTTCCATCCATTAAACATGATGGAAGGTTGGTCTGAATGTTCTTTAGACGTGAGAAAGATTGCTCCCATGCAGACGTGGAGCCAAACACACACTCACACTGCAGTGAGTGACGGGTTGTGTGTTTTAAGTTATGACAATGTGCCCACTACCCCCCACCCTTTCTTCCTTACACATCCTGTCCCCGCACAGTTGCAGCCACGGCAATTCACAGGTTTCCGGCTGGTACAAACCCTTTGAAATAATAGATAATAGTAAACTGTTAGTGCTGGCGCAGATTTTTTTTCTCCCAGCACCACTACTACTGCGCAGCCCTCTGGCATCGCATCGCGCCCCAGAAGGACTCGTCTAATGAAGAGAAGATTTTATGATTAAAGATTTGTCTGCGAGCCAAATGTGACCATCAAAAGAGCCATAGGTTCCCGACCCCTGATCTATCAGCTTCGTCCTGAGAATGGTTATGTGGGTCTCTGTTGCCCATCTTAGCTGTCGTGAGGTTACAGATGACAGTCCCAAACATTTGGGCATATGTCATTGAATAAATACGTAAAACTCCTTGCGTGACTTGCTATGACCTACTTTCAGTTATGTTTCATTAAAGAGCAAAGCATTTCTCTCTTACAACACATAATCCCCTCAGCTGTTTTTAGTGGTGACTCTACTAAGAACTATCTAGTCCCATTTGGAAAATGTGTCATGACTATAATTCTTCAGATACATGAGGTAGATTAGACGCATAATTAATAAAAGAATGCTGTCAGCGAACACAAGGACTGACTTAGGTGTGCCACAGTTAGTGATTTGCATATTACTGGTCTGTAATTATTAGTGTCAATCCAATACCAAGTCATTATCGGACAAGTATCATTTATATGGATACCAACACTTCTTCCTTGAAATGTTGTGATCATAGAATCAATTTGAAAATACACAATCTTTTAATGTGTGTATGAAAACACAGATGTTACAGTTTTAGTGTCCTGTCCTGTTCTGTAGTGTCCTGGTTCTCTTTTTGTTTTTCATGTTTTGAGTTGTTTTTGAGTTTTTTGTTGTTGTTTTAAGTTTTACTTTTGGTCTCCATCTGCCCTCATTGTTTCCACCTGTGTCTTGTCTGTTCAGTATGTATTTAAGTCCTTTCTGTCCCTTCCTCCTCTGCTGATCCAGTTTGATGTTGTCTGTTGCTCCTGAGTTCCTTTGTCTTTTGAAGTGTTTTTCAAGTTACGAATTTGCCTGCCTGCTGCATTGGTTTTCTTAGTTTTTGACCTATCTTCTTTTAACCCTTTGCCTCCTCCTCTCTGTGCCTGGGTGCTTCATTCAACCCCCACCGTAAGATTATTGAGCAGCCATACTCGCACCCAGCAGAGCATGACATGCGGCCACTTGAAGCCTATTGCCTTGCACATTTTAAGTGTAATTTAGATGTGAAATTATAGATGGCAAATAATTTTTTTGGGAGTTCAACCAGGAAAAAACTGAAATTTTAGTTATCGGTCCTGAAACCAAGAGAGAGAAACTGTTTCTGAATGACTTGATGAAGATGCCTGTAGCTTTAGAAACAGTCAGGAACCTGGGCGTTATCTTCAATTCTAAGCTAACTTTTATCCCACATATAAAACAGGTGGTTAAATCTGGTTTTTATCATCTTAGAAATCTGAGTCCACCCACTACTCTCTCTTGCTAATATGGAGATGCTAATGCACGCTTTTATCTTGAGTAAAATCAATTATTGTAATTCCCTGCTTGCTGGTCTTCCAAAAACCAACATTAGGAACCTTCAGCTTCTCCAAAATTCTGCTATCAAGACCAGGAGGCGGGCTCATATCACCCCAGTATTTTAAATCCCTGCATTGGCTCCCCATATGCTTCAGGAGTGATTTTAAGATACTTTTAACAGTTTTTAAATGTCTTAACGGTCTGGCGCCTTCTTATTTATCCAATCTTTTAGTAAAGTATGAACCCTCACGGACCCTGACATCCTCTGGCACTGGTCTGTTAACCATTCCGACTGTCACGGTACCCCCAGCGGGATCCTCCTCCTCATCAGGTTCACCTGAGGACACCAGCTGCGCCTCCTCATCATCATCAGCCGGTGGACTCTTAAGGAGAACCAGGACCTGTACTCGACGCTAGTTCGTTGTACTCCACGGTGCATCCTCTGGCCCTGCTCGCTATTATTGTCCATGCTTTGTATGCCTCGCCTAACTTTGCCTTGTCCCTGCCTACCTAGGATCACGACCTCGTCTATCACGCTCTGGACTCACCTTCTCTCTTGTCCCTCCTCGTCACCCATCTGGACGTCCTCCTGGAAACACGGTGTTCGCCGCCAAGACCCTCCAACCATCCTCGCCACGTCCTCACCTGGAACTCTGTTCTAAATTCATTAAATCTATTACTACTCACACTCCTCGCCTGCCGAGTTACCTTCCGGGTTCCAGCATCTGGGTCTCCCACTGTTTCGCTAGCCATGACACCGACTTTAAGAACCAAAACCTAAGGTGAAGCATCTTTTCAGCACTATGGCCCCCGTTTATGGAACAGTCAGCCAGAGGACCTAAGAGCCGCAGAGAGCATTAATGCTTTTAAGAAAAGAATAAAGACCCATCTTTTTAACCTGGCTTTTAGCCAATTTTTTTTTAATGCCGCTAATTATTTATTTATTTGTTTTATTTATTTTTATTTATCCATTTTAACTTTTTTTCATGAACTTACACTAGATTTTAATGTATTAATTTACTTTTAATAGACCATATTTCACAGTTTTATTGTTTATAGCTTTTATCAATACACTGTAAACCCTAACGAGTTGACAGAACTTAAAAATTATTTTGTAACAGATTACACCATAGTTTTTAAGTTATATTATTAAAACTTTTAAGTTAACATTTATTAAAATTTATATTGTCAGTTGGCTTAAATTTGTATTATTTCATATTAAAAATATTAAGATTCCTCAACTTACAAAACAGTGATTATTTACTCAAAGTTTTTAATTTTTTCCAACTAAAAAAAACACTTTAACTAACTTTATTTTTATAATATTACTCAACTCATAGTATATGTCAAATTCACTCAAATGTTTTATAAATTCTCTAACTCATTAAATGTGTAGCATTAAAATTTTTAAAATTCTTCAGCTTATAATGTTTCTACTTGAAATGTATTCTAAACAGAGGTATTGATACTGCCCCACTACAAGATTTAAAAGCTAACAGTGATAAAAACCAACAAAAAAAACCAACAAGCCACACAATAGCGATTGCTTAATACACTTTTTTTAATTGCTCTTTTAAAAAAAAAGCACAAATATAGGATGAAGAAACAATCAGCGAAATAAAACTGCATTATAAGAGTGCCACACAACATATTGACAAAAAGTGTTGGTTTTGTATTGTACGGCAGAAAAAGCAAATGATCACAACAAAACAAATTAGTAGCATAACACTTAAACCAACAAATAGTCCATTCTGGGAGACTCACTCCACGAAACATTCTCCCGCGTCAATAAATGTCCTTTCAGTGGTTTGCTGTCCTCAAGGCTCATGACAGCACTCTGAATAAATGTGAAGGCAGGTTCAAGTTTTTTGGGGTGCTGTAGGTCCAGAGCATAGATGTCCCCGAAGAGTAGAAGAGATTAGTCAGCCAGATCTGTGGGACCACTGACGGCAGCATCAGGAGCGTCACCACGACAACTGAGAGGAGAACCACAGCAGTGTCTGTGAGGTCTGGTATTCTGGAAAATACAAAACAGAAAACACAGATGAGTTCAGACCCTCAAAGATATTTATCACACTAATGTCCAAAACTGACATTCCTGCCACCTGTCAATGTGAATCTTTTCATGCTAACATTCTGTTAGCTTTTAATCAACTGGCTGTGATGCTTTAAGGACCAACTCCAATTAAAATTGTGTTTTTAAAACTTCTTCTGAAAATTCAGGACATTGATAAAATAATTTAAGACTAAAGCTTCATTTTTCTTTATTCATATAATGATGGATCAGGAGCAGAAAAGGTAAACAAAAAGGTTCCCGCTCCCTCCAATCAGCAGTCCCTGATGTTCGCCTTTCATCTTCCGTCTCATTCTTAAAACCATTAAAAAATATCACTCAGTTTACAAACTACAAACAATTGCCTATTTATTATGGCACTCAATAAAATCTCGATCAATATTAAAGGATTAGAGAAAAACATTGACAGGGAGTCGTGTACACTTACAGTACAGGTCTTGAAGAAGTTGGAGACATCTTCATGCAGATAAACAGGAAGTGCACGGAGGACACGTGCCCGTCTCATGTTCACATCACGCTGGTCTAAAAGAATAAAAAGAAATATACATTACTATTGAAGCAAACGCAGAGCAAACACTTCCAATATGTACTTAAGGAACTTTAAGAAATAATAAAATGATACCTTTTCTAGATGTCTATTTCTAGTAAGAGGACAATGCAGTGTTCATGGCATGATCCACCTCAGGTCAAAGACCCAAAGTCATTTTTAAGGCAAGTTACACCATAGCTTCTTACAGCTGTTTACAAATGATTTATTATCCGTTTTTGAATTATGCTCATTAGAAATTCACCTGGAGGTCATAAATCCTAACCAAGCTGGCCAGTTCCTGTCTGTTTTGGTGGACTTTGGCTCAGAAAAAGGCAGCTTTAAGTTCCACAAACATGTAAAAACTGCACAATTTCCTCTGACTGCATCTACTCTACATAAATCCATTTCAGATCTTGACAGATGAGTTTTCATGGTTTCAAATGATGGAATGGTGCTAATGCAACATCATTGTATTCCAAAGTGTCTCCACATACATGGCAGTGGAAACACCTTGGAATAGTGGCTATGTAGTACTGCAGTATTATATGTAGTACTGCATAGTGCTCAAGTAACAGAACACAACTTGCACCTCCATTCCATTGTGCCACCTTCAGCCTGCAATCTAAATATGTTTAGTTAAATTGTAAATAATTTCAACTCTATTTCTATTGGGCTAGTTAAAATCTACATAAATGTTTCCATGCTGCCATATCAATCTAATAATGTTAATAGTTCAGGATGAATATATTAAATAAGTATAAAACTCACCCACTTGACGGCTCTTTTCTGGTGAAATGGTGACTCTCTGGTGAACTCTCTGAAGTTCAGTATCTGAAAAAAGTCCAAAAGAGATTTTTCAATGATAAGGAAAACTGTTTCAATTATATTCTGATCAAAACATTTATTGCACTACACAAACTATTGCATTTTTTGTTTTTTTAAATAGCTCTAAACAAATAACTGATCAGGAGACAAGTTACCTCGCTGGCCTTGATGTCTCCTAGGGCAGTGTTTTTCAACCTTTTTTGACCCACGGCACACTTCAACCTTGACAAAAATCCCGCGGCACACCGGCATTCAAAAAAAAAAAAAAAAAAAGGGAGAAACTCGGTCTGTATTGATCCACAGTCCCTCCATGATCTCGCATGCATTTTTGTTATAATTGTGGCAGAAAAAGCTGGAAGCTGCAGCTGTTTTTTTAAGATGTGATAAAAGTTACGTTAAAAGATTTAAAAACTGTTTGATATGTGGTCGTTGTGGTTTCACAACGTTTTTTTTACAACTTTATTGAACAAAGCATAAACATACAAAATCCAGCATCAATGAATCAGAAAGAACATCAGCAGTGATAGTCAATGTCATCAATCCAAACTTATTGAATCATAAAAAATAATAACAATCAGAAATATATCCAAAATAGAATATGCTGATAGAAAAATAAATTATATATAAGAGGAGAGAGTCGTGCGCCCAGACGCTCACACACGCTTTAACCAAATGCATCATGGGAGATGTAGTTCAATAATACGCCGAACGCAGAGAGACTAGCATCTCTGAGCTACATTGTTTTGTTGACTTGTTCCACGGTCTGACACCAGATTCTGTGGAAAGCTGCACCGATAAAGACGAGCTTTAGCTGGTATTTTTGTTAGAACTGAGCGACTTTTCCAGCAGAATTCAGAACAAGGAAGTGAAGACTTTAACCACTTCTGATTGGTCAGACTGATGACATGTGATTAAGATCCCAAGACTGATTGGTGGAGACAGTTAAAGGGGCGGAAATTTTCCTAACAGCTGAAGCTGCGGCTAAATCGCGGTACTGTCATCCTTATCAAAATGTATTTTATAGAATCAAATAAACACAAAGAAAATATTATTTTACGATCTTTCATATTCCCAATTTCTTAGTGTTTTATCAGGACCTGTAGGGATGAACAGAGAACTGAAATCCTGGAGATGGAAAATGTTGTTAAATCAGTTAATGAGGGCAATTTCTCACGGCACACTTGACCATCTCCCACGGCACACTAGTGTCCTAGGGAGTGAAACACTAAAAATTGTAGTTCGGTACCTGAAGACAACACGAGCATGTTGATTAATTTATTTTTACAAAAACCTTTTTTATAATGGAGATCAGTGATTTAAAAAACCTTAAAGCTGCATTCAATGCCCAATGCTTCCATGTAGCAAACAAGACTTAAAACTTTTGTCGGTAGCTCCTCCCACACAACGTTAGGCTTTGAGTGACATTTTTGGACATGTGTCCAGCAGAAAACTTTAGCCACAAACAGAAGCCTCCAACGCGATAACGCATAACAAATCATTTCATTTATCTCTGAAAAAGTATGATGAACTAATGTACATTTGTCACATAAAACGATCATAACACACGTATGTTTAAACAACAGTAAACCACATTTACGGTAGTATAAGAGCATTTTTAAATCATTTCATTCTAAATAAACCGTGAACGATACTGTGAAGAAACTGGATTTTCTAGAAAGGACTGTATTAAATTTTAGGTTCGTACCCCGTCAGTTTCTTACACACAGAAATAATGAATAAGACTCAAAGACAGTTACTTAGCTTTTGTGGAGGTTTTACTTCGCACAAACACGAAGGGGACAGACAGATGAACATGGTGCATTCAAAGTCCAAACCAACGAGCTCAGGGATGGGCTTGGTATAAAAACCCCGCATTTGCACATTCAGAAGATCGTCCGATGGACCTCGTGTGAAAATCACGCCCACAGGTTACTGCTGGAGAGAAGCTCCAAGGCTAAAGTGAAGATAAGGCTGAGGCCTGCTCAGCAGATCACAGTCACAGAAAAAGAGGGAGGATGAGAATAAACTGTTAGAACAATAGTTTGGCTGTGCTTTCTTCAAATGTAATATAATTTTGAGATGACAATACATGCTTAGTAAATTAAGTTTAAACCATTAGTGTTATAAAAGTTAAAGGCAGTTTCTAACTATTCTTCACATACCCCCCTGTTTTTCTTATCAAAATTATATATGGAAAATCAGCAGAACTCCTGTCATCATCAACCATATTCCATTTCACGAAGATTTTCAGTATGGGCAGCATATTGGCTCCGTATCGAAAACGAAAGTGTATAGGTACATGTAAATACAAAAGAAAACGTGAATAAATGAGCACATCAGAGGTGGTAGGTGATACATGAGTGTTGATGCGAAAACCTCCAGGGCTAAACTTATACCATCTGTGTGAAACATTCAGTGAGCGATCAGGGAGGGCAAAACTCATCAACGACTCTGTGCCCCTCAGCAGCCACCACTAAGGATACGCATGCATCACCAGTCCAAACCTCGGCACAAAACCGTTAATTAAAGTTACATAGTACAAGAAACAAAGTAGGAAATAAAGAAAATAAACAAATTCAAATCAAACAAAAGAAAAACAATAAAATAAATCTGTAAAGACCAGTTTCAACCATGAACGGATGCGAACCAGTTGAACTGTTGGCATAATGCTGATAGAGTTGGACTGACAGCGATCATTCATTTGACACATGGAATCAAACAGGTGACGAAAAGAAAAAAAAGAAACAACACACAGAGGACCGGAGTGACTAGTTTTATCAGTACACTCCACCAGAAGTAAACCAATAAAGTGGGGACCCAGACCAGTAGGCGTCAGTCATCTGAGAAGAAATTTGTGAGTTAAGGGCCTTGACCTCACTGATGATGTGAGTGAGATTCGCAGAGGAAGAGGGAATAAAAGTACAAGATGAAACCACGAGGAACAGCTGGACCCATGTCAGCTGGTTCGAAGCTCACTGTAGCTGGAAGAGAGGAGCGCTAGAGGAAACACACCAGGGAGCCCCCCTCGCCAGGAGTAGTGTCACACTGCGGCGGCTCCGTAGTTGGACTTCAACCAGGGATGTGTCTCAAAATGTCAGTCTCGTAGGCTCTCAGCAATTTACAGTGGCTTACGTGAATCCAGGAGGGTCAGTCAGCAATGTGTACTGCAGTTGGCATGGTGAGGAGAACCTTGAAGGGTCCTGTCCACCTCGGGTGTGACCAATCAGTCCGTTAAATGGCCTTCAGGGTAAACCAGGTCACCGACAGGGGCCTTCTGGTCGGGATGCAGAGTCTGTGGGAAGGAGAGAGCTGGAGGCAGACTCAATGCGTTCCTTTGTTCTCACAGCTTTCTTCAAACAATCATGTAAATCATCAATGGTGTCAGTAGAGCCAGGCATGAGAGTAGAAAAAAATCAGGAAAAAAAATAAAATAAAATAAATAAAAATTAAAAAATAAAAATTGTGAAAAAAAACACTTGAACAACAACTTGAAAGTGAAACAGACAAGAACTGCGTCTCATTTCAACAGCAGCATGAACAGGCTGATAACAGTTTGACTAATGGGAAAGTTTGAACGGAAGGGAATAGAGCATACTGCAGGTGATTCTGGAGAATTCGCACAAGAGAATCACAGGTGACATTTTTTCAACTATCAGCCGCGCAAACACCTGCAGCTTACAGCGAGTGAGTAAAGGTGGGGGTCTGATCAGATAAGGTGGTGAGGTCCAGGGAGAGAAATAATTTTGCTAGAAACAGAAACTAAATGTCCCAAAAAAATTAACCTGAGTTTGGGCCAGCTGGAGTTTAGTTTTACTGCACTTATTGCCCTGAGAGTTAAAACTTAGAAAGATTAGCAGACATGCCCATAAAAAAAAAAAAAAATTAAGGCGAGTTAGGGAACCAGAGATCCTCAGGGATGCTTTTAAGGGGTCAATCCTGATTTACAAGCAGAAATGCAGGGACCTGAGAAGTGGGGTCAGAAGGCTGCAATCAAACTTTTTATGAACAGGGAGAGTGAACTAAAAAAAGGGAAATCGGCACCCGCCATCTGAGTCTGATCATGTTTATTCAAGAGGGAGGTGTGTCCTGCACAAACTGATCCACGTCTGCTTTGTAAGAAATGATACTTTCTATAGCTTTTTCTGAACATCTACCTTAGTCCATGTTGTAAACATTAAAATACACACTAAAATACACACTAAAACACGTTGTATTATTATTCTGAGAGCATAGAAAGCCGTTACATCTGCTTACAACGGAGAAATCACCCCTCCTTTCTGCGAGTCCTCATCAGCCTGTCTGCAGGCTCGGGCATGCGCACTCTGATCTGTGAAGGTGTTCCCCCTCCTTCTGCTCTGTCCTGCACTCTGAAGCTGCTTAACTTTCTATGAAATCCATAATCTTTAACCCATTTATCCAAATACTTGATTTATGTCTGATCCTGACTTTCCACATACTTCCAAACTTTATGAAAAGCTTTCTGAACCTGAGCAATGTGCCGTCTTTCTTTTTAGTGAGATTTCGTGAATGAGCCCCACCCATGTTTTTGAGGTTTTTGATCGACGATCAGCCACAAACGCTCTCAGGAATTCAGTGACCACGTCAAGCTTCTACAAAGATAGTCTTTGTGGACGTGGCTGTCCTAAGAACCAGCTTCTCAATTTCAATCACAAACCAGAGTTCCCACCCAAGTAACCCGTTTTATGGATTCTCCAGCACTGAATCAAATCAGCAGAAAAAGCTTGGAGAATCAGAAAAGAAACCTAATTATTTGTCAACTGAACAACTGAACAGAAGCTGTCGAAGAGAGCAAACTCAGACACAGACAGAGAGACATAAGAAGCATCACACACACATAGCTTCCCCGGAGCTCCGTTTCTCCATGTACAGCCCACACAGGACTTTCAGCAAAACTTAGGACATGTGCGGTCACCACCAGACCTTCAGCACAAAAGAGTTTGCAGTCCACACAGGACTTTCAGGAAAACTTAGTTTCACGCGGCAGTACCTACACTTATGCCTACACTTCACGCTTACATTGCCATCCCTACACTGCCATTCCACCGCGGAAGGAAGGCCCCTACACTTATAGCCTCGCGCGCTGTTCACACGTTTTCCGTCCGCGGAGGATAACTGGTGCACGCGCAGCACTCTGACTGCAGGCGCTGCTCTATTCAGCGTGCCCGGCGCTAAATGTGAAGAAACTGGATTTTCTAGAAAGGAATGTATTGTGTTAGTTCGTAACCCCGTCAGTTTCTTACACACAGAAATAATGAATTATGACTCAGAGACAAAACTTAGCTTTTGTGGAGGTTTTACTTCGCACAAACACGAAGGGGACAGACAGATGAAAACCACAAGGGAACTACAAGATCCACCTGAGTTCCCTCCAAGCACAACCTAAAAACCCAAAGCACCCACACAGGTCAACCCACTGTATGGGTGCATGTGACTAACAGCAGTCTCACTGCTCCTTCATACTATTTACGCATATTGTACGGTTGAACATTGGTCCTGCGTGAATAAACGTGGAGGAAGTGAGGAAGTTGTGGTCTTAACATAAACTTTTCACAAAAGCATCATGAATGAACCACATTAGAAGAAGTACAAATAAACTACTAAAAAAAACGGGTAAATCTGCACTTCATTGAATTTCTTTACTTTGACTTTCAGACTAAGCAGAAATCACATTATCAGCACCATGGTCAGCACGGACTGCTGGCCCTCACAAAGCTTTATTTTACTGAAACAGTTGGATTCCCCTGATATGCACTAGTTCCAAGTCAGCTGATGGGGCCAACCGAGGTAACCCGCCTGGTGGGGGACAAATGTCAAGATGGGCCACCCCCAGTGGGAGCCATAGTGGAGATCCATGAGAAGGGCCCAGCGAGCGTCCAGAGTTACATCTGTGTCATTTACATAATTTTAACATGATACATGTGCCATATACACAATATAATAGTTATACATGTATGAAAAGTCCATTAGATAAACGTGGAACGGTCGTGAAAAGCCACCAATTTGCATCAGAAGAATCCTGCACAGGTGACTATGATGTACATAATATTTGTGTTCAACTATGTAAAATAAGCGTGAAATGCATAAATCATAACCGATTTTTAAGGCCTCAAAGCCGAATTCATGTAAATACCTGTCAGTCAAACCCCCTGACGAATTGTGTATTTAGACTTCATCAGTTTTTTATTTTTTATTTTCTACTTGTCCTATCCAATAGCTGAGCAAGCAGATCAGAGCTGAAGGCCTCAGGTGTTGAACAGATGTTTCTGTTACATTAGAGGTTAAAGGATCTTCAGAAAAACAAAGTGTATATTTGTATAAACCCCTTTTGTATTTGAGGCTAAGCTTTATTTATAGTAACTATATTTATATGCATTCCTTGTTGGACCAGACAGAAAAGAGAGGAAGAGAGTGAGATGTTAGAGATGGGGGGTTGGGGGAGGGATTCATGATCCAGAGTCATAACATAAGAGTGTATTAAGGAAACTAACTTAAGTTGATTAAGTCTTTACTAAAATTGTAGTAAACTAAAAGTTGATTTTTATTGTACATTTTCTTCTCCATTTGTTCCTCAATTTGCTACCAAAAGGTCTTGTTTCTTTCTATCACATAAAAAGAGAGGCTCCTATCAGGTGACATGACTGAGAACACCTGAGAAAGAGAAAACTGGCAAAAGAACAAGCTGTTCAGGAATTTAGTTGTTTTTCTCCAGTCAGATGCTCAGCCTTGAACAAGACGGGACAAGACTTGGCTAAAAGCAGTTTGTCAAACTGCCAGAACAAAACATAAATCAAAGTTGCATTTGCAAAGTTTTTTAACCTTGTTAAAAAGAAATGGAAAACAACATTTGACTTAGAGAATTTTGTTATTCCATGAATCCACAATCTATTCCTACTTCATCCTGAGGACAAAGGGGGTTACTGTAACCTACCCAGGCTAGTCTAAGCAGAACACACTTTGGACAGGAATTTAGACATTCAAATGTCTAAATTACAAAATATATGTCTTTACACCTATAAATATAAAAACTATTCCTCTAAATTTGGTTTTTGTTTCTCTTTGTTTATTTTCCATCCTGCAATTACAGGAGGGGGAGGTTCCCTCACGTTGGCAGGTCGGTGTCCACACCTGCAGCTCCGCCCTTAAATTCTTGTGGGTGTATACAAAAGTCAGGATGGAGATAAAAGGAGGCAGACAGGGAGGAGGAAAGCCAATTGAGGACAGCAGCATCTTTCACTGAGACCCCCTGCAGGATCATCAGAGACCCCCCAGAACAGAAGTCTTCATCTTCTTCAAAACTGCATCTGGTAAGACAAGTTTCACATCTGCTGGAGCTTCAACATTTTAGGGGTTTCTTCATGGGTTTGGAAGTCATCAGTGGTTATTTCCAAAGCTGATGAACCGTTTAACACCAGAGCTTTAGCTCCAGTGCTGACGGTCTTTGAATTATCCTCACTCTTCAATCATTTACATGAATAATGTGATTCTAGTGGATCCTGAAGCATTTTTCAGTACTGAAGTGTTTCAGCAACCAGTGTAAGCCAACAGATTCAGTCACAGAGAAAAGTGGCTTAGTGCCAATAGTAACACTTTGAGTTATTAATGTTGTTCCTGTTTTTTACCGACGCACAGCTGGTTTTCAGTCCATTAGGATCAGCAGATTCACCTTGATTTTATTAAGGGTTGAAGAGTTACACAGTGACGTGCAGTCAGGAGAAGCAGGCTGTGCTTCACCTGTCATTATGGGAAGAAAAGAGAAAAAATAAATTCAATTATATTTAATCAGTAATTTGTGCTTTGCAGTCATTTTCCATTTAAATGTACCATTTTTGGCTGTTTTTTTTTTCCGCATTTGCCGTTCAGATACTAAGAAGTGACCTGCGATGAGGCACCAGCCCGCTGAGCCTCACCTTGGATTGCGCAATACCTATGTAGTCAGACGGTACTGCTGTCTCTCTGTATGTCGGTTCAATCACTTGTACTATATGAGCTGAGTTTACATAATTTAGCAGATGTATATGATGTACAGTGTTTGTTTTTATAAATAACTGTATGTGAGGGACGTGTTTCTTGTGCTGAGCGCTAAACGCCGGCAAAAAAGCCGCTGGGTGAGGCCAGCAGTTCTCGTGCCTCATGTTAGGGGGCGCCGGTGAGCCCTGAGATTTTGACGCTAAAAAATAATAGAATAAGTGATAGCAAGCAGCAAGTCATTTTCTTCAGAAGGAGAGGCGTATGGACTTTATTTACAAGTAAAGGTAGGACGATAATAAGGTTTGTGCTTTTTTCTATGCTGCAGTTTGTATATGAAAAAACATGTTGAAATGATATTTTAACACGTTAACTGTTGTAAATCAAATGGTGAATAAGTTACTCAGTATGTTTTGTTTTTCAACTTTATTGAGCAAAGTATTAACATACAAAATCCAGCATCAATGAATCAGATAGAACATCAGCAGTGGTAGTCAATGTCATCAATCCCAACTTATTGAATCAATTCAAGTTGAAAAAATAAAATAAAATTATCAGAAATATATCCAAAATAGAATTTGCTGATAGACAAATAAAGTATCTTAAAATATATAAAAGGGGATTACAAGATAGTAATATTTACAGTACAAAGTTTTCTTAGAGGGGATTACCTAACAAGCAAAAAAGCACAAATTGTTTCAGTCTTACTTGCTTTGGGTGTGTTAATTCTTTTAATATAGTCATAAAACTGGAGCAACGTGATCTTAAATATGGTGAAATTGGGAGTTGTTTTTTTTACTCTGCACTTCTGCATGTCAAATTTGGAATGGAGAAGTAACAAATTAATACTTTTTTTCTAATTTTTTATCATCCGAATTACAATATGCGACTATTTGTTTCACATTTAAAACAATGTTACAGTTAAATTTGCTGTTTACAAAGCGTTCTAATTGGTTCCAAAATTCACGGGAAATTTTACAAAAGTATAAAAGATGAAGAACTGATTCAGGGAAGTTACTCAGTATGGTTCATATGTTTGTAAATCTGACTGATGACATCAGTGCCTCACCAGCCGTTAACCTCACCGCACGTCACTGGAGTTACAGCAGGTCAAAGAACGTGTTATTTAGGTGTGGACATCTCCTGTGTTCAAGGATTATACAATATCAGAAATGACCAGACTTCTGGCTCTAGTTAAGAATTTTAAAAACATGTGCTGCCTGGAAAAGATGTATTTAATAGAGATTTTACACAGAAACCAAAGCTTAAAGGTCCGATATCATGACAAAACATTTCTCTGTGCTTTTAAGGCTGTTATAACGTTCATTTCTCACAAAAAACAACCCCAAAGTGGTATTTGGATCCATTCACTAATCTCTAAACATTACTGTAAAAACCTCTGAGCACCAGCGCCTCTCAATCCACAAAAACAAGCGGGTTCTCCCAGTGTGACATCACACAGTGAGGAACAGCCCCTTCCAGGAAGTCTGTGCTGCTTGCTCCGCCCCCTGCATAACACACTTTCTCCCATGGAGCTAAATAGCTAAATGCTTTCATTGTCCTCTCATTTATGCACAATATGCACATCCATTTTGCAAAGCATTCAGATGTTTGTTTTCATGGGCGGCACCCACACAGGGTGAAAGGCGGAGCCTCAGAGATCGAGTTGTCCTACTTCTGTGTAAGAAAATAAACTGAAGAAATAATAATATTTTATGAAAAATGTTTTCTTTATTGCATCAAAGGTAATATATTATCATATATGTGGACATAGGCTGAGGAAAAAACATGATATAGACCCTTTAAAACCATCCATCGTCCTGTCTTATGTCACTCTGAGATCGTGGAACGCTGAACCGATGTGATCAAGTAACTCATTTCCTGCTTTTAGTCTGTTCCTCTTCAAAGAATTCAATTTTTCACAATCTTTCCATCCGTTGTGTTTTCTAGACCTCTGTGACCTGATTGGTCCTTCCTCCAAAATGCTCCTCCCCCTGCTGTTCCTGTTTGCTGCTGCTGGACTGACGGGTAAGTCACCAAAAATGAAAGCTGTTTAAACTTAGAAATGTCTATGAATATCTGTGCATCGACCATTAAGAGTTTTTCTGTTTTCACCTTTTCTATTTTTAATGTCCTGTTAATTTATGTTCAGATCCTTGCATTAACACTGGATTTTTATTTTGTGATAAATGCTGAGTTCTCTTGTGTGTTTCCATCTTTTCAGATGCATCCTTTCAGTTCCCAATAACTAGAAAAACTCGGGTTAACACCAGCTTATGTCCCATCACATATTATGGACAGGAGTACACCACAATCTATGTAAGAAATAGAAACTTTGTCAATCAAGGATGTCTTTTTGTTGAGCAAAGGTTATTCGAAAAATGAAAGAAATATTTGTCTAAAAAAGAACATCTCAAACTGATTACAGATAAACTTCACCGGTGAACACTTGTTTGCTTGTTTCAACGGCTATTACAACCCTGAGAGCAACGGCGACTGTATTAAGGCCCCGAATGCTGAAAACAAAGCATACTTTCAGTTAAATAACGACAATCCTCCTTCCTATTGGACTGGTGTGACAACTCGGATAAAGAGCTCAGTAAACACCATCACAAACAATGCAACATGCTATATGTCATTCCATAATTCAGTAAGTATGCTTGTTTAATCTTCAAGTTTCTTAATTCAAATTAAATCAGATCAAACTATTTTCTGGACTATGAGATCAACCCTTTATAATGTTTCTTCATCATCATAGACTACCTTGGTTCTCTTTGGAATGGGGTCACAGTCAGTTCAATTCAATTCAATTCAATTCAATTTTATTTGTATAGCCCAAAATCACAACAACAGTCGTCTCGATGGGCTTCGAAGTAAAACATGAACTCAAAAGGATCATGAATACAAAGAGTTCAATAGGAAAATACAAAAATGAACTAACAAACTGACTAAGCTATACTGGCATCCCTGCCCTTAGACCCCCCTTCGCGGTAAGGAAAAACTCCCAAAAAAACCGGATTCCGGAAAAAACGAAGAAACCTCAGGGGTGCCCACATGAAGGAGGGATCCTCCCCCAGGACGGACAGGCGATGTACCAGAACTCTTAGAGAAGAATTAACTTATCTAAATCTACAACTACAAATATAAAGTCCAGCAGACGAGCTTCATCCAGCCGTGGTTGTGGGGACAGTCAAAGGCGCGAGTCGAGCTGGAGACAGGAACCACAGCCAGGAGCAGAGACGAGGTACTCGGTCAGGTACAGAGCAGGGACGAGCCAGAGACAGGAACCACAGCCAGGTGTAGGAGTGGAGCAAAGGCGAGGTAGACGGTCAGGAACTGGAGCACGGATGAGCCAATTGGAGTCTGGAAGCACTCCCACTCCCCAAGAGGGGAGAGGAAAAGAGGGACAATACATGAATCGCACTGTTCCAAACAGAGGCATGGAGAACTAAATGATAAATTATGATCAGGAATGGAGGAGAGGAAGGGTAGAAGTAGAAAAGAAAAGAAGACAGAACCCCAGTGCACCATAGTTACCCCAGCTTCAACTTCTAGCAGCCTTTTAAAAGAAATAGTTAAGTTTAATTTAAACACATTAACATTAAGTTAAATAATCTCTGAATACTAACTAGTCTGACAATAAGCCTGTCCAAAGAGGAATGTTTTCAGTCTAACTTTAAATGTAGAAACTGAGTCGGCCTCTTTTACATGAGCTGGGAGGTTATTCCATAAGACAGGGGCTTGGTGGCTAAACGCTCTACCTCCAACCGTACTTTTACTAATTCTAGGAACCACAAGGAGTCCTGCATTTTGCGAGCGAAGTGTTCTCATTGGATGGTAAGGGACTATGAGGTCCTTAATATAGGACGGGGCCATTCCATATAAGGCCTTATAGGTTAACAGGAGGATCTTGAACTTGATTCTGGAATCAACTGGGAGCCAATGGAGCGAAACTAACACAGGAGTGATGTGATCTCTTCTGCTAGTTCCTGCTAACAATCTAGCTGCTGCGTTCTGAACAAGCTGGAGACTTCTTAAGGAACTCCTAGGACACGCTGCTAACAAGGAGTTACAGTAATCCAGCCTCGACGTAACAAATGCATGAATGAGTTTTTCAGCATCACTCTTAGAAAGTATATTTCTGATCTTAGCAATATTCCGCAGATGGAAAAAGGCAGTTCTACACGCCTGAGATATGTGAGCCTTAAATGATAAATCCTGGTCAAATAAAACCCCAAGGTTTCTAACTGTGGAATTGGGGGCTATACTTATGCCATCCAGGGAGACTATCTGAGCAGACAGAGCATCTCTGAGGTTTTTAGGTCCAAGTATAATGACCTCAGTTTTTTCTGGGTTCAAGAGGAGGTAATTAATTGTCATCCAGGTCTTGATGTCACTGATGCAAGCGTTCAGTTTCTCTATCTGGTCATTCTGGTCAGGTTTCATGGATAAATACAACTGCGTATCGTCGGCATAACAATGAAAATTAATGCTGTGTTTCCTGATTATGTTTCCTAGGGGTAGCATATAAAGCGTAAACAGGATCGGTCCCAAGACTGAGCCCTGTGGGACTCCATAGTTGACTCGAGTGCACTGAGAGGAATGTCCATTTACATTAACGAACTGATACCTATCGGACAGATAGGATTTAAACCACTGGAGAGCAGATCCTCTGATCCCTATGTCCTGCTCTAGTCTATGGAGTAAAATACTGTGGTCGATAGTGTCAAAGGCTGCACTGAGGTCCAACAGGACAAGAATAGAAAGTAGACCATTTTCTGAGGCCAATAACAAGTCATTAGAGACTCTAACTAGTGCAGTTTCCGTACTGTGGTGGGGTCTAAACCCCGACTGAAAGTCTTCAAAGAGGCAGTTGTCCTGTAGGTGGCGGTAAAGCTGCTTAACTACAACTCTTTCTAGGATTTTAGAAATAAAGGGCAGGTTTGATATCGGTCTATAGTTGGCCAACACGCTAGGATCCAAACTGGGCTTTTTCAGAAGAGGTTTAACAACTGCATATTTAAAAGACTGTGGCACGTAACCCGTTTCCAGAGAGGCATTTATCATTGTTAATATGGGATCATTGATTAGGGGAAAAGTTTCTTTAAAAAGTCTAGTGGGAATTGGGTCTAACAGACACGTTGAGGATTTGGAGGACGTAATAATTGATGTTATTTCCGCTTGATCCACAGCAGTAAAGCAGTCCAATGTTACAGAGGTTTCTATGGATGCCTCCATTTCTACCACTTCAGCCTGTTCTGGGCTGATTGTAGGAATAACTTGATTTAACTTATGTCTAATATTTGAGATTTTACTATCGAAAAATGTAAGAAAATCATCAGAGCTGAGAGAAACAGGAACATGTGGTTCTACTGAGCTCTGACTGCGAGTTAATTTAGCAATAGTGCTAAAAAGAAATCTTGGATTGTTTCCATTCTCTGATATTAAGGTTGAATAGTACTGGCTTCTAGCTCTATGCAGAGCTTTTTTATAATTTAATAGGCTATGTTTCCAGATATCCAGAGACTGCTCTGAACCGGAGCGGCGCCATTCTCTTTCCAACTTACGGGTTTCTTGTTTAAGAGAACGAGTTTCAGCGTTAAACCACGGTGCTACTCGGTTTTGTCTGACGAACTTAGGTTTCAGGGGGGCAACAACATCGAGTGTACTCCTGAGGGCTTGTAAGGCATCATTAACAAAGTGGTCATTTATACTAGGACTGATACTATGGGAGCTGGACTCAGAGTAGTTTCTCAGAATATCACTAAGCACTGGCTGAACTGTGTGTTTAAACTCAGACACAGAACGGTCAGTTAAGGTTCTTCTAAGCTGTTTCTTATTCACTGGGGCAGAAGGATGGTCCAGTGTAAACTGGAAGGTAATCATAAAGTGATCAGAGATGATGGGGTTAAGAGGAAGGACACTCAGCTGGCTGATCTCTATCCCATGGGTTAGAACAAGATCCAGGGTGTGCTTATGACAGTGAGTGGGTTCATTCACACTTTGGGTGAAACCAACATCATCTAATAAAGCTGCAAAAGCCTTTCCTAGACAGTCACTGGGGTCATCAACATGAATATTAAAATCCCCTAATATTAAAATTTGATCAGAATCTAAGACAATAGTCGATAGGAAGTCGGAAAACTCAGTTAAAAATTCTGAATATGGGCCGGGGGGGCGATAAATAATTATGAGTAAAACAGGTTTTCCAGTTTTCCTGTTAGGGTGACTTAAAGACCATATGATGCTTTCAAAGGAGTTATAAGCATTTTTAACTTTAGGGCTGAGAAGTAAGCTAGACTGTGATATTACTGCCAAACCACCTCCTTTCCCTGAAATCCTGGATTTCTGATAGTTAGCATAAGTGGGGGGGGTTGCTTCATTCAATCTAACATAGTCATCCTGTTGGAGCCAGGTTTCTGTTAAGGCTAAAAGACTAAGGTTGTTATCAATGATTAACTCATTGACTAAGAGGGACTTGGAGGAAATGGATCGAATGTTTAATAAACCGCATTTAATTACATCATAATTCTGCTTGTGAGAACTGCTGTCTGTCACTTTAAGGTTTCTATGACGCGGTCCTTTCATTTGTCTTTCAGCACATAAGCTAACGCTTGAACCTGCTTGACTTTCCCTGCATGGGTTTTGCACCGGCACTAACCCTAAGGGAGGCTCAGAGGAGCGTTTTACACTGCTGCTCTGCGCCCGGGTCTACGTTGGGAAGCCCCTCCACAAAAAGTGAGAACAAAAAATTAATGTTTTATTCGGATAACATGGTAAATTACATTTATATGTTAAATATAATTTTAAAATCTTCTAATTGCTTTAATGCAGAAGGAATTGCATGTTTTTTTCTCTAAATTTCTTTTTTCATTTGATTTATTTCTGTCTCTTAAACTCATTTATGTGTTTCTGTTTTAGTCTGTTAGTGTTCTGGTCAATGGAGATGTGGTAGAAAATGTGCC
>CM074505.1:17622028-17652202 GCA_037389245.1 Oryzias sinensis | reverse complement strand
TTTTTTTTCTCTCCTCTTGGTCTCTCATAAATGAGGTCTACCTATAAAGAAAGTTACAGGCTTCTGTCATCTTTCAAAGTGGGAGAACTTGTACCACTGGTGGCTGACTGAATACTTTTTTCATACTAGGAAAATGTGCAAAATGTACGTAGTGGTGGTGTTGCACGGCTTTTAAAACTTAAAGAATCCTACCATGTGAAATTTAGTCATTGAGTATATATCGTATTGACTGTATTGACTGGATGTTATCACCCGTCTCTAGACCAGGCGTTCTCATCACGTCGATCGCGATCGACCAGTAAATCTTCAAAGACATGAGGGTAGATAGCAGGCCAGCAAAGATAAATAACCAAAAAATAAAATTATACTTCTAAAAAAATTCACCCGCCAATCAAAATCCTCACCGAGAAGTATGGGACTTGATTGACATGCAGAACGGCCTATCAGTCATCCTCTGATTCATATGTCACTGCACATGCATGTTTACATTCACTGAGCGCAAATTCTGTCTGTCATCAAAAAGTCTCTTTCTGCCCCACGACACGTCAAGTCCCCAGCAGAAGACCACACCAGACAACCGGAGTATTGAAGCCGCCCCGTGTGTGTCCTGCTATCGTATCTTCAGTTCCCGCCCGATAAAATACAAGCTCATTAAGGAAGCAGTGTTTTCTGTGGTACACTCTTTGTAGAGAGCCAGCAGCCCTTTAGAAATCCCAGTCTTCCAGCAGTGCACAGTTTACAACCGAGCATGACAGATGTTAGTCACTGCTTTATGTTTTTGTAATATCATCTGTTAATACAAAAATATCTTTGTGTAATATTACTGTATAGTCTTTCATTATCAGCACATAAACAACGAAATACAAATAAACATGCAACTAATAAACAGAAATAACAAACATGTACCAATAGTATACATACATATATATATATGGCGGCTGGGTAGCTCAGTTGGTAAGGTGCAGGACTGTCATGCAGGAAACCCCGGTTCGATTCCCAGGGGCGGAATGAACAATATAATGGCAATTATACAAGGTTCTGTTAGAATGCTACTACAAGTAATCCCAACCAGCACTACTCAAGTAATCCCAACCAGCGTGGTTACATGCAGAGAATGTGGAATGAATGGATGCTTCGAAACTCACGATCAAGGCTAACTGCCAAACAACTGGTAGCCCAATGCTCGAACATCCACAAGCGGCAACTCCTATCACAACTTGAGATTGAAGCGATACAATACAATGGCAATACCCCGGGAGAGCCAGAACAACAGGTCAGAGAGCAGGCTATACTATACTCCCACCCTGAGATTGGGTACACAGCCCCAACAACCACAGTTACGCTGACCGAGGCAGCAACTGACCTGAAAGACAAGATCATGTCTAGAATGAACACTTGGCAACCTCGACACCAGCTACAACGGTTAAGTGATGTACCACCTGAAAGTCTACTGGAAACTGTGAATGAAGCATTGAGGGCAATTCCTACCACAACCATCACAGAAACCAATGAACTGGTTTACACTTCAGCAGCAGTGATCCTTGAGATGCTTGGCTATAAGAGTAACCATGGGAGAAAACAATACCCACCATGGAAGCAACGGTTAGAGGCCAAAATCAAGGCAACTCGAAAAGATGTGAGTAAGCTGACAGAGGCTCAAAGAGGTACAATGAGAAAGCAAGTACCTAAGAGATACAGCCAGATGCCCATACCTGAAGCACTGGAAACTGCCAAACAAAGGCTCCTAGCCTTGAGCAGCCGCCTAAAGAGGTACACAAGAGACAATGAAGCCAGACGGATAAACAGGTTGTTCGCAACTCAACCTGCGAAAGTGTACGCTCAGTGGCAGGGTCAAAACAGCCGAGCAGACCCACCAAGGCTAGAAACTGAACAGTACTGGAAAAGTATATGGGAGAAAGAGACAGCACATAACAGCAGTGCAGGTCTCTCTGAGAGAAGAACATAGCAACCTCCCTGAACAGAATCGAGTAACCATCACAGTGGCAGACATCCAAGAAAGAGTCTCATGTATGAAGAACTGGACAGCACCGGGCCCTGACATGATACATGCCTACAGGCTAAAGAAGCTCACAGCACTCCACGAGCGCCTGGCAGCACAAATGAACCAGCTGCTAAGAGATGGGACTCATCCCGAATGGCTAACAGAAGGCCGAACGATCCTGATCCAGAAGGATCCCTCAAAGGGTGCAGTCCCATCCAACTACCAGCCAATAACCTGTCTCTCCATAACATGGAATTCATGTCTGGCATCATTGCAACCAAGATAAATAGGCACATGGATCAATTCATGAGCAACACACAGAAGGGCATTGGTAGAGACTCCAGAGGAGCCAAACACCAACTCCTGGTCGACAGAACAGTCGCTCAAGACTGCAAGTCATGACATACCAACCTGTGCACAGCCTGGATTGATTACAAGAAGGCCTATGACTCAATGCCACACACATGGATCACTGAATGCTTGGAGCTGTACAACATCAACAGGACTCTAAGAGCCTTCATAGGAAACTCAATGAAGCTGTGGAAAACCACCCTTGAAACCAATGGGAAGCCACTTGCATCAAAGTGTCCATCAAATGTGGGATATACCAAGGTGATGCTCTGTCCCCACTGCTGTTCTGCATAGGTCTGAACCCCCTCAGCCAAATAATCAACAAGACTGGCTATGGATCCCTACTCAGAAATGGGGCCAACATCAGTCACCTCCTCTACATGGATGACATCAAGCTATATGCTAAGAGCCAACGTGACATTGACTCCCTGATCCACACCACCAGGATCTACAGTACTGACATTGGGATGTCATTCGGGCTCGAGAAATGCAGCCGGATGGTGACAAAGAGAGGCAAGGTAGTCCACACAGAAGGGGTCTCACTCCCAGAAGGAACAATAGCAGACATCGAGGACAGTTACAAGTACCTCGGTATTCCACAGGCAAATGGCAACCTGGAGCAGGCAACAAGGAAAGCTGCAACAGCTAAATACCTCCAACGGGTAAGGCAAGTCCTGAGAAGCCAGCTCAATGGCAAAAATAAGACCCGGGCAATAAACAGCTACGCACTGCCAGTTATCAGATACCCTGCAGGAATAATAAGATGGCCAAAGGAAGAGGTACAGACCACGGATGTTAAGACACGAAAGCTCCTCACCATGCATGGAGGGTTCCATCCCAAATCCAGCATCCTGAGACTGTATGCAAGCCGCAAGGAAGGAGGCCGAGGACTAGTGAGCGTAGAAGCCACTATCCAGGATGAAACATCCAAGATGCATGACAGTGTGCTCAGTGAATGTCTCAGGCAATGGAGAGCAGAGGATACAGTGCTGGAGGACAGATCCTCATGGGAGGACAAACCCCTGCATGGGATGTACCACCGGACCATAACTGAAGTGGCTGATATCAAGAAGTCCTACCAATGGCTAGAGAGGGCTGGCCTACAGGACAGCACTGAGGCACTCATCCTGGCAGCTCAGGAACAAGCCCTGAGCACCAGAGCAATAGAGGCTCAGATCTACCACACCAGACAAGACCCAAGGTGTAGGCTGTGCAAAGAGGCACCTGAAACAATCCAGCACATAACTGCAGGGTGTAATATGCTGGCAGGTAAAGCATACATGGAGTGCCACAATCAAGTGGCTGGAATAATATACAGGAACATGTGTGCAGAATATGGACTGGAAACCCCAAGGTCAAAATGGGAAACACCCCCGAAGGTGGTAGAGAATGAAAGGGCAAAAATCCTGTGGGACTTCCAGATCCAGACTGATAGGATGGTAATGGCGAACCAACCAGACATTGTAGTGGTGGATAAAGAACAGAGGAAAGCCGTTGTGGTGGATGTGGCAGAGCCAAGCGATGGGAACATCAGGAAGAAGGAACATGAGAAACTGGAGAAATACCAGGGACTCAGAGAAGAACTGGAGAAAGCCTGGAAAATGAAGGTGACAGTGGTGCCTGTGGTAATTGGAGCACTCGGGGCAGTAACCCCCAAGCTGGAGGAGTGGCTACAACAGATACCTGGAAAGATGTCAGACATCTCAATCCAGAAAAGCGCAGTGCTAGTAACAGCTAAGATACTGCGCAGAACCCTCAAGCTCCCAGGCCTCTGGTAGAGGACCCGAGCTTGAGTGAGAAACCACCCACGAAAGGGTGAAAGGGGCAAGTTTTTATGCTTTCCATGCTTTCTCCAGTTCTTCTCTGAGTCCCTGGTAAATGGACTAGATGTGAGAACAAGGTTCTATATGTATACACACACAGAGGTAGATATTCAAGACATTATCAACCCATGCAAAAAAGTTTGATCAGCCTTGCTCTAGACCATTGAATCTTTTTTAACCCTTGTGTTGTCTTGTGGTAAAAATTGACCCACTACTATGTTTATTTGTAAAAATAAAACATTAACCTGCCATTTCCCAACTTGATGTTTCCTGACTTTTTCTTAGGGGGCCTCAATGTGGGCTGTACACCACTAGGGTACAAAGATTGTCTTCTGGGTCATTTTTGACCTGTCAATTATTTTGTATTGTGTAACCAAAAATAGAATAAAAAGATACATTTCAGTTATTTACAAATGGTAAATGGCGTATATTTATATAGTGTTTTTCTACCTACAAGGACGAAGCAATTTACAGTCACAGACCCATTCACCCAGTCACACAAACATTTACACACTGGTGGCCGCTCCGCTGCCAAACACAGGCGTCCGCCTCCCACCAGAGACAAGGTGGGGATCAGTGTCTTGCCCAAGGACACTTCGACTCATCGAACCTGCAACCTTACGATCATGGGTCGACCGCCCTACCGCTGCACCACGGCCGCCCCGATATATAAGTATTATGTTGTTTCCTCATGCACAATAGATTTTTAGATTGAAAACTCAATGAAGTTGCTTCATTTTTGACAAGGACAAGGGGAGTAAAGGAAATGTCAAGGTCACAGAATGGCCAGCAAAGGATGAGAGAACTGTTGGGATTGTGGGGTCCATAGTTTCAATTTAGGGTTGAGTCATGGGTGTCTTCTGCAATCACACCAGGCACAGTAAAGGAAATAATTAAACAAAAGCTATGCAGTTTGACACAAATTGGGGTCCCCGGTCAGAAACTACATTCTTGGGGATGCCATGATGTCTGAACACCTCCCGAACCAGGATGTTGGCCATTTCCGTGGCGGTGGGAAGCTTCGGCAGAGGAATAAACTGGGCTGTTTTAGAAAAGCTGTCAACAACGGTGAGGATAATGGCGTTACCTTGAGACGGAGGTGGGAGCCGGAATGGGACGATGATAAGGCTCCTCATCTTGGGCCTGCTGGACCCGTGCTTCAATGTCCCACGTGAGATTGCCGATGATACAGGTAGGATTAATGGGGGTAGCTTCCTGGTTGTCATTAGCACAGAAGATGCCACCCAGGCACAGATGCTCCCCCTGTCTTCCAGCGACACAGCATTGCAGCAGTCGACCGCTGAGGTGAGGAAGGCCTTCTCCACCATCAATCCCCGAAAAGCGGCCAGCCCGGACAACATCCCTGGACGGGTTCTGAAAGACTGCGCGGAGCAACTGAAAGATGTCTTCACCGACATCTTTAAGACATCACTCAGGCAGGCATTTGTACCCACCTGTCTTAAAACTGCTGTTATTATTCCGGTCCCAAAAAAGCCAAATCCCTACTGCCCAAATGACTTTCGCCCCGTGGCCCTCACACCAATTGTGACCAAATGTCTGGATCGCTTGGTCCTAAAGCACATTAAGAACAGTCTTCCCATAAACATGGAACCTTTACAATTAGCATACAAAGCAAATCGAACCACAGAAGATGGTATCTCCACCACTCTCCACCTCACTCTTTCACATCTGGAAAGGAAAACACCTACGCTAGAGTCCTCTTCATTAACTTCAGCTTGGCTTTCAACACCATCATTCCACAGCAGCTGGTGGAGAAGCTGAAACTACTAGGCGTGGAAACAGCAACCCGCAACTGGACACTCAGCTTCCTGACAGACAGGCTGCAGACAGTCAAGATCGACAGAAACACATCCAGGCCCATCTCAGTGAGCACGGGCACACCACAGGGGTGCGTCCTGAGCCCACTACTGTTCAGTCTGCTCACACATGACTGCACAGCTCAATACAGCACCAACCACATTGTCGAGTTTGCAGACGACACAACAGTGATCGGTTTCATAAGCAATAACGACGAGTCTGCTTACAGAATGGAGGTGGAGCAGTTAGCAGGATGGTGTAAATCCCATAACCTCCAGATCAACGTGGACAAAACTAAAGAAATGATGATTGACCTCAGGGCATCTGGCAATCACCCCCACTCACATCAGGCCATAAACGGTGCTGCTGTGGACAAGGTCAACAGTGTCAAGTTCCTGGGGGTGCACCTCACAAACAACCTGTCCTCCTCCACCCACTCCACAATGGTCATCAAAAAAGCACAGAAGCGTCTCCATCCCCTCCGGAGACTAAGGAAGGCTGGAATTCCAACACCTCACTTCATCACCTTCTACAAGGGCACCATTGAGAACATCCTGACTGAGAGCTTCACATCCTGGTTTGGCAGCTGCAAGGTTCAGGACAAACAACGGCTCAGCAGGATTGTCAGGACTGCAAGCAGGATTGTTGGTGCACCTCTCCCGATCCTGGAGGAGTTATACGAGCAGCGCTGCCTACGCAGAGCAACCTCCATCATCAGGGACCCCCAGCACCCCTCTCATGGACTGTTCTCCCTCATGCCATCTGGGATGAGGTTTGGGAGCATCAGCTGCAGATCCAGCAGGATGCTAAAAAGCTTCTACCCACAGGCTGTGTGTCTGCTGAATGGACTGTCCTCCTCAGGCATTCATGCTATCACAAACTCCACTCTGCAATAAGATCCAAGGATGCTAAAAAGCTTCTACCCACAGGCTGTGTGGCTGCTGAATGGACTGTCCTCCTCAGGCATTCATGCTATCACAAACTCCACTCTGCAATAAGATCCAAGGATTACCCCCCCACACAACCCGAAGACACAATAAATGGACACAGACTGTAATAAACCCCACCCCCCATAAACAAGAATTGCTGCTATGCACATAGTCACTTTTCTCACTGAATGCTGGTCTCAATCCCATTGTACTCTATTTTATTTTATATTAATCTTTTTTATCTGTATTTATTTCACTTAATTTTTTATTCATCTTATTTTATTCTAGGATTTTTCTCTTTGCACTGTCTTGCTAGGGAGAAACAACATCTCGTCTCACCTGTGTACTTCCTCGCAAATACTGTGTGTGAAATGACAATAAAACCTATCTTGAATATTGAATCTTGAAGATGCGAGAGAGGGCGTCAGACTTGACGTTTCTGCCACCTGGCCTATAGGTGATGGTGAAAGCGAACCGGTCGAAAAAGAGGCACCAGCGGGCTTGACGGGAGTTGAGGCGTTTGGCGGTATGAAGATAGGCAAGGTTTTTATGGTCTGTCCATACAATAAAGGGTTGTTCAGCACCCTCAAGCGAGTGACGCCACTCCTCTAAGGCAAGTTTTACCCAAGTCATAATTTTGTTCAGCTTTGAATATTTTACGGGGAAAACGCGCAGGGCTTGAGTTTGTCGGGGGAGCCTTCGCGTTGGGATAAGACAGCCCCTACACCGGAATCAGATGGCGTTCACCTTTACGATGAACTGACGCTGAGGGTCGGTTGAATGAGAATGGAGGCAGGGATGAACATTTTCTTTAATTTATCGAACGCAGCTTGGGCCTCCAGGTTCCAGATAAAAGGTAATTAACCAAAGTGAGTTGAGTAAGGGAGGCGGCGATTCTACTGTAGTTCCGGATAAATCTGCGGTAGAAGTTGGCGAAACCGAGGAAAAGTAGTAGCTGTTTCCTGGATTTGAGGTGTTCCCAGTTGGAAACGGCGGAAACCTTGGCCGGGTGGGAACGGATATTCCCGGCTTCGATGATAAACCCGAGGAACGAAACGGTGGGCACATGAAATTCGCACTTCTCCGCCTTAAGTAAGAGTTGGTTTTCCAGTAAGCGTTCGAGGATAGGGTTGGGTACCGAGCCCCCGTATTGAACGCGCCCCGGTGCCACATTCTTCAAGACTGCAGAATCGTTAAGATCTGACCTAAACGGCTCTGTTATCGGTTCTGAAGAAGTCGCTTTATTTTTTGTGTCCCACAAAATAAAAAACGTTATCTGGCATATGTAACTCATCAAGTCAGTCCATTTTCCTTTAATTAATGATGTTAATTTCGCTGCTTTCGCTGAACAGGAGAGCTCTGTCTGCCTATTTGTGTGCACGGGGGACAGGGCTGTTGAGACAGTACGCGCCACGCGCGCACACACACAAGACAAGACAGCGCACACTCAGCCCGTGGTGATCTCTTAGGGGACACATGAGCGCCCCCCCCCAAAGAAAAATCCTTTTATCCCCCATACTCTAAGAACACCCATATCCGTGTAAAATGAATGAATTTTGCGTCAAGGACACCCTACCATCCTCTCACCTTGCTGCTACGATGTCCGCATGTTGAGCTGTCTGTGAACACGCTACGTGTGCGGGGGGAGGGGGGGTGCTGCACGCGAAGCGAACAACGAACAGGTGGAAAGGCGGGCCTTAGACTCAGCGTTTATGATTCCAGACTCGCAACAAACTAACGGCTGCTTCCTAAAACGTAATATTAATTAGTAACTAATGATATTTGTCATGCATAATTAATATAAATTATTGGGTTTAGTGGATTAAAAAAATTAATAAATAGAAACTAATCTGCATCAAAGTGAATTTGTTTCCATCATCTCACTTAACTTGACTCTGGGTGTTTGACAGACAGAAAAGTCTATTCAAGGTTGTGGAAAATGGACAAAAGAAGGAAATATATTCAAAGGAAATATCAGGCTTATAAAGAATAAAAATAATGAAATTAATTAATTAAATAAATATCCTGTCTGAAACATTCTCATGTATATAGTAAAATGTTTTGTTAAAAAAAACAATGTTGTTGCATAATGAGGAAATAAAACACTTTACGTTCTCAATTAGTTATTTATTGATTTTTTGTCCCAAAAAAGTATCGATAAGAGTACCTTTAAAATACCGGATCGATAAGCAGTATCAATAAGAGTAGTAGTACCATTAAAACCTTAACGATACCCATCCCTATTTAAGGACTTGAAGAACATGGAGGGTATGTTGTTCTAGATCACGGGAGTAAATGAGAATATTATCTAGATAAACAAAAACAAAACGATTCAAAATCACAGGGAGCGTCATTAACGAGATGCTGAAAGACTGCAGGGGCATTGGTTAGCTCAAAGGGC
Source organism: Oryzias sinensis (assembly GCA_037389245.1). Classification (NCBI taxonomy): domain Eukaryota; kingdom Metazoa; phylum Chordata; class Actinopteri; order Beloniformes; family Adrianichthyidae; genus Oryzias; species Oryzias sinensis. Next base: position 17,642,878 of record CM074505.1, on the reverse strand, counting down.
ATCACCAGATATTTAAAGTGCCCTAAGGGTGTATTAAATGCAGACATCCATTCGTCCCCCTCCCTCATGCGAACAAGATGAGCGTTCCGAAGATCTAATTTACAAAAAAACACCCGCTTCTTGTACTGAATCTAAAGCGGAACTGATGAGGGGAAAGAGTTTTTTTCTCCATTTGTTCCTCAATTTGCTACAAAAAGGTCTTGTTTCTTTCTATCACATAAAAAGAGAGGCTCCTATCAGGTGACATGACTATGAGAACACCTGAGAAAGAGAAAACTGGCAAAAGAACAAGCTGTGCAGGAATTTAGTTGTTTTTTCTCCAGTTAGATGCCCAACCTTGAACAAGACGGGACAAGATTCGGCTAAAACCAGTTTGTCAAACTGTCAGAACAAAGTCAAACTCAAAGTTGAATAACAAAAACCACTAAATGCCAACCTTGTTTAAAAGAAATGGAGAATAAAATCTGGCTGAGAGGATTTTGTTATTCCATGAATCCACAATCTATTCCTGCTCCATCCTGAGGACAAAGGGGGTTACTGTAACCTACCCAGGCTAGTCTAAGCAGAACACACTTTGGACAGGTCAGCATTCCATTGCAGGGCCACATTCAAATGTCTAAATTACTAAATATATGTCTTTACAACCTTAAATATGAAAATAAACTATTCCTCTAAGTTTGATTTTAGTTTCTCTGTGTTTATTTTCCATCCTGCAATTACAGGAGGGGGAGGTTCCCTCACGTTGGCAGGTCGGTGTCCACACCTGCAGCCCTGCCCTTAAATTCTTCTGGGTGTATATAAAGCCAGGATGGAGATAAAAGGAGGCAGACAGGGAGGAAAGCCAAGTGAGGACAGCAGCATCTTTCACTGAGACCCCCTGCAGGATCGTCAGAGACCCCCCAGAACAGAAGTCTTCATCTTCTTCAAAACTGCATCTGGTAAGACAAGTTTCACACCTGCTGGAGCTTCAACATTTTAGGGGTTTCTTCATGGGTTTGGAAGTCGTCAGTGGTTATTTCCAAAGCTGATGAACCGTTTAACACCAGAGCTTTAGCTCCAGTGCTGACGGTCTTTTAATTATCGTAACTCTTCAATATTCACATGAATAATGTGATTCTAGTGCAGTGGTTCCCAAACTGGGGGGCACGCCGCCTAGGGGGGGCGCGGAGGTATTGCAGAGGGGGCGCGGTGGAGTTCTTTTTTTTTTTATACTTTATCGACAAACAACATAATACAATAACAATGTGAATGTCTCAGGGGGAATTGAAATGTGTACATATTGCAGAAAAATATAAGAAATAAAACAAAAAGTATACAATTATATACACATACATATACAACATAAGACAAAAAGAATTATTACTTCAAAAATCTTTGGAGTTTAATAAATTTAAAAATTTTCAAAAATTAAATTAGTTGGAATTGCTTTTTGGTTTTGCAGATGTTTGATAATGGTTCATTACTGATTGATTTCACTCAAAAACTGCTGGAATTTAGGTTTGGAGTTTGACCATTTGGCTTTATGGATATGGAATTTTGCCAATAATAAAAACAATTGTGTAATGAAGATACAATCTTTGTCTACTTTGACGTTAAGGTAACCCAGAATAAAGTATTTATCTAAAAATGTAACAGTTTGTTTAGTTATACTTCCAATATAGTTTCCCACTTCAATCCAAACCTTATTTGTATGTCTGCAGTCCACAAACAGATGATCAATAGTTTCCTCCTGAGTTCCACAGAATGAACAAAACAGGTCCATGTCCAAAAAATCTACTCAAAGTTCTTTTGGTAGGATATATACAATGCAATATTTTGAAGGACACCTCTTTTATTTGGTTATTTAGACAGTATTTATTGCTAATAGTCCAAGCATAAGTCCATTTTATGTCCACAAATTTGGATTCCCAATAAAACCTCCCAGCAGGTAAGGTTGTGGTCTGTAAAAGATTTCTTATTTGTTTATTGGAAACTGAATTAACACAAATATCCACATTGTCCAAAAAAATTTCTGGGTTCTTCATTGACTTGTGTTATAAATGCCTTTAAACAGTTGAAGTAGACTGGTTGAAACGGCATCTAACACTATGGCATATTCTCTGGGTGGAACAGGAATACCGAATATTAAAAGAAATTCTTCAGACGTCAGAAGATGTCCATGAGAATTGAAAAGTTGTCTGATTAAAACAATATCATTATCATACCATCTAGGAAAAAAGTGATTTATTCTTGTATTGTACATTACTGTTATTCCAAATAAAACAAGTTGTTGGAGAAAAATTATGTTTATAAAAGAGTTTCCAGGCCAGCAGGGCTTCTTTGTAAAAGTTTGACAGTTTTGTGGGTAATTCTTCTATTTTATAATTACATTTTAGCAAGAATTTAATGCCTCCCATTGTGTCAAATATATATTTGGGAAATGCATTCCAGATATTGTCTTCCTCTTTCAATAAATTACTTAACCACTTTATTTTAAAAGAGTTGTTTAAAGTTTCTAAGGTTAACACATCCATGCCCCCATGTTTTCTGGTGTAACACAAAACAAATTTTGCTTAAGTAATGACATTTTTTTCTCCAAATAAAATCAAATAATGTTTTGTTTAATAGGTTACAGATGTGTTTTGGCATTTCTAAAGACAGAGACACATAGACAGATCTAGAGATTCCTTCAGCTTTAGATAACAGAATTCTACCGTTCAGAGACAGATTTCTCATTAACCACATGTTATAAGGCGCGGTGGAGTTTAGAAACAAAGGATTTGTATGTTTGTGTCAGTGTGGGGGGGCTCGAAAATATTCTAATCTTCAGAAAGGGGGGCCCTGCAGAAAAAGTTTGGGAACCACTGCATTAACCAAACATCCAATCCTGCTCTTTGATAGCATTCTCGCTGTGTTACAACTATCTTGGCTGCTGCTGGACTGATGGGTAAGTCACCAAAAATGAAAGCTGTTTAGACTTAGAAATGTCTATGAATCTTATCTGTGCATTAACACTGATTTTTTATTTTGTGATAAATGCTGAGTCCTCTTGTGTGTTTCCACCTTTTCAGATCCAGTCATTCAGATCCAAATAGCTAATAACACTCTGATTAACACCAGCTTGTGTTTCTTCATCATCATAGACTACCTTTTCTTGGTACGGCATGTGGCCCCAGTCAGTTCTATTTTTGTCTGCCTCTCCACACAAAGTGAGTAAAATTAATTAATTGTTTTAGGATAACATAGTAAATGATGATTTTAATGTTAAATTTAATTTAAGAATCTTCTGATTGCTTTAATTGAAAAGAAATTCCAAGTTATTGTGGTGTCTGTCAAACTCATTCATGTTTTTCTTCTAGTTTGTTAGTGTTCTGGTCAATAAAAAAAAAAATAAATAAATAAATAAATAAAGACGTCCTTAGTTTGTTCTGTTTCTACGGCAGCAGTGTAGCTAGAAAGCAGCTGTCAGCTCACGTCTGCCCCCTGCTGGTGAGGCATGCCTAACCTAAAGGCTTTTCTGCGGGCCTAGAGCAGTGATTTCAGCGCACGACTCTGTCAACATGGAGTCCTGCCGTCAGACATGAGGCACAGCAGCTTCAGAGCCTCTGTGATCGCACAACACTCAAATTCAGTGATTTTAACCTCAGAAACTGTGAAAAACGTGCGGAGTTGACTGAAAATGTATTTTAACACAGATCAGTGGAAACGAATATTCACTAAATTTAACCTTTTCTATTTTATCATGATATTAACAGGTGAGGCACAGCCTCACCTGACTGCATGTCACTGACTTTGGAGTGCCAAAGGAGATAATGTCTAATACTGGGTTGTAATTATACATTTACAATAATAGACCTCTCCTTACAGTGGCCCAGAAGGGTCACAACACATTAACTTTACACACAACACATTAACTTTACACACAATACATTGACTCACAACGCAACACATTAACTCACAACACAACACAATAACTCACAACACAACATATTAACTTACAACACAACACATTAACTCACAACACAACACATCAACAGATTAACTCACAACACAACACAATAACTCACAACACATTAACTCACAACCCAACACATCAACAGATTAACTCACAACACAACACAATAACTCACAACACATTAACTCACAACACAACACATCAACACATTAACTCACAACCCAACACATTAACTAACAACACAACACATTAACTTACAACGGAAGTAAAGCTGCAATGGAAGTGCTTTTATTCTGAAATTTTCACTGGGCTGAGCGGCTAACTACCTAACAGAAGGTAAAGTCACAGTGAGCTGTGGAGGGAGCACGTTATTGCTACAAGAGAAGCTAACAGCAGTGTTGACAGATTGGGCAGTTTTGGTTCTAAATTTGCGGGTAAAAATGGCTTTGGCCGGTATGCATAATTTGGGCGGTTTTAAGGTCGGTTCAGCGCTGAATATATAATAGCAGACGACGTTAGGCTGTGTGGCTGTTGAACTTCTATTTACTGAAGCTCAGTAAACGCACCAGGCAGAGACACTTAACGGGCTCTGTCATTAAAACTGTTGTTGGGGGTGTGCTACGCCCCACCTCTTAGAAATTGTGTTCTTTAAAGCCTGACACTGCGGCTGCGTGTGGGAGGAGCTACCAGCTAAAGTTATGGTCTGATCGCTACATGGAGCGGTATCTAAAGTGTTTATCAGTCCTTTTATTATTAGTCTGAACTATTTTTTATTTTGAAAAATCATCGGATCGGGTGCTAAATCAGTTTAGTATGGGGAAAAACTCAACGAAAGCTGTGTATTCTTCTTTCTCCTGATCTAATAAAAGGACAACAGTATTAAATATTTCTTCAGCGGACCGGCCTTCTTTCATTCATTTTCTTAACCCGCTCTATTCCCGCTATATGCGGCTCTTTCTTCCCTGTGCTAGGCCGGAGCACCCCGACTATCGTGTCAACCTATGATGACCGCACAGGAAGGCAGGCAGACCCAGGTTGTGGAGCTTCAGTGTCAGCTTGTCCGGGATCACCGTGTTGAAGGCTGAACTGAAGTCCACAAATAACATCCTGACATAGGTGTCAGGATGCTCCAGGTGGGACAGGGTAGCATGCAGGGCTAGTGAGACTGCGTCTTCTGTCGATCGGTTCTCCCTGTAAGCGAGCTGGTGACTGTCCAGAGCAGCAGGGATGATGTCCTTGATGTGGTTCAGGATGATCCTCTCAAAGTACTTCATGATCACTGGTGTCAGAGCGACCGGCCGGTAATCATTGAGGCACGAGACAGATGATTTTTTTGGCACGGCACGATGATGGAGGACTTGAGGCACACGGGAACTGAAGTGTGCTGCAAGGACCAATTGAAGATGTCCAGAAAAACTACAGCCAGCTGATGTGCACACAGCTTCAGAACCCGACCTGACACCTTATCTGGTCCTGCGGCTTTACTGGTGTCAATCCTCCTCAGAGTGGAGCTCACCTGATGTAGCTGCAGGACGAGAGGCTGGGACTGCTCCTTCAGCTGTAATAGAGGACCAGAGTCTCTGCTGCTGCCGGGCGTGTCGAAGCGTGCAAAGAAGGTGTTTAGAGTGTCAGGCAGGGTGGGTTCATGGGTGATCTGCTGCATGCTGCTCCCATGGTATGTGATGGTTCTGATGCTTTTCCACATCTCCCGCGGGTTGTTATTAGCAAAGTGCTGTTCCACCAGTTGTCTGTATCTGCATTTGGCCTGGTTGATGCCCTTCCTCAGCTTTGTCCGGGCTCTGCTGTAGGCCAGCCTGTCACCTGACCTGTATAGGCTGCATCCCGGGCTTTGAGCAAAGACCGCACTGTTCCATCAAACCATGGTTTCTGGTTTGGTTACACTTTGATGGACTTTGTGGGCAAAACAGCATCGTCGCAGAACTGCACATAGCTCAGGACGGATGTTGTGTAGGCCTCCAGGTCTGAGCCATCTTTAAACACCTCCCAGTCAGTGAGTTCAAAACAGTCCTGTAATGCAGAAGAAGCCTCTTCGGTCCATACCTGAACTGTTTTGATGGTTGGTATGGTCCTGCAGATCAGAGGTCTGTATGTGGGGGTTAGCTCCACAGAGATGTGATCTGACACGCCCAGGGGAGGAGCTGCTGCAGCCTTGTATGCACCTGGGATATTGCAGTAGACTTGATCCAGTGTGTTGTTGTTTCTGGTGGGAAAGTGAATAAACTTCTGAAATTTGGGGAGCACTGCTTTGAGTTCCACATGATTGAAGTCTCCTGCCACGATCACAGCTGCTTCTGAGTTGGAGTTCATCTGCCTGCTGATCAGACAGTATAGCTCTTCCAGCGCTAGCGTAGCGTTAGCTTGAGGTGGGATGTAAACAGCTATTATCAGGATAGAGCAGAACTCCCTCACCGTTTGAAACGGCCTGCATTTCACCGCCAGGTATTCCAGATCTGGTGTGCAGTGCGTTCCGATGATGTGTTTGGCTGCACACCGGAGTTGTGAATGTAAAGCGCCAGTCCGTTGTCCCTGCCCTTAACGGAGTCTGCAGTCCGATCCGCGCAGAATAAAGAGCGGCCGGCTAGCTCCACCGCGGCGTTAGGTGTGTTATTATCCAACCAGGTTTCTGTTATGATGGCCACACAGCTGTCCATCCGCCGCGAGACAAACCGTAGCCGAAACTCATCCAGTTTGTTGGCGAGTGATCTTACGTTAGCGAGGAAGAGACTGGGGAAAGCTGGTCGATGCGGGTTAGCATGAAGCCTAGCACGTGCTCCACTTCTTCTCCCCCGCTTTTGTTTACGGTGTCTTCTCCGTCTCCTTGGCCACAGGGGGGGTATAGTGAAGGCCGTAGCAGTCCGTTGGATCTCGTGTGAATGAAGTCCGCTTTTGGGGGAGTATTAAATTGACAGTTCCAACTAATTTGAAGTAGTTCCGTCCTGCTGTACTGAGTAAACGCTTCCAGTGTCCTTAGCACCAAAAAAACATGAAAACAACAAACAAAAGCAGAGAGCGCCGCCCTCTTGAAGCGCAAGGTAAAAAAAAAAAACAACTTGTTTTATTCAAGAATAGAGCACACCACTTGCTCCACAAAGGCTGACCAACATAGACTTCTCCACTCCAACACTCCAATTTTTCCTCTCAGACTCCCACACTGACAGCTGTAACTGGTTCTCTTTTAAATGGTAAGCCCCTCGTCCTGGGCGTTGCTCTCCATCAGTCCCAAGAGAGAGGAAAAGAATTTACAAATTTCAAGAACATAAATAAACATACAGAAATAAACAGTTTCATTCAAGAAACATTCTGTGTCATGTAAAAAGACATTCAATTAATGCTTAACCGAAAATAAATACAAACAGTGACCGAAGTGTCACATGACCCGGTGTGTCAGCGACCACTTCCGGGTTACTTCCGGGTAAACAAACCAACGCTAATGTTGGCGTCGTGTGTGCTTCGTGTTAATGTATGCATGGAATGATGAGTCGGCAACCCAGCGTGCACTCGGGGCTACCTGCAGGGGAATAGGGACGGAATGAAAAGGGTAAGTTGGTGTAAATGGCATGTTTACGGGTCCGTGCGTGCGCGTCAATGCCCACGTGGGTGTCTGCGAGCATGTGTGTGCGTGTGTGTGCACCTGCAGCGGCAGCTGACGGTTCTACACCGTCACAGATACACTGGAGGAGCGCGGGGTAAACAACTCTCAGCTGCAGAGGATGTGAACAGGTAGAGAGGCGGGGGGGCTTTGGCTTCAAACTCTGTCAGAGATTGAAACACGGGGTGAGATTTAGATGCAGCTTTCACTCCAGGAGTTGAAGCAGAGACTCTCTCTGGGATGATCTCAAACATGGAAACATGATTACCAAGTGTAATGTTTGGTGAATTAAGCTATTGTTTTTGTAATGTCCGTGCCACTGTCCGTAGTTCTAGTTTAAGACTGTCGCAAAGCAGTGTATTAAAGTACGTCATCTGAACGACTCCCTCGTCTCATCAATGACTCTGACAAACCTTATCAGCTGGAATATAAATATGTTACATGGTGTAAGAACGCTGTCAAGAACAGTAAGAAACCTACGCTGCCATGACGATGCAGTTTGACCACCCAAAAATCGACTGGGAAGCGGCAGATTTATTCCAAGTTTTAAAGGTTTAGCACTTAATTTAGCTTCGTGTTCGTGGGTCCTCTGTCCGTGCAAGAGCCGTAACAGAAGGCGGGCTGGCTTGGAACGTGGCTCGGCGAGCAAGGGAGAGAAATCTACAAAATGCTCCAGTGGGCTGACGGTGAAAAGGATGATCCAGTTAAAGTCCTGGACAAATTTGAAGCCTACGTAAGACCTCGGAAAAACAAGAGGATCGCGAGGCATCGCTTCAAGCAGAGGAAGCAAGGAGCAACAGAGACATTCGACCGTTTTGTGAAAGACTTGAAACTTCTATTTCTGGATTGTGAGTATGGTGACCCAGATGACATGCTCATGGATGCCATAAACGCTGGTGTGTGGGAGAAATGTGCCCAGGAAAGACTTTTAAGTGCTTTAAATGTGGAGTCAACAAATGATGAGTGTGAGGAAGAAATACTGGACAGCAACCTCACTACAGATGCAGTTCCCATAGCAACATTAGTGGAAGATAAGTGGTTAGTGGACACTGACATCCTGTCTCAGAAGTTGCAGTTTAGGATCACTGGTGCAACATGTAACACGCTCACTCTAAACTGTTACTAATCCCTAAACCACAAAGGTGAGCTTAAAACATCTAAAAGAGTGCTCAAAACCTACTCCAACCACAAAATAAAACCAATTGCATCAGTTGACCTCCCGCTAAAATACAAAGCACACTAGGCCAAAGCAGAGTTTGAAATAGTGGACATTGCACAAGAAAATGTTTTGAGCGGCACAACCGCAGAGGCACTGGGTTTTATCATGAGACTTCAAACTCTACAAGATGCTGCTTCAAACAAAGCAGGTGAAGTTGGAAATGAAGCTACAACGCCAGAGACACCTACCGGCCTTGTGAACTTCCCAGAACTGACTCACACTACTGGAACACTACCAGGTAAATACACAATAAATATTGATCCAGATGCCAAGCCTGTTGTACATCCTGTGCGCCGACAGCCTGTTGCACTCAGAGCTAAGATAGTGCAAAAGTTGCATGAAATGGTGCAAGATACCTATATCACAAAGGTTGACCAACCAACCGACTGGGTGAGCTCTATGGTAGTAGTCACAAACAAAGACAAGCTCAGAATCTGCATCGATCCAAGCAACCTGAACAATGCTATAAAGCGAGAGCATTATTCCATGCGCACAATAGAGGAAGTTGTGTCGACAATGCCCAATGCTAAGGTATTCTCGGTCCTAAATGCAAAGTCAGGTTTTCTCCAGATTGAGCTGGATGACCCGTTCCTAACAACCTTCAGCACACCCCTTGGAGGATTCAGATGGCTGAGACAACCATTTGGTATCAAATGCGCTCCTGAAATATTCCAACGCATTATGGATCAAATGCTAGAGGGCATTGGTGGAGCCACAAGTGTAATGGATGACATCCTCATAGCAGCGCCAACCCTAGCAGAACACAACAAAATTCTAGAGCAGGTTATGCAGCGAGCTACGACTTATCATTTGAGGTTAAACTTCAATAAATGCCACATTCGTCAGTCAGCCGTGCCTTATGTGGGACACTTAATAACAGCTGATGGGCTAAAACCAGACCCAGCGAAAACTGAAGCTGTTAGTTGTATGCTGCCCCCTACAAACAAGGAAGGTGTCCGAGGGTTCCTGGGTTTCGTGACAAATCTGTCAAAATTTATTCCGAACCTCAGCGAAATCGACGCACCACTAAGGCAGCCTACAAAAAGAGATGTGGAATTCATGTGGCAGCCAAGATTCAAGATTCAAGAGGTTTTTATTGCCATATTCTGTGTAGCTACACAGAGTAGGAATTTGTTTCGGTGCAAATGTGCAACATAAAAGAGAAGAACAGTAAGCAACAACATTTTTACACAATGGACAGAAAAAAAATATAAATAGAGTCAGTAGTGCAAGGAGTGTCAAAACAGTGCAAACTGAGAATGTTCAAGGTGCAGGTAGTGGGCTGGTGACTGGTTGGACATTGATGTGAGATTTAGGGGGGGGGGTTACAGGGCGTTTAAGAGTCTGACTGCAGAGGGAAAGAAACTGTTCTTGTGTCTGGAGGTTCTGGTCCTGATGGACCTTAGCCTCCTGCCTGAAGGGAGTAGTTTCAGTAGGGAATGTCCAGGGTGGGAAGGGTCGGCAGCTATCCGGCCTGCACGTCCCCGGGTTCTGGAGGCATATAGTTCCTGGACAGATGGGAGGCTGCAGCCGATCACCTTCTCTGCTGAGCGCACAATACGCTGTAGCCTGTTAATGTCCCTGGTTGTGGCACTAGTGTACCACACGGTAATGGAGGAGGTGAGGATGGACTCAGTGATGGCCGTGTAGAACTGCACCATCATCTGGGTCGGCAGCCTGGCTTTCTTCAATTGCCGCAGGAAATACATCCTCTGCTGGGCCTTTTTGAGGAGAGAGCAGATGGACGGCTCCCACTTGAGGTCCTGCGTGATGGTGGTGCCGAGGAAACAGACAGAGTCCACAATGGTGATGGTAGAGTCTGTCAGGATGAGAGGGGGTGAGGGGGCTGGGACTTTCCTGAAGTCCACTATCATCTCCACTGTCTTCTGAGTGTTCAGCTCCAGGTTGTTGATGCTGCACCACGAACCCAGCCGGTCCACCTCCCTCCTATAGGCAGACTCATCATCATTAGAGATGAGTCCGATGAGGGTGGTGTCATCTGCAAACTTGATCAGTTTGACAGAGTCATGGCTGGAGGTGCAGCAGTTAGTGTACAGGGAAAAGAGCAGAGGGGAAAGTACACAGCCCTGTGGAGTTCCTGTGCTGATGCATTGGGTGGTGGAGACATTCTTCCCCAGCCGCACACACTGCCTCCGGTCCATAAGGAAGTCAGTAATCCACCTACAGGTGGAGTCAGGCACGTTGAGCTGGAGGAACTTTTCCTGGAGCAGAGAGGGGAGGATGGTATTGAACGCAGAGCTGAAGTCCACGAACAGGATCCTAGCATAGGTTCCCGGGGAGTCCAGGTGCTGAAGGATGAAGTGGAGGGCCAGGTTGATAGCGTCGTCTACAGACCTATTGGCTCTGTAGGCGAACTGCAGAGGGTTCAGGAGGGGGGAGGTGAAGGATTTGAGGTGGGGGAGGACCAGACGCTCGAATGACTTCATGACTACAGTGCCACAGGCCTGTAGTCATTGAGGCCAGTTATGCGGGGCTTCTTGGGGACAGGGACGATGGTGGACAGTTTGAAGCAGGCCGGGACGTGGCAGGACTCCAGGGAGGTGTTGAAAATGTCTGTGAAGACCGCTGCCAGTTCGCCTGCGCAGTGTTTCAGGGTGGCAGGGGAGATGCCGTCCGGACCCAGAGCCTTCCGTGGGTTTTGCATCCGGAAAAGCTTAAGCACCTTCTCTTCTGTCACTGAGAGGACAGTGGCCAGCGCAGCAACAAGCCTTTGAGAAGCTCAAGGATGTTTGCACAACCCCCCCCTGTTCTGAAATTCTTCGATGTGTCAAAACCTGTGGAAATATACTGTGATGCAAGCAGCACCGTACTGGGAGCTGTGCTGATACAGGACGACCGACCAGTACCCTTTACATCACGGTTAATGACAGATGCAGAGACGCGTTATGCACAGATTGAAAAGGAAATGGACCGGACGGAAAGGACAATGGACCGGACGGAAAAGGAAAGAAGGGAAGAAAAGTGAGGGATATTAGAGAAAGGGGGGGGGGGTTAGGAGGGTGATAATAGGAGGGGAAGGGGAATAAGACAATGAAGCAGCATAAAGCAACAAGTTTACTGGTTGTTTACCATTACGGTAAGGTTCAAATATAGTACAAAAAGGACGGGGCCTGTCCACACAGACACTGAAATGTTATAAACACACCTGCTAGCTGCAAAAAATGTCCACATGTCAACATGTACACAAAACAGATAGTGTTCACGCACGCATACTTATGCCTTTAAACCAACTAGTATGAGATATTTCATACATTCTCTACGCAAACTATTAGTGCAAAGGTGAGCTAACACCTGTGCTCAGGTGAGTGTTTAAGTTCTTCTAAAATGGATGGAGGACTGTGTAAAGAAGGAAGGAGAGTGCCCAGCCATCCCCACACCAAGACCCCCGCAGCAGCAGCAGCCGGAACCCCCCCAAAGCCACACGGGAGCAGGCAGGGAATAACCGCCCCCCGGGCGACCAAGACCGCCACCCAGGCTAGGGCCAGCAGGACCGCCGTGAGGCTAAACCCCCATCCCCTCACCCTAATATAAGGTTATATGAGGAAGGGGGTAAGTTGGGGACAGCTGGTAGACTGTCCCCCGGTGGTCAAACAGCTGTACCCCCAGCCCAGGGGCCCCATCCCCGGAGGCGCCGACACCCCAGGCCCAGCACCACCCACCCCACACAGAGAGAGAGGAGCCAGAAAGCGCCGCCCCCCCGGAGCAAGTCCAGGCCCCCACCCCCAAGCGCAAGATGCAACCCCCCAACGACCTGTACTTGTTAGTTTGAAATAGTCAATGTTTTTTTTTACTTCTTGATTGTTGATACACCATGAAAGTGTGATTCTGAGCAGAGCATGGGGTCAAAGTGAGACAAAGCTATCAAACTTCAAATGCTTTATTTAAGACTGTCTTTTTATGTTTGAGTGTGAGTGTAAATGAGAAATGTGTGTTATTGTTGTTCTGCTGCCTCTTAGCCAGGACGCTCTTGCAAAAGAGATTTTTAATCTCAATGAGTTTTTCATTCTGGATAAATAAAAGTGAAATACAAATAAATAAAATTTAAAAAGGGTATGATAGGATTTTTAACAATTGATCAGTTTGCGGTTCGGCTGCAGGTCATTGCTCCCCAAGGGGATGGGTCAAATGCGGAGATGAATTTCCCTTCGTTGTATAAATACAGTGTAATAAAATAAAATAAAAATAAAATTACTTATCATGCACTAGTTCAAAATCCAGTGCCTACACACAAACAACAACCTCACAGACTGATACTTGTGACTGACGGCATAGTAATGCTGCTAATGATCTCAGAATTTAGTCTTTAATTTTTTGTTATGGAGTGATAATGCTTCCTAGAAAGACAAATCATGTGTTAAACGTGTGCATGTGTCATTGAATAAATATGTAACACTCCTTGAGTTACCCGCTGTAACCTACTTTCAGAAAGTTTTCCCTAAAAAACAAAGCATTTCCTTTCAACATCAAATTCCCTCTGGTGTTTTTTGTGGTAACTTTGCTGAGAACTATCTTGTCCCATGTAGAAAAAATTTGTCATGACTGATTCCTTTTGATTCATGAAATAGATCAGATGCACAAATTATTAAAGAATGCTGCCAGTGAACAAAGGGACTGTCTCAGGTGTGCTAAAGTCAGTTATTTGCACATACTGGGCTGTAATAATTGGAAGGGAGCGATGACCGTTCCTGAATGATCCAGTTAACATTCCACATTCTTAACATGTGGAGGCGTTTAAGTGATCGCTGAGTGACGCCAAAATACATTGAGTTACTATAATCTAGAGGAGAGGTGATCAAGCTATGGATTCCTGTTTATAGAGGTTTATAGAAGTTACAGAATGGTGGTACATGCATGACACGTTCATTAAACATACGTAATAAAGCCATGAATATGAGTATGTCTTTTGAAGTTACATAATGATTGCGGATAAAATACATGACATATATGTACACTGTGTAATAGTCAAATGTAAAAAATTCTGAACAGCACAACACTGAATTTTTGTAAAAACCCTCAATTTACAAATTCCTTCTGTAAAAATCAGACAATGTAATTTTCTGGATTTTTTTCTCTCATTTTGGTCTTTCATAGTTGAGGTCTACCTATAAAGAAAGTTACAGGCTTCTGTCATCTTTTTAAGTGGGAGAACTTGAACCACTGGTGGCTGACTGAATACTTTTTTCATACAAGGAAAATGTGCAAAATGTGCGTAGTGGTGGTGTGGCACGGCCTTTAAAGGTAAAAGAATACCATGTGAATTTCAACCATTGAGTATATATTGTATTTACTGTTTGTTATCGCCAGTCTCATTGAATCTTTCTTAATCCTTGTGTTGTCTTGTGGTAAAAAGTGTCCCACTACTATGTTTAATTGTAAAAATAAAACATTAACCTGCCATTTCCCAACTTGATATTTCCTGGCTTTTACTTAGGGGGCTTCAATGTGGGCTGAACATAACTAGGGGACAAAGATTGTCTTATGGGTCATTTTTGACCTGTGAATTATTTTTTATTGTTTAACCAAAAATAGAATAAAAAGATACATTTCAGTTAAATTCATAAGTATTATGATGTTTCCTCATGCACAATAGATTTTTCGATTGAAAACTCAATGAAGTTGCTTCATTTTTGACAAGGACAAGGAGAGTAAAGGAAATGTCAAGGTCACAGAAAGGCCAGCAAAGGATGAGAGAACTGTTGGGATTGTGGGGTCCATGGTTTCAATTTAGAGTCATGAGTGTCTTCTGTGGTCAGATCAGGCACATTAAAGGAAATAATTAAACAAAAGCTATGCAGTTTGGAACCATTTGAATGTACAAATGCAAAATTGATTTTTTTACAATCTGAAGGTGACTTATTAACCTATTTTTCTAGTGAATTACTAAAGAACATAAAGTTTTTTTAACAATAATAAAATCTGGTCAGGTTTCATTAGTGGTAACTCTGCTCTAAATGATCTCTTAAAAATGTGCTGCTATCAGTGAAAATAAGGACTGTCTTTGGAGTGCCAAAGGAGATAATGTCTAATACTGGGTTGTAATTATACATTTAAAATATTAAACCTCTGCTGGATCAGATATGGAGAATAAAATGAGGGACATAGCTTTTTCTTGTTTCTGTTTCATCTAAACACAGTTTGATCAAGTTTCATTAAAAACAGGAGGTCTTTGGTTTGTTGCATGTTGGCAGTTGTACTTTAAAACTGGCACCAAAATAAAACAAACCTGTTTTCAACTCTTCAGTTCTCGTAAATTAAAACGTTCAGACAAACCTGTCTTGTTAGTTTGAATACATTCAATGTTTTATTTTATATTCTTGATTGTTGATACACCGTGAAAGTGTTATTCTGAGCAGAGCATGGGGTCAAATTGAGACAAAGCTATCATACTTCAAATGCTTTATTTGGGTGGTCAAGTTATGTTTTATGTTAATTGAGTGTGAGTGTAAGGGCCAACCAGCATCTCTGTATGATGCGTTCTAGGAACTCTGGAACTTAGAATGCGACCCAACAGACAGCCAGTCCAATTCAGTCCTCTACTTTCACAATATCGATATTAAAGTTAAAAGTGCAAAGTTATAAAGAGCAACACTAACAGATTTTTACATTTAAGGTAAGTGAGAAAGTTGTGGTCTTAACATACAATTTTCACAAATGTATCATGAATGACCTACATTAGAACCATGGAAGAAGTACAAAAAAAACAATAAAAAAACTGGTAAATCTGCATTTCACTGAATTTCTTTACTTTGACATTCAGACTAAGCAGAAATCACATCATGTCAGCACCATGGTCAGCACGCACTGAGGGCCTTCACAAAGCTTTATTTTACTTAAATATTTGGATTCCCCTGATCTGCACCAGTTCCAAGTCAGCTGATAGGGCCAACCGAGGTTCCCCGCCTGGTGGGGGACAAATGTCGAGATGGGGCACTCCCAGTGGGAGACACAGTGGAGATCCATGAGAAGGGCCCAGCGAGCGTCCAGAGTTACATCTGTGTCATTACATAATTTTAACATGATACACAATATAATAATAGTACTTTTTTCTCCTTTTTTTCCTCAATTTGCTACAAAAAGTTATTGTTTCTTTCTATCACATGTAAGAGAGATTCCTATCAGGTGACATGACAATGAGCACACCTGAGAATAAGAAAAAAAGAACAGGTTGTGCAGGAATTTAGTCGTCTTTCTCCAATTAGATGCCAACCTTAAACAAGACATTACAACATTTGGCTTAAACCAGTTTGTCAAACTGAACAAAGTCAAACTCAAAGTTGAATAACAAAAATCACTAAATGCAAACTTTGTTTAAAAGAAATGGAAAACAACATTTGACTGAGAGAATTTTGTTATTCCATGAATCCACAATCTATTCCTGCTTCATCCTGAGGACAAAGGGGGTTACTGTAACCTACCCAGGCTAGTCTAAGCAGAACACACTTTGGACAGGTCAGCATTCCATTGCAGGGCCACATTCAAATGTCTAAATTACTAAATATATGTCTTTACATCTCTAAATATAAAAAAGAAGCTATTTCTCTAAGTTTGATTTTAGTTCCTCTGTGTTTATTTTCCATCCTGCAATTACAGGAGGGGGAGGTTCCCTCATGTTGGCAGGTCGGTGTCCACACCTGCAGCCCTGCCCTTAAATTCTTCTGGGTGTATATAAAGCCAGGATGGAGTTAAAGGAGGCAGACAGGGAGGAGGAAAGCCAAGCGAGGACAGCAGGATTTTTCACTGAGACCCCCTGTAGGATCATCAGAGTCTTCATTTTCTACAAAACTGCATCTGGTAAGAGAAGTTTCACACCTGCTGGAGCTTCAACATTGTAGGGGTTTCTTCATCAGTTTTGAAGTCGTCAGTGAAAAAGATTCCCAATTACCTGTTAGTGTGATTCACCCAGCCACCGGTGAGTTGCACCCACCTCTCGAATTTTTTGGCTTATGTCCCAAAGACTATGCAAAGAGGTGTGGGCGCAAGTGTCAAGTATCTTGCAGCAGAGGGAGGTGCACGTGGGTCTGCTCTGTTGGAGCGGGGAATTTTGTAATTCATTTTCATGCCGCTGTTTTATGTTGTGTCACTCTTACTTATTTTCATCCTTTTTCCACACCATAAGTGTGGAGAGGACAGGGGATGAAGACAGCGGTGCGATGTTCAGTATCAGATATGTCAAAATAAAAGCATTAGATGCAGGCCGTAGCAGGCCTGTCAAAGTAAAAACTGAAAGTCTCCTCTTTGACTTAGATATTTCCTTACATCTAGCACTACAGCAAACGTCAAATGCCGCCCTCTTTGACATGCCGCCCTGGGCACCCGCCCAACTCGCCCATATCAATAACCACCATTGACTTTGAGTTATTAATGTTGTTCCTGTTTTTTATCGAAACACAGCTGCTTTTCAGTCCAATAGAATCAGCAGATTCACTTTGAATTTATAAAGGGTTGAAAAGTTACAACAGGTCAAAGAACACGTTATTTAGGTGTCGACATCTCCTGTGTTCAAGGATTATACAATATCAGAAATGTCCAAACGTCTGGTTCTAATTAAGCAAAAATGCATTTAGTAGAGATTTTACACAGAAACCACAGCTTAAAGGGCCTATATAATGACAAATCAATTCTCTGTAATAACGTTCATTTCTCACAAAAATCAACCCCAAAGTGGTATTTTGATCTATTCACACATCTCTTAGCAATAATCTAAAAAACCTCTGATCGCCCCTCCCAATCCACAGAAACAAGGAGGATCTCCCATTATGACATCACAAAGTGAGGAACAGCCCCTTCCAGGAAGTCTGTGCTGCCAGCACCGCCCCCCTGGCTAACATACTGTCTCCCGTTCTTTATGTATAATATGCACATTCATTTTGCAAAAAATTCAAATGTTTTTTAATGGGCGGCACCCACACTGGGTGAAAGGCGGAGCCTCAGAGATCGAGTCATCTTACTACTGTGTAGGAAAATGAACTGCAGAAATTATTTTATTAAAAAAAGGTTTTCATGACAATGTCCGCAGACTTGTTAATATACTAGACTTTGCGACCGTTGTGGGCGGCCGTGGTGCAGCGGTAGGGCGGTCGACCCATGATCATAAGATTGCAGGTTCGATTCCCACCTTGCACGCCCATGTCAAAGTGTCCTTGGGCAAGACACTGAACCCCACCTTGCCTCTGGTGGGAGGTTGGCGCCAGTGTTCGGCAGCGGAGCCGCCATCAGTGTGTGAATGTGTGTGTGAATGTGTGCGTGCATGGGTGAATGGGACTGTGACTGTAAAGCGCTTTGGGCCTTTGTAAGAAGGTAGAAAGCGCTATATAAGTATACGCCATTTACCACTTACCATTAAAAACCAGGAAATGACCATACTATTGCTGGATGCTGAAAAAGCTTTTGACAGAGTCAACTGGAAGTTCCTTATTGCTGCCCTCCATAAGTTTGGTTTTGGAGAATCATTCAACAATTATATCACAACCCCAATGTATCAGTTAGAACTAATAAACAGAAGTAATTTACATTCTGTAAATGAAACAACAACAATCATTAATGAATTCTCCTCCATATCAAACTACTCCATTAATTGGGATAAGTCTGTTCTATTACCACTCAACAGGAATGCGGAACAAAGACTCACAATACCAGTTAAATCAGGAAATATCAAATATCTGGGTATCTATTTTATCTAAAAATACATGACGATCTAACACGCTGGACCAAACCTGCCTCTGTCCCTTATGGGCAAGGAAGCCACGGTAAAAATGAAAATCTTCTCAAAGTTAATTATCAATTCTCAATGATTCCCACATAACCGCCATAAAAATGGTTCAAAACATTAGACTCATCCATATCAAATTTGTTTATGGAACAATAAACCTGCAAGAATTAGTGTAAAAACTTTAAAATCTGCAAAAAGGGGTTGACGGGTCGGGGTCTCCGCTGAGGCAATCGGCGGTTGCCCCGGCCGGTTCGCTGCCTCGGCCCCGTCGAGACCTGACCACAGCTCTTCTAGGGCCGGCGCTTGGGGGTGGGGGCCTGGACTTGCTCCGCGGGGGCAGCGCTTTCTGGCTCCTCTCTCTCTGTGTGGGGTGGGTGGTGCTGGGCCTGGGGTGTCGGCGCCTCTGGGATGGGGCCCCTGGGCTGGGGGGAGGGGGGCTCGCCCCTAAAATGGGGGGGCTGGGGGACAGCTTTTTGACCAACGGGGGACAGTCTACCAGCTTTCCCCAACTTGCCCCCTTCCTCATATAACCTCATATTAGGGTGAGGGGGTGAGGGGTCCTTGATAGGGGAGGGTACTTAGACATCACTGCTAGCAAGCAGCAGATGTCTTCCTAGCACCCTACCCGCTAACTTTAACTGCACCTTAGACATTTAAGGCCCCTTGTTGGGGAGGGTGAGGGGACATCACTGTGAGTAATCAGGAGATGTCCCCTCAGTGCCCTACCTGCCAATTTTAACTGCACCCCCCTTAGTACGCACACCCCTCCCCCCTCAAAATATACATTCCAACATAAACACACACACATGCTCACACCCACCCTCACAAACACACATACACACACACTCATTTCACAAGGAAGGTGGGACCTAGGACCCTCTCTCCCCTACCCCTTCCCTGGTGGGGGGTACGGGGCCCTTGGCAATGGCGGCCGTGTCCCCTGGGTGCCAGTTTCCTGGGCCCAGCGGTGCTCTCTCCGTGTGGGGAGAGGGTTCACATTACACCTGGGTGTTCGTGTTCCTGGGGGTTGGGTTCTCGTCCTTGCCCCTGAGCGCTGGGCCCTGCTAAATTTCCAACTGTGACCGAGTCTGGTCGGGCCATGTTTACAACAGCCCTTGTGGGCCCCCCTTTTCCTGGGGGTGCTCCCCTCCAGGGCGGGTCATGTCACTCTGAGATTGTGGAACGCTGTACCTATGTGATCAAGTAACTCATTTCCTGCTTTTAGTCTTTTCCTCTTCAAAGAATTCAATCTTTCCATCCGTTGTGTTTTCTAGACCTGTGTGACCTGATTGGCCCTTCCTCCAAAATGCTCCTCCCCCTGCTGTTCCTGTTTGCTGCTGCTGCACTGACGGGTAAGAAGAAGGGCAAAATGAAAGCTGTTTAAACTTAGAAATGTCTATGAATCTTATCTGTGTATCAACCATTAAGAGTTTTTATGTTTTCCCCTTTTCTTTTTTAATGTCCTGTTATTTATTTTCAGATTTTTGCATTAAAACAGGATTTTTATTTTCTGATAAATGCTGAGTCCTCTTGTGTGTTTCCATCTTTTCAGATGCATCCTTTCAGATCCAAATAACTGAAAACACTCAGGTTAACACCAGCTTATGTCCTTTCACATATTATGGACAGGAGTACACCACAATCTATGTAAGAAATAGAAACTTTGTCAATCAAGGATGTCTTTTAGTTGAGCAAATGTTATTAGAAAAATGAAAGAAATATTTGTCTAAAAAACTACATCTCAAACTGATTACAGATAAAGTTCATCGGTGAACACATGTTTGTTTGTTTCAACGGCTATTACAACCCTGAGAGCAACGGTGACTGTATTAAGGCCCCAAACACTGAAAACGGAACATACTTCGGGTTAAATGACAACAATGATTTTTCCTATTGGTCTTACGTGACAACTGTGGTGCAGAGCTCAGTGAACACCACCACAAACGATGCAACGTGTTATTTGGGTTTCTCTGGTTCAGTAAGTATCCTTGTTTAATCTTCAAGTTTCTTAATTCAAATTAAACAGATATCAGATCAAACTCTTTCCTGGACTATAAGATCAACAATTTATAATGTTTCTTCATCGTCATAGAACACCTTTGTTCTGTTTGCCATGGGGTCACAGTCAGTTCTATATTGGGTTGCCTCTCCACAAAAAGTGAGTAAAAGAATCTATTTTTTTTAGGATAACATGTTAAATTACAGTTAATATGTTAATTTAATTTTTAAATCTTCGTCTTAATGCGAGAAAAAAATTGCATGTTTTTTTCTCTAAACTTCTTTTTTCATTTGATTTATTTTTGTCTCTTTAACTCATTTATGTGTTTCTGTTTTAGTCTGTTAGTGTTCTGGTCAAT
>CM074505.1:17604114-17621528 GCA_037389245.1 Oryzias sinensis | reverse complement strand
TGTAATTGCAGGATGGAAAATAAACACAGAGGAACTAAAATCAAACTTAGAGGAATAGTTTTTATATTTATAGGTGTAAAGACATATATTTAGTAATTTAGACATTTGAATGTGGCCCTGCAATGGAATACTGACCTGTCCAAAGTGTGTTCTGCTTAGACTAGCCTGGGTAGGTTACAGTAACCCCCTTTGTCCTCAGGATGAAGCAGGAATAGATTGTGGATTCATGGAATAACACAATTCTCTCAGTCAAATGTTGTTTTCCATTTCTTTTTAACAAGGTTTGCATTTAGTTTTTGTTATCCAACTTTGAGTTTGACTTTGTTCTGACAGTTTGACAAACTGGTTTTAGTCAAATGTTGTCCCGTCTTGTTCAAGGTTGGCATCCAATTGGAGAAAGACGACTAAATTCCTGCACAGCTTGTTCTTTTGCCAGTTTTCTCTTTCTCAGCTGTCTTCATAGTCGTGCCACTTAATAGGAGCCTCTCTTTCATGTGATAGAAAGAAACAAGACCAGTTTGTAGGATATTGAGAAACAAAAGGAGAAAAAGTACAAATAAATCAACTCAATTCAATTTTATTTGTATAGCCCAAATTCACAGCAACAGTCATCTCGGTGGACTTCTTATAGGTAATTGAAAAAGTAAAACATAAATTCAAAAGGATCATGAATACATAGAATTCAATAGGAAAATACCCAAATCAACTGACAAACTGACTAAGCTATACTGGCATCCCTGCCCTTAGACCCCCCTTCGCAGTAAGGAAAAACTCCTAAAAAAGTCGATTTTGGAAAAAACGAAGAAACCTCAGCGGTGTCCAGATGAAGGACGGATCCTCCCCCAGGACGGACAGGCGATTTACCAGAACTCTTAGAGAAGAATTAACTTATCTAACGCTACAACTACATATACAAAGTCCAGCATACAAGCTTCATCCAGACAGAGTTGGGGGACGGCCGGGGGCACCAGACAAGCCGAAGACAGGAACCACAGCCAGGTGTAGGAGCAGCAGCAGAGACGAGGGACACGACCAGGTACAGAGCAGAGACGAGCCAACTGGAATCTGGAAAGAGGGGCAGTACATGAATCGCACTGCACCAAACAGAGGGATGGAGAACTAAGTGATGAATAATAATCAAGAAGAGAAGGAGGGGAGAAATAGATGAGAATGGAGGACAGAACCCCAGAGCACCATAGTTACCCCAGCTTCAACTTCTAGCAGCCTTTTAAAACAAATTGTTATTGTTATTAAGTTTAATTTAGAAATTTACATTAAGTTAAATAATCTCTGAATACTAACTAGTCTGACAATAAGCCTGTCCAAAGAGGAATGTTTTCAGTCTAACTTTGAATGTAGAAACCGAATCAGCCTCTCTTACATGAGCTGGGAGTTTATTCCATAAGACAAGGGCTTGGTGGCTAAATGCTCTACCTCCAACCGTACTTTTACTAATTCTTAGAACCACAAGCAGTCCTGCATTTTGCAAGCGAAGTGTCCTGTTTGAGTGATAAGGGACTATAAGGTCTTTGATATAAGATGGGGCCATACGATGTTAGGCCTTATAACAGTGGTTCTTAACCTTCCTGGAGCTACCGAACCCCACCAGTTTCAAATGCCCATTCACCGAACCCTACTTTAGTGTAAAAGAAAATCATTTTTTTTTCCAAATTCAAGACATATAGTTTTTCTACAGGTGCACAAATTGAACCGTGCAGAACAAAACCAACATTGTGCATGAACTAACAACAAATTACATACCTGCAAATCAGTGTGACTTCTGCTGTTGCCTTTGAGAGACCAGTTCATATTTGCGTGGCTTCCCTTTGGCAAGTGCTCCTCTCATGTCATTTTCAGGGCAAAGTTTGTTCCTTTTCTTTGTTTTTATGTCCAGCATCCTCGAAAAGGTTGCTCACAAAGATATGTTGTAACAAATGGTATAAAAAACTCCAGGGCTTTCTTGGCAATAACTGGATACTTTTCCATTTCTTGACACTAAAACGTTAAGACCGTTGTTGTTCTGAAGAGTTGCTGTTGAACCTGGCTCCGCTGAGAATATAAAATTCGCCATTTTTAACGCAGCTGGTTTTACCAGTGTTTCACCAATGTGTGTGGCTTGCTCTGCTTTGCGATCAGGAACGCAACTTCATATGATGCTGTGAGGATCGGTTTGTTAATGGGAACAAATCCAAGAGCACGCAGAGTGGTCTTATCATCAAACCTGGCTCTCTTTACCTTGAATTCAGCAAGCGTTGTGTTCTTATAGTCTCCATCTCCATGTAGCTTCTCAAAGTGTTCCTTTAGTTTTGCCGGTGCGAGGCTGGAGTTGCTCAACTTGGCATTGCAAATCATGCAGATAGGACGCTGACTCCCACCCCGTTCCGTGACACATGTGAATCCATACTGTACATATTCGTCTGAACACTTTCTTTTTTGCTCGACATAGTTTGTATGGATTAAAATATGAAGAAAGTAATAACATGATGTACTTCGACAAAATTCATACGTTGGCTCACTCCTGAGTGCGCTTAATTCCTCGCAGCACTAATTGGCCAAGCAATATCATGTGGTCATTTGTAGCCAGTGATGGCCAAGCGGGGCATACCATTGCGTACAGACATGATGAGTCGGTGTGTCTTAACCTCCGCGGCAGAGGCTCCACTGAACCCCTGAGACCGACCACCAAACCCCTAGGGTTCGATCGAACCCAGGTTAAGAAGCACTGCCTTATAAGTTAACAGGAGGATCTTGAACTTCATTCTAGAATCTCCCAATAAATTAACATATATCTCAAGTTAAACTAGAAAGTACTTAGTCTAACTAAGTCAGTTTACTTATGACACTTGTCATGACATCCGCCGCCCCTCCCTCACAGCGGCTGCTCCTCAGGTCTGATTCTCCCACCTGTACGCCTCAGTATTTAAGCCTAGTTCAAGCTATTGATCAAGTACCCGGTCTATGTTAATGCTCCAGGACCTCAAGCCAAGTGTCTACTCACCCTTCACGCTTCAGAAAACCAAGCATTCAGCCTCCTCGTCAGCCGACACTCTCACTCCGTGCTTACTGCAGCTCCAAATCGGATCCTCCCCGAGATCCTGTTGTTCAAGTGGCTTAGTTTTATATATTTTTATATCACCAACACACGAGACACACTTGTAGCTTCACACATGTTCCGCTTTTTATTCAACTTTCCTCCAGGCACAAATCAACACATACAAAGGTTCCTACCCCTTTGTGTCACCTGATACTACATCCCCCTTTCTTCAATGAAGAACGTCAGGGTAACACAACAAAAGGATTTCTCATTAGTAACACTGCACTGCTCCTCTGTAAAGTGTTCATACACATAACCAACATAGACTGCACATCCAAGTGAAACCATTAACAACTTCATGCATTTCAACATAAAAAACAAAAAGTTCTATCTATGAGGAATGAGATAGACTACTCAGATCCTCAATCTGAGTGTGGGGATTATTCTGCCCCAGAACTCACTCAGTTCCTATTGTTTGAACAAACATGGTCCTTTAGGTACGCTGGCGGCGCCCTGGCTCTTACTGGAAAACGTCTCCCAGACACTGAAGTCTCCTGTTCCAACTCATGTTCTTCAGGGGCCACGCCTCTTGTATCTTCCAGGGAGGAGAGAGCAGGTGTTTCTGGTGCCACAGGGGTTGGTGAAAGATGGTATCTGTTCCTCTGCAGGACCCCCTTTGGTGTATCTATGATGTACGACCTTGGAATATTTGCAGCCGAAACAACCGTGCCCCTCTCCTGCAGACCTTTAACCCACACATGATCTCCAGGCTGTAACTGAGACAAATCATGTGCTCTGTGTCTGCCGTTATAATCTTGCTGAAGCTTTTGTCTGTACTTCTGCTCAATCTCCCTTAGCCTCTTCATATACGCACCTTCTGGATTAAGCTGAGAAGTGATCATAGGAAGAGTCGTTCTTATCCTTCTACCCATCAGAAGTTCTGCAGGGCTGTATCCATTCGCTAGAGGCGCAGAACGATAAGCCATGAGAGCAAGATATGGATCCCCAGACTTCTTGAGAAGATTCTTGACCGTCCTCACATCTCGTTCCGCCTCACCATTGCTCTGTGGGAAATGCGGGCTTAAAGTCAAGTGTTTGAAGTTCCAGCAGCGCACAAATTTACGGAAGTGCTCAGAACTAAATTGTGGTCCATTATCCGTGCGCACCTCATCCGGAATGCCGTGTCGTGCAAACACAGATTTACCGTATTTTCCGTAGTATAAGTCGCTCCGGAGTATAAGTCGCACCAGCCCAAAAATGCATTAGAAAGCAGAAAAAAACACAGATAAGTCGCACTGGACTATAAGTCGCATTTTGACGGGAAATTTATTTGACAAAATCTGAGACCAAGAACTAATAAATTGCACAACCTCATACGACACAATCATAGCAGACTGTGTATCTCATAATTTCACAGTAATTCTTTCTCATACTTATTTATTTATTCTTTTCATGAAGCATCATTGGCCAACTAATACTCTGTTTTCGTCCTGTATTTGTAGAAACAGTTGTCATTTTTATTGCATTTCTGAATCTATGAAATCATTGGAAAATAGATTATGTTTTTAGCCTTCAAGATCTTACTGTAAAAAAGGTTTGCTGATTCTCTGAGTCACTTAACATACTCTTAACACTTAACATACCTCATGCATCAAATTGACCCAGGATCATCGTCTCTGTTCCTCACAAATGAACATAACAGGAGGGTTAACAATGTATTTATTTCAATTTATTTCTAATATAAGTCGCTGCGGAGTATAAGTCGCACCCCTTGGCAAACTATGAAAAAAAGGGCAAGTTATAGTCCGGAAAATACGGTAAATTCAATAACACCTTCAGATGTTGTAGATGTCAGCTTGGCCACTTCAAAGTACCTGGAATGATAGTCCACCACAATCAAGTAATGCTGCGAACCAAACTGAAACAGATCTGCTCCTACTGTGGACCATGGTCTTATAGGAAACTCAGTAGGAATCAAAGTTTCCTTCAGGTTTGTTCTCTCACGAGCACAGACATCACATTTTTCTATCATTTCTGTCAACTCTTTACTGAGACCTGGCCACCAAACTGACTGCTTTGCTCTTGCTCTGCATTTGGTTATCCCCCGATGTCCTTCATGCAGCTTTGAACGATTGTCCTTCTTCATTGATGCAGGAATCACTATTCTGCTACCGTAAAGTAGCAAACCGCTGTGAACTGAGAGATCTCCTGAGTACTGCAAGTAAGGCTGCAGGGATCTGTCAGCTGAGAATTTATCTGGCCATCATTCCACGCAGCACTTTTTGAGTTGCTGAACTATGACGTCATGGTATGTGGTATGAGTCTTAATTTGCTGAAGTCTGCTCTCAGTAGCTGGTAGGCTGCTTATGACCGCATCCAAATACAGGTTGATATCTTCCTCCGATAAGTCATAATCATTCCCTCCAACAGGAGCTCTTGACAGAACGTCTGCCGTTAAGATGTTTTTGCCTGCTACATGAGAGATGGTAAAAGAAAACCTCATCAGTCTCATACGTAAGCGTTGTATGCAGGTTGGCAGCTCATCCAATCTCTTTGAACCCAGCAGTAGGACTAACGCTTTGTGATCCGTTTCCATGTGAAAACATTTCCCGATGAGAAACTCTTGAAACCTCTCACATGCCCACGTCAAGGCCAACGCCTCCTTCTCAATTTGGGCGTAGCGCTGCTCTGTTTCGCTCAAAGCTCTGGACGCATACGAGACCAATTTCCATCCTCCATTTTCTTGTTTTTGGAAGAGAACCGCGCCCATCCCATAGGAAGAAGAATCTGCAGACACCAGCATTTCAGCATTTGGGTTATACAGAGCGAGTCCCGGGGGTGTTGTCAGATCAGCTCTGATACTCTCAAAGGCTTTCTGCTGCTGTGAACCCCAGTTCCACATGTTGGACTTCCTCAGCAGGTCTCTCAGAGGGCGTGTCTTTTCTGCCAGGTGAGGCAAAAACTTTCCAAGGTGATTTGCCATTCCAAGGAAACGTCTCGCATTGTTAGGCTCTTGCATGCCTGTGATGGCTTTAACCTTTTCAGGGTCTGGGCTGACTCCTGATGCTTCAATAATCTGACCCAAGAATTTAATCTTGCTTTTTGAAAACTCACACTTGTCATTTAATGTGAGACCTGCCTCTTGGAGACTAGATAATGCTCTTCTCAGTCTGTCATCATGTTCTTCTTGTGTGGTTCCCCAGATGAGAACGTCATCCATCTGACACAAAACTCCTTCGAGACCTTCCAGGATGACTGACATTCATTTCTGGAAGTGCTCGGATGCAGACAAGATCCCAAAACACAGACGATTATAGCAGTATCGTCCAAAAGGAGTTATAAAGGTGGTCAACAGAGAAGAGTCTTTAGATAGTGGAATCTGCCAGAATCCAGCATTAGCATCCAACTTTGAAAAGACTTTGGCTCCAGCCAGCTGCCCTAATGTGTTTTCAACAGACGGAAGAGGATGTTTTTCTCTTAACACAGATTTATTCAGTTCGGTTAGGTCAGTGCAGATCCTCACCCTGCCTGTGCGTTTTGGCACCACCACCATGGGTGCACACCACTCAGTTGGCTGGTCTACTTTTGAGATGACCCCCTGCTGCTCCATTCGGGTCAGCTCCTCCTTAACCTTTGGCATAAGGGGAAGAGATATGCGTCTTGGTGTGGACAGAGAGAAAGGCTGAGCGTTCGGCTTCAGCACAATGTTGTACTCTCCCTCCATTTTTCCGAGTCCACTGAAAAGCCTAGGGAACTCCGTTTTAACAGTTGCTGTGGAGTCCAGAATGATGTTCTCTACTCTGGCAATCAGCTGTAGAGCAATAGCTGCTGCCCCACTCAGGAGCGGCATACTCAAACCTTTCACAACATAGATGTCCTCCGTTGTGTTTTTGTTATTTTGTGAAGGTTAGCTGTGAACATACCTTGAACTTGTAAAGGTGAACCTCCTGGTCCTCGTAAGACTTTCGTTGGCTTCTCCAGCTTGCCAAACTGTCCTTCTTCGTACAGCTTCTCTGAAACTGCAGTCCCATCAGCTCCAGTGTCAATTTTAAACACTGTGCTATGGCTGTTCACATTTACTTCTGTGATCCAAGGACTTATTGTGTCTTTATCAGACATTGACCCTGATAAAACAAATCCATCATTTGAGTCCTCTGTCACCATAGCAATGTTCATGTCTTTCCTCTGTTTGGTTCTGCAGACTCTTGCATAATGTCGCGCGTGCATCCCATCCACCTGCACATCTGCTCTGAAGCTTTGAAGCCCATCGAGACGACTGTTGTTGTGATTTTGGGCTATACAAATAAAATTGAATTGAACTGAATTGAATTGAAGTTACTGTGAAGCATCTCTTGCTGCCTTTTAACCTGCTCACTCTGTCGCGCTCTATTTACTGCTTTTTCTAAAGTCAGCTCTGGATCCATCTGTAGTTGTTCTGATAACCGTTTGTCTTTCAAACCCACAACAAATCTGTCTCTTACCATCTCGCTGTGAAGGGCGACTTAGCCGCAGTGCTTTGCCAGGCATTGCAGTGCAGTGTGGAAGCTGTCGACCGTGTCTCCCATCTCCTGCTGTCGTTGGTTAAACTTTGCTGTTTCAAAAATTCTATTTCTGCGAGCAACAAAATGAGCGTCCAGCCTTGTCTAGACTGTGTGGAAGTCGACTGCCTCCTCCAGACTCAGGTGCAGTGAGACCAGAATATCCTCGGCTTCCTCCCCCATGGAATAAATCAGTGCATTCACTTGGTTCTCCTCGGCTTGAGTCTCCAAACCAGACGCAATCCGGAACATTTCAAAACGCTTTATTCGCTTAGGCCAGTAATCTGCCTTGAAGGAAAACTTCTGAGGTGGGGGTACCTGAAATCAACTCTAGGCGGCCGTCCCGGTCTTCGATGGCGACTACGAGCAGCAAAATCCACACTTTTTTTTCTTCAGTTCAAACCCCTCCTGGGTTCATTTCTGACACCATGTTCAAGTGGATGAGTTTTATATATTTTTATATCACCAACACACGAGACACGCTTGTATTCAATTTCACTCCAGGAACAAATCAACACATACAAAGGTTCCTACCCCTTTGTGTTACCTGATACTACACCTGTCATCCCCAGCACCGGCATCTAGAAGACCTCCTTATTCAAGGTTTACATGCTTATCCCTGCTTCTCTCTAAGAGATATTTTTTTTCGTCTTCCTCCTCTCAGTCTGCCGGCAACTCCCATCACTTGCAACACCCTCTGGTGTCTACTCTGCATACTGCAAGTTCCAGCTCGCCAGTCTCCTCAGCCAATAAATATTTAGTTGTATTCTTGGGTCTGTCGTTTTTGGTTGGTCCTCAAGATCCTGGCCTGACAATTCTCTTATGTCATGACTCTGTATTATTGACCCCCCCCCCATCTTCCCTGATCCCCCCATTTATTACATCCCACTCCCCTCCCTCTCTTTTTCGTCTGGTCCAACAAGGAATGCATATAAATATAGTTACTATACATAGATAAGCTTAATTACAGACTTAAGGTCCATTTGCCACAAAAATACACGAAACATATAAAAGACTTAATGGTAAAAAGAAAACACTGAAACAGGTATGAGAAAAATGACATAAAAAGTATTAGATAAAAACAATGTCATAAAAGTATAAAAATCAATGACATGGGAATATGAAAACAATGAGATAAGAGTATAAGAACAATAAAAAACAGGTTTCATGAACTTAATAAAAAGACTAAAACTGCTGACTTAAACAAATAAATTAAAATATTAAAAGTTTAAAAAAGACGATCGTACCAAAACCTCCAAATAGGGGATTGGTATCTAAAAGTGCTGTGCTTTACATTGGTGAGAGTTAAAATGATATCATTATTTGAAGCATTAAGACGACAAATAAAACCATATATAAAATGTCTTAATAACGCTTGGAGAGTATTAACTCTAGCACCAACAAACAAACTGCTTGCGCTGCACCACCTAGGCTGTTTTACTAAAATCCTTAGGGCATCATTATAGGCAACCTGTACCTTCCTCATGCTGGATGCCCTATAATTTGTCCACAGGTGGGCAGTATACAAAGGTGTGCAGTAATTTTTCTAATAAAATAATTTTAAGATTGTCTGAGCATGAATAAAACCTGAGTGCAAGCGTGTTTGCCTGAGCATATAAAATACATCATTGTCTGTGGATATCATCATCATCTGTAAGCTTATCGTTGATGACATGACCAAGATATTTGACTTTGTGACAGACAGCAAGCTCAGAATTAGACAGTTTAAAAGCAGGAAAATTCCATGCAATATCATCCTTTGTCCGACAAATCATGACAGCACTTTTGCTGGAATTATATAAAATATCATTCTTAAAACCAAATTCTGAACAGACATTTAAAAGTTGTTGTATAACGGAACTGCTGGGGCTGAAGACAACTAAATCATCTGCATACATGATTTACCTTAAAACCACCGACCATGCAACCGGTATTACATGCATTCAAGTCTTTCGACAGGTCATCAATGTACAAGTTTATAAATAAAGCTTAGCCTCAAAAACAAAAGGGGTTTATACAAATATACATTTTGTCTGAAGATCCATGAACCCCTGTAACAGTAACATCTGTTCAACACAAGAGGCCTTCAGCTCTTTTCTGCTTGCACAGCTGTTGGACAGGACAGGTAGAAAAAAAAAAAAAACTGGTAAAGTCTAAACACACTATTCATCAAGGGTTTTGGCCGGTGTTTGACCGGTCGGTGTTTGACCAGCAGGTATTTTCATAATTTCGGCTTTGAGGCATTTAAAGGTTTTGATTGGTTGAGAATAATGCAGTTCATGCATATTTCACATAGTTGATCACAAATATTATGTATATCATTTACACCGGTGCAGGATTCTTCTGATGCAAATTAGTGGCTTTTCACAAAGCAGTGTGACTGCTGTTAGTCACATGCACCCATACAGTGGGTTGACCTGTGTGGGTGCTTTGGGTTTTTAGGTTGTGCTTGGAGGGAACTCAGGCGGGTCTTGTAGTTCCCTTGTGGTTTGTAGTCCAATCACAAGAAACATTGTAAAAATGGAACGTACCACTGTGGTGTGTTTCCTGTAGTATCTGTATGGCTAATGGAAGTTGGACACACTTATGACGTCCAGGTGATGAGGTTGTTTCCTCACGCCACATTCTAGTCGTTATAAAGGTGCAAGTACTGGCTCCTTACTGACTGTCTGTTGTAATATAAAAAAACATAATTTTTTAGTTGTATTTTGATCTTTTACTCCGCCACAGTGTCCCTCAAAATGAGGCTTCTTACAGCAATTAGGTCAAAGGTATTTGCAGTTAAAGATAAATACATTAGATTAATTAATTTACAGGATATGATTAATTAATCCTCCAAAAACTTGATTGCATGACATAACTTATTTGTTTTTTTATTAATAAATGATATAAATTGTTTGTTGATCCACATCTAATGATCAGAGTTACTCAAAGCAGTGTAGGATTCTTCTGGTGGACTTGGTTTGTTGCAGTTTTAGTTTGTTTGCATTGAGTTCACTTCATCTTTTATTTTGTAGGATTTCCTTTTTTGTGTTGTATTCGAGTTTTACTTTGGTCTCCATGTGCCCTCATTAATTCCACATGTGTCTCGTTTGTCTGTATGTAATTAAGTCCTGTCCTTCCCTTCCTCCTGTGATGATCCATATAATGAATTTCCCCTGGTTCCTGTGTAATTCAGGGTTTTGAGTTGTTCTGTTCTGCTCAGCAGTGGATTTTTTTTTATGCTTTAGTATTAAAGACTTTGCTCATCTGGAAACTCCTCTCAGCACCTGGGTCCTCCTCCAGAGCCCTCCGTGATATTGTTTCTTTGAAATAAACAATTACTTTTTTCATCTGGACAAACGCACGGCCCCTTGTGTCAAATAGTCCACTTCTTGTGAAAAGCAATTGAAACTAATAATTAATTTTCAAATATTTTCTTTTCAATAAGAAACTATATGAGCGGGATAACGTCCTTCAAAGTTTCCATTCTCAGAATTTAAAAGATGTTCAACGCTACTTCACTTTGGGCAGTTCACACATCCATCTATTAATAATAATATGTATCCCTTATTAATAGCTGGTAATTGTCTATAATATACAATATGTTTTTTTATAAAGATGATCTGGACCAAATTGGATTCCTAAAGGGGTTTTTCACTTAGCTTGATCATTTTTGCTGTTTCTTCAACCAAGCTGCTTGAAGACAGCTTGGTTGTAAAATAGGACTTTAAAAACAAACTGACTTGAAAAAACATCTGTTCAATAAATGATCGTTACAATCTTACCAAACCCTTGTTTTCCCTCATTTACACCTTGCTTTGAGAGTTAGATGGTGAATCAATAAACAACAACATTGAATCATAAAATCACTGAATGCTTTTGTGCCAACAGGACATGAAAAACAGCATTCTGCTTAGTCTAATTATAGGGAAGTCATTAATATAAACACATTTTGTTTTTGTTTTTCAGTCTGACAGTCCTACAGTCACGACTAGATCATCATCAGCATACGTGGCAAAGCTCTTGGTTTAGGCCACGTATAAAAGGGAGAAATGTTTCTGTCAGGACTGATGAGTCATCTTCATTTGTGGCTTCTCTTCTCTTTCCTATGGGGTACCGCAAGGTTCTATTGTTGGTCCTGCTCTTTTTTCTGTTTATCTGCTGTTGTAAAAGGTTGAGTGCATTGATGGTGCAAAACATTTGCTGAGACAGAATTTTTCTGTATTTGAATGATACGAAAACGCAAAACATTGTTTTGGAGACACCTCAAAAGCCATCTATACTGCTGTTAGAAATCTGGGGGTTCTCTTTGACAGATGCTTTAAATTGGCAAACAAATTTAAAATGTTGTCAAAATGAGTTTCTATCACTTGCGTTTTTTAGCTAAAGCGAAAGCCTCCGTGAGTCACAATGACCTAGAAACAGCGATCCACGCCTTGATCACCTCTCAGATTATCATAACTCAATGTACTTTGGTGTTACTCACTTAACTGCCTCTACCTTAGATCAGAATGTGGACTGTTAACAGGAACATTCCAGGTGAGGGCACATGCCTCCAGGCTTTAGCTCACTGGCTCCATGTCAATTTACCTGTCCATAGCTATCCTACAGTTTTAAGCTCTCCAAAGCTGCATCGGCCTAATCTACCCATGTCACGTCAAACACTTAGGGGGACCGTGCTTTGTCTAAGGTTGACTTTGTTATAAAATAAAATTCCTGCAGAAAAGCACATGACATCAGACCTTATCATCAGACTGTATTAGCTTTAAACATTAACTAAACATAATTCTGATACTCTGTAGTTGGTAGCTTCTAATGTTCTTTTACGTGTCGTATTACTTATGTATTTTATTGCAGTTTGTAAGTTTATGTTTTTTTGTTTTTTTTAAAGCTTCTTAATCTCTAATTTATTTTGACCTCTTCGTAATATAAAGTGCTATTTAGATCAAGTTTCAGTCTTTAATTCTTTTATTTTGTGTTGTTGCATGCAGCAGCCAACACACGAGAAGCCAAAGAGCTCTTGCTTGTAATTCTCCTTTATCAAACTGTGTTTAGATACAGCAGCAATAAGAAACAGGAGAAAACAGGGTCACTCATTTTATTCTCCAAATTCTGATTTAGTGAAGTTTTGTTTATTTAAATGTATAATTGCTAGCTCAGTTGGTTAAGCGCAGGGCTGCTAATGTCAATGTCTGATTCTGAGAATTTGAGCTGGTTCCTGTTTGTCTCTGAGTCTCATGTTCAAACTCTATTCCCCCTGGAGAACCAGAATCTGAACTGTTGTTTCATCACACCAACCCTTCTGCATTGATTATTGATGCAGCAGTGCTCATGTGGATGTTAAAGGCTGCAAAACGGTTTGACTACCAGAAGGTTGAAGCAGAGGACTTTTGTCAGGGACAGACAGTCAGGGGAGCCCGTAAGGCACTGCTTGGTCAGACCCAAAGGTAACATGTACAGGTAAAACAGCAAAAAATCACAACTCAATTTGAGATTAAAATTATGGACTAAACCTGAAAATCCTGATAGTTTGGTATTTGGTTGATCTTGTTCACAGACTCATCCGCCTCCTGGTTCTTTTACTGTTTTATCCGTCAGATGATCCAGAGATTTTATGTTTTTTCATCTACAGTGTTCCTCCTCTTGTACACATTTCACATATTCATCCATCAAAGATTCACATATTTGAATTTGAATTTTTTTTTAATATTTCAATGCAATAGTAGGATTTTTGTTGCGTTGTTTATATTTTTATATGTATTTAAACCACAGAATTGATCCTCAGTGCAGCTTTGTCTGCAGCTCCCCCAGGGGAGGGCTCAAAGAATGTCTGCATTTGTGTGCATGTGTGACAACCAGGAGACATTAACTGAATTTATTACAGTGTTGTTTTTGTTGACCTGTTTTTTACCAGTTACTTTGTTGTTTTGCCTTTATTTAAAAAAAATCTACATTTTTTTTTCAATGTGACTTTTTTATTTGCTATTTTGCACTGCAACTTTGATAGTGATATTGTTAATATTATACTATACCATTATTGATAAACATGTTCAAGAAAAAAAGTCTCTTTATCCACATATTGGTAATTTAGCCCTGTAAATACTTGGTATTGGATTGATACGAAAAAGTGCAGCCCAGTATCTGCAACTCACTAACTCTGGCACTCCAAAAACAGTCCTTTTGTTGGCTGGCAGCATTCTTTTCTAAGTTTATCATTCGTTCATTCATTTTCAAATTAATTTTGTCCCTTTCGGGGTCACGGGGCGGCCGGAGCCTATCCCGGCCACTTGTGAGTGAAGGCAGGGGATAACCTGGACAGGTCGCCAGTCTGTCGCAGGGTACAATGTCCTCAATCACACACCTGTGGACAATTTAGACTTGAGTTGCCAATTATGGAGCATGTTTTTGGACAGTGGGAGGAAACCAGAGATCCCGGAGAGAACCCACACATACACAGGGAGAACATGCAAACTCCACATAGAAAGGTTCCCATTGATGTTCTGTTTCAGGTCCCCCAGCTGGGACTTGAACTGGGGGCCTTCTTGCTGTGAGGCAAGAGCGCTAACCACTGCCCCACCATGCAGCCCTCTTTTCTATGTGGTCCATCTAATCTACGTCATGTATCTGAATTATAATCTACGTCATGTATCTGAATTATAGTCATGACACATTTTCCAAATGGACTAGATATTTCTCAGCAGAGTCACCACCTAAAACACCTAAGGGAATTTTATGTTGTACACTTTGTTCTTTAGTGAAACATAACTCAAAGTAGGTCATAGCAAGTTACACAAGGAAACAAATTAATTACCAGAATGCTGCATATTTATTCAATGACACATGCACACACATTTGACACGTGATTTGTCTTTCTAGGAAGCAAAATGCTGAGATCATTAGCAACATTTTGATGCTAAATTCATTTTATGTGGAATTTAAAATGTTCTCCATGAATATGCTTTGGTTTCTTGTTTCAATTATCAGTCTGTGAGGTTGTTGTTTGTGTGTGGGCACTGGATTGTAAACTAGTGCATGATAAGTAAACTGATTGAGAAAAACTGATCAATCATTAAAAACTCTATCAAGCCCTTTTTAAATTTTCTTTAAATGTATTTCACCTGTCATGGTTCAGATTTCTTTCTATTGGTTTTTGCCTTCGGTCTTGTTTTTCATGTTCGAGTTCTGTTTCCTGTTTTATTTTGAAAGGTTTACTGTTATGTCATGCTTTTGAGTTTTACTTCCCTGGTCCCAATCACTTCTGATCATGTTCCCCTGTGTCTTGTCATTCCTGTTTGTATTTACGTCTTGTCTTTGCCTTCCTCTTGTGCTGGTCCCTTAACGTCTCTTTCCTGACTCCCTTCTGCCATGTGTTGCTGCTATGCCCACAGTGAGTTTTAATTTTGTTTACTTGCTCTGCAGCGCTTTCTGCTACTTTAATAAACCCCTTGCCCTTGATCTGTGTCCCTACCGTCTCTGCATTTAGGGTCCTTCCTGCTCACCAGCCCCCTCAACCAGACATCACCTTATTTATCCAGAATGAAAAACTCATTCAGATTAAAAATCTCTTTTGCAAGAGCTTCCTGACCAAGAGGCAGCAGAACAACAATAACACACATTTCTCATTTACACTCACACTCAATCAACATAAAAAGACAGTCTTAAATAAAGCATTTGAAGTTTGGAAGCTTTGTCTCACTTTGACCCCTTATTTTGCTCAGTCATACTATAATGGGGTCTTGACAATCAAGAATATCGGAATACATTGAATGTATTCAAACTAATAAGACAGGTTTGTCTGAACGTTCTAATTTATGAGAATTGAGGAGTTGAAAACGGGTGCATTTTATTTTGGTGCCAGTTTTAAAGTACAACTGTCAACATTCAGCAAACCAAAGACCTCCTGTTTTTAATGAATCTTGATCAAATTGTGTTTAGATAAAACAGAAACAAGAGAAAACAATGTCCCTCATTTTATTCTCCATATCTGATCCAGCAGAGGTTTGTTCATTTTTAAAAGTATAAATACAACCCAGTATTAGACATTATCTCCTTTGGCACTCCAAAGACAGTCCTTGTTTTCACTTTTAGCAACACATTTTTAAGAGATCGTCTCCAGCAGAGTTACCACTAAAGAAACCTGACCAGATTTTATTGTTGTTAAATCAAACTTTTTGTTCTTTAGTAATTCACTCGAAAAGTAGTTTAGTAAGTCACCTTTCAGATTGTAAAGACTCATATTTGCATTTGTACATTAAAATGGTTCCAGAGATCATTTCCAGCAGAGTTACCTGCCGTTACCCTGTGAGCCAGAGACGAGGTAAACGGTCAGGTACATGAGCACAGATGAGCCAAATGGAGTCTGGAAGCTCTCCCACTCACCTGGAGGGGAGAGGAAAAGAGGGACAATACATGAATAGCACTGCACAGAACAGAGGCATGGAGAACTAAATGATGAATAATGATCAAGAATAGAGAAGAGAAGGAGGGAGAAATAGATGAGAAAACAGGACAGAACCCCAGAGCACCATAGTTACCCCAGCTTCAACTTCTAGCAGCCTTTTAAAACACATTGTTATCGTTATTAAGTTTAATTTAAACAACTTAACATT
Source organism: Oryzias sinensis (assembly GCA_037389245.1). Taxonomy (NCBI): domain Eukaryota; kingdom Metazoa; phylum Chordata; class Actinopteri; order Beloniformes; family Adrianichthyidae; genus Oryzias; species Oryzias sinensis. Next base: position 17,605,365 of record CM074505.1, on the reverse strand, counting down.
AAGTTAAATAATCTATGAATACTAACTAGTCTGACAATAAGCCTGTCCAAAGAGGAATGTTTTCAGTCTAACTTTGAATGTAGAAACTGAATCGGCCTCTCTTACATGAGCTGGGAGCTTATTCCATAAAACAGGGGCTTGGCCCAGCACCCAGGGACAGGGGCCAGAACCCACACCACAGTGACACGGACACCCCCGGCTCAAGTATGATCCCCGGCTTCTGGCCTTGCCAGAACGCTCAGGGATCCCTCTCCCTGGGTGGATAGAGGACCGCTGGGCCCAGTAAACCAGCACCCAGGGTACACAACCGCCATTGCCAAGGGTCCAGTACCCCCCACCTGGGATGGGGTAGGGGACTACAGTAGGGGACAGAACCACAAATTAGCCGCAGCTTCAACTCTGTTATTGTCCCGCCTCTTCATCTGTCTTTGTCAATAATTTTTGGACGCATAATCATGTCATCAGTATGACCAATCAAAGGTAGTTAACATCCTCACTTCCTTGTTCAAATTCGGAATTTAAATTACTAATATGAAGCCCATGGAGATGCATGTTAAAGTGAATTTGGGCAACACAAATTAAATTCAATTGAATCGAGTGTTCACCCGGACCATTGTATAAATAAAATTTAGCAAACATTTAGAACCATTGTCCTTGAATGGCTACAGCACTCAATCACTGCTCAGTTCTAAAAACACATCTTCCTAACGGTCCTTGCTAACTTTTGTAAGAGTTTGATTCACGTGTTTGAGCTTTTTTTTGTCTCTTCAGTCAAAATGTAAATTATAAATTGTTATTATACAGTTAAAGATCCAGCTAATTGTAAACATAAAAAAAGACTTTTTCAAAACCAAGAATTGTGGTGGTAGTGAGTACACAGAGATGAAAACTCAGGCTTTTCTTTAACCACACGTTTTATTATTATTGCTGAAAAACTGTAAACAACCACAAAAACAGAAACATATGCCATTATTGTCATACATTTTCCCCCAAAAGTTTAAAAGGAAATCAATCAAAAGGACCAGTTCAAATGAAGCAGAATTGGATGGTTTAGATGGTACATGTACACGACCCAATAGAAAGACAGTAAACACCAGTGTAATAGGAACTCTTTGGAAATACTTTTTGAGATTCTCTTCAATAAAAGAGTTAACTTCCATCAAAATCTAACCAGTGAAAACCCCAAAAGTTGTATATTTCTAGTCTATTTACTCAATAATATATCATCCAATGCTAATTCTCCAGGGAGTT
>CM074505.1:17573254-17603614 GCA_037389245.1 Oryzias sinensis | reverse complement strand
ATATATATATATATATATATATATATGTTAGTTAAAATAATAAACATATAATAATAATAATACAAATAAATGCAAATAATAATAAAATAAATGAATTAATAAAAACACACAAAAACCCAACACATACACATCCCTCCTTTAAAATAAAATTAAATAAAATTAGTTGTTAAAATTTTATAAAATCAAATAAAAACATGTGGACAAGTACAAACTATGTAAAAGCTTTACTAAAAAGATGTGTCTTAAGTTTTTTCTTAAAAACCTCCACAGTGGCTGAAGCCCTCACGTTGTCAGGCAGGCTGTTCCACAGGCGAGGCCCACAGTGCTGAAAGGAGGCCTCGCCGTGGGTTTTAGTTCTGACCTTTAGGACCACTAGCAGACCTGCACCTGTGGACCTGAGGGCTCTGGGAGGGTCATAGACTAAAAGTAAATCTGATAAAAATGAGGGTCCAGTTCCATGTAAACTTTTGTAAACTAATAAAAGAACCTTAAAATCGATCCTAAAGCTGACAGGGAGCCAGTGCAAAGACTTCAAAATTGGAGTAATGTGCTCCTTCTTTCTGCTTCTGGTTAAAAGGCGTGCAGCTGAGTTTTGAACAAGCTGCAGCCGGTTTATAGTATTTCTCTTAGCACCATAAAGAAGGGCATTACAATAGTCTATCCTAGAAGTTATAAAAGCATGGATTAATATTTCAGCACTGGCTTGTTAGAGAAAGGGTCTCACTCGGGCAATATTTCTAAGATGATAAAATGCAGTCTTTGTAACTTGGTTTTCGTGTGCTTCATAGTTAAGATCTGCATCTAAAATCACACCAAGGTTTTTTACTTTATTGCGCACATTCAGATTAAAAGTTGATAAATAGGAATGGACCCTTTCTCTCTCAGCTTCAGGACCAACAATTAAAATGTCAGTTTTGTCTTGATTGAGCTTTAAGAAGTTCTCTCCCATCCATGTTTCAATATCTAAAACACAACTTAAAAGGTCATCAATGGGTCCCATGTCATCAGGAGACACAGTCCCATATAACTGGGTGTCATCAGCATAACTATGAAAGTTTATGCCATGTCTCCTGATGACATCACCTAGCGGTAGCATGTAGAGGTTAAAAAGTGTGGGGCCAAGGACCGAACCTTGTGGCACACCACATGTCAGTCCGTGCCTCCCAGATGATGCATCATTTGCACTCACAATAAAATCTCTTCCTGTGATGTAGGATTCAAACCAGCTGTACACAGTTCCAGTGATCCCAACCATGTCATGTAGTCTGTTCAGAAGAATGGAGTGGTCAACTGTGTCGAAGGCTGCACTCAGGTCCAGCAATACTAAAACAGATGTTTTCTTTTCATCAAAATTGGACCTGAGATCATTTATAACTTTGACCAGCGCCGTCTCTGTGGAGTGATGTGATCTAAAACCAGACTGAAATTTTTCTAAATTATTATTTTTATTTATAAATCATTTAGTTGGATGAAAACTAGTTTTTCTAAAATCTTACTTAAAAATGGCAGGTTTGACACTGGAACACCACCATCCTTAAATCTAATGTTAATTATCTTATCAGTGAAGTGGACTGCAAACTCCTCACATTTTAAACTGCTAAGAGTAGAATATGGGCTGGAAGAGATCGGATTGATTAGTCTGTCAATGGTGGAAAAAAGAATCTTAAAAAGAATCTTTGGATTAGAAAAATTGTCAGCTATTATTTTGAATAGTATTCCTGCTTTGCATGTTTAATAAATTTGTTTTATTGGGTTAGTTTTTCCTTAAAGATTTGGTAATGAATTGTTAGTTTTGTTTTGCGCCAATTTCGTTCAGCAACCCTACAGGTTTTCTTAAGTCTCTTGGTTTCCTCTGTTCTCCAAGGAAGGGGTGCTTTGGCTTTGACCGTTTTTATTTTTAACTTTAACTTTGTCCATTATTGATATGAGCTTTTTATTGAAGTTTTGGACAGATAAATCAACAGACAAACTTAGAGTGTTTGGTTGGTTGTGTTCCAGATGTGAGGTGAAGTTTGCAGCCACTTCAGGGTGTAGACAATGCCTTCTAACAGTTCTCTTTGGAAGTCTTTGGGTGACAGAGCCATTGATAGTAAAAAACACACACGAGTGGTCTGAAATACCAACATCCACAACAGAGGTCACATCAGGCCACGAGTGATTAAAAGATCCAGTGTGTGACCCCTGTTGTGGGTGGGAACACTGACATGCTGAGTAAAATCAATTGTTGCTAGAGTGTTTAAAAACTCTTGGACATATGGGTCCGATGGGTTGTCCACATGCAGGTTAAAATCACCCAAAACAATAATTCTACTAAAATCTAAGTATATAATTGAAAGCAGCTCTGCAAAGTCAGAATTAAAAGATGAGTTACACTTTGGGGGTCTATACACTATCAAACACAACACGGTGGGATTATTAAAAACAATGACCTGGTATTCAAAAGATGTATATTCATGAAACAATTTGTCTATAAAACTAATAAAAGCAGACAGGATAGCAGCAGTTCCCCCACCCCTACCCTGTTTTCTGTCTTTGCTTGTAAAGTAAAAAAGGGGTGGAGTCGCTTCAGACAGGGAACCAGTAGAACCACAATTCCAAGTGTCTGTTTAAAAACAGGCCATTTAGGTTATGATCTAAAATTAAGTCGTGGATAAGAAATGATTTGTTTGATAGTGAGCGTACATTTAAAAGTGCCAGATTCAATTGAAGCAGATTATTGTTTTCAGGTTCATGAAGGGTATTCAAATTTTGGATATGGATTGCTTTAAGGTTTTTATAATTCCTGTTAGAAGGTTTTAATTGTAGTTGTAGATCGGTTTGTTATTATAGTTTGTATGGGAAGCGTGGCAGGTGTTATTGGGCGTTTGGATAATAACCCATGAAGGGGGCCTAGGGCAAGAACAGAGATTTGGTGGGATCCAGGTTCAGGTTCTGGAGAAGTTAAGGAAGCTGGCAGTCAATCCTCTTTAAAACAATGAACAGTATGTTGAATGTTAGCTGTTAAAATACTGCTACCAAGTAGACTAGGGTGAAGTCCATCTGGTCTGTAAAAAGAGGTGCGATTCCAGAAAAGGTTAAAATTGTCAATAAAAACCAAACCTGTGCGTATGGGAGGTGGACAGCAGCCAGGTGTGGAGGGAGAGGATCCTGCTGAAACATGTAAATCCTCTAGTGAGTGTGGGAATAGGTCCGGAAATAAAAACATATTTCCCAGTATTGGGTAAAAGAGTGAAAAGTTCCCTTAATTCCCTCCAATGTGAACTATAATCCGACTGACACTGGTTGGGAGGGAAAGCAGAACCTCAGGAAGCTCTTGAAGAAGATCCTTCACCTTGGCCCCAGGTAAGCATCTGGTAATGGCATTGATGTACCTTATATTCCTGATTATAGAGTCACCAACAATCAGGGTGGTTGGGGGGAATAGTGGTTGGAGGTGAGAGGAACGAGCCTCAGCCGGAGAAGTCACTCCCTCCAGGTTCGCAACATTACGGAGGAGCAGATCGGACATTTCTAAACTAACTATGAAAAAACGTCAAAAACAGAGAGAGGAAGGTTCTTGCTTCTACTGAGGTGACCATGGTCATGTAGTAGCACATTGTTCATTGCGTTCAAATATCAGAACCCCCGATAGAAGACAGGCTGCGGGTGGAGGACTCTGTATGTTCCACAGAAAACTTTTTATTTGTTCTGTCAAGATTTGCAGTCAGTTTGAAACTTTAGATTTTCAAGCACTGATCGACTCTGGTGCTAAACAAAGCTTAATTGACCGCCATCTAGACACGCAACTTTCTCTGCCCACTGAACCTCTGGATTCCCCTATCGAGGCACGGGATTAGGAGGTCAGCACCTCTCACGTATAACTAATTGGAGTACCTTCTGTATGGCTAATTGTCTCCAGTCGGCTATTCCTTCTGTTCCTCCACCCGTTTCTAGCACTTCGGAGAATGCTGACCTTTCTAAAGTTCCCACCTGTTACCATGATCTGAAATCTGTTTTCTGCAAGGTTAAAGCGGGCGCTTTACCACCTCATAGACCCTATGAATGTTCCATAGATCTTCTCAACGGTGCTACCCTACCCAAGGGTAGACTATTCAATTTATCTGATCCTGAGAAAGCAGATATGGAAAGTTACATCCAGGAGGCACTTTCCTCTGGACACATCTATCCGTCTTCTTCACCAGTAGGGGCGGGTTTCTTTTTCATCGAGAAGATAGACAAAATCTTACATCCTTGCATTGACTATCGCAAATTAACTCAAAAACTGTTAAGGACAAATACTCACTCCCACTTATTAGCTCAGTTTTCGATTTAGTCCAAGAAGCCTGTGTTTTTTCCAAATTAGATCTTCGCAATGCCTTTCACCTTGTTGGTATAAAAGAAGGAGACAAATGGAAAACAGCCTTCAATACACCCTTACGCCATTACGAATATCTCATGATGCCCTTTGGCCTGACCAACGCCCCTGCTGTTTTCCAGAAACTTGTTAACAATGTTCTCAGAGACTTCCTCAACCGTTTTGTGTTCGTTTACCTGGATGACATCGTGATTTACTCTCAAAATCCTGTTCAACACAAAAATCACGTCCGTCTTTGTCCTTGAGAGGCTTTTAGAAAATCAACTCTACGTCAAGTCCGAAATATGTGAATTTCATCTCCAGTCCACCATCTCCACTATCTCTTTCCTGGATTACATCATTGAGGCGGGTCGCATTCGACCTGATCCGGGTTGAGTGAACGCTGGTGCGCATCTGGCTGCCACTGCCCCCTGGACCAAATTTTCAGCATTTCTGAGCCTATGGACTCTGTTGTTTGCCCCCAAATTGTGGATATCTATCAATACCACTTTTTGTCGGACTTCTTGTGGACTGTCAAGGGGATCTGTTCACGTCTGGTTCTGAACAACATTCGGCTGTTTGTGTGAACTAGCCTGTCCGTTGATTCCTCGCCACGCCGGACAGAAAGTGGATCAACCCTGAGTGGATTCTACTCGCTTCCTGTCTCTGGTTAAGCATCCACTGACAGCTCTCCTTTAGTACTCTGCCTTGGACCTCGCTAAACTCCGCCTGACTCACCTTGATGCTCCTCCGCCATCGCTACTCCAGCACCTGGACATCTTCTACCAGACCCGTCGGAGATACATTCACCGTGGCTTACGGCGTATCCTCAAGGATGGCTCCTCCAACTCCATCAGCTCTTTCTGGTCTTCTACCCGATGTCTGCCGAGGACTTCCCGACGCCGCGCTGACCCTGGCGCGCTGGCTCACCTGGCCCGGGTGGCTAACGACTCCGCTGCTGCTTACCTCTCCAGCACAACGGCCAACTTCGGTCTCCTAAACATCCGCTCGCTCACGAGCAAGGGGCATATCGTCCAAAATCTCCTCATCGACTGAAAGTTGGACTTCATGTGTCTAACAGAGACTTTGCAGCAGCCGAATGACGTCACCGCTCTGAGCGACGCGAAATCTACGGGGTTTGTTTACATCGCCCACCCCCGTGTCTCTGGCCACAGGGGGGGGACTCCCTATGATCCACTGTGAGAACTGGAGGCTGGCGCCTGTGACTGTACCTATCTATCAATCATTCGAGGCTACAGCATGTCAGCTATCTGGACCTACGCCAACTATTGTTGCAACTGTCTGCGGACCCCCAAAACCAAACAAGGATTTTATCACTGACCTTTTGGACCTTCTGACTCATCTCTCCACGCTCTCATCCAACCTATTAATTTTAGGTGATTTTAATATTCACATGGACAATGTCAGCAACACCCTTACCAAAGATTTTACATCCTGTCTGGACAGCTTTGATCTTCAGCAGCACATCAACTTCCCCACCCATAAGAATGGACATGTACTTGACGTTGTTTGTAATTCAGGTGTTCACCCTCTGGACTGTAAACCAGATATTTTCCCCTTTCATACCATATGCTGTTATCTTTTAAGGTCAACCTCTCTCTCTCCAAAACAAACCTTCCCCATACTATAACCTTCCGTAAGATTAAGGACATCAACCTGGACAATTTTTCTTTACTCATCAACAGCCTCCCCCCTCACTGACAATCATTCCACTCCAGATGAACTACTTTCTCATTACAATGCCACCCTCCAAAATCTCCTGGACAATCTTGCTCCACTTAAATCTAGGTCCATCACTTTCACCACTTCTGCACCTTGGTTCACGCCCACTCTCAGACAACTGAAAGCCAAAGGACTACAACTGGAAAGATTATATCGTAAAACTGGTCTTACTGTCCACGAGCAAATGTACACTAATCATCTTTCTCATTACAATGATTGTATTTCTGAGGGAAAAATCACTTATTTCTCTGGTCTAGTAAACTCTTCAGTGGGAAACACAAGAGCTCTTTTTTTCAATCCTCTCAAATACAACAATATGCCCAAATGCACTTCCCCCCACCTGTACCTTTCAGATTTTTGTAACTCCTTGGCATCATTTTTCACTACAAAAAATGAGCAGATCCATCAGCAACTTAAGCCATCTTCAAGTCCAAATTCCATCCCTGCAGCTCTAATTCCCCCACTTCATTTGTTCTCTGCTTTTAACCTCCCATCCGTTGATGAAATTAGTGAACTGATCCACAAATCCAACACCTCTTCCTGCCAGCTTGATCCAATACCCACTGCTTTGGTCAAGGCTACTCTCCCTTCTCTATCCCCACTGATCACCAGCATCATTCACGCCTCCCTCAGGACCGGAACAGTCCCCACTGCTCTCAAACCAGCAGTAATCACCCCCATACTAAAAAAGCTTGGTTCAGACCCCTCCAACCTCAACAACTTCCGCCCAATATCAAACAACCCATTCATCTAAAAAATTCTTGAAAAAACTGTAGCTGCTCAACTCCATGCTCATCTCTCCGGAAAAAAATTATATGAACAGCTCTAGTCAGGTTTCATTTTCTTTCCATTTTTCACTTTTTTTTAGTCTATTATTTCTGTTTCCCGTCATTTTTTCCCTTTTTTATTTCTCTTGCTTTGTTTTTCTCACATCCGAGGGAAAAACACTGGAAAGCATGGCCATTGTTTACACGCGTGACCAACTGCTGGCCCTCAGGGACACATGCCGAGCTCCATGAAGCAGGCTAGAGATTCCGAAGGAGACGTCGGGGTCGCAGAGCCGGGACTCATGTTAAGATGAACAGGAAGAGATTTAAACCTGTCGTGCTTGCAGTCATTATGGGGAATGTGCGCTCACTGGTCAACAAGACCGAGGAGCTAACGACGCTAACGAACACCAAAACGGAGTATCGGGAATGCAGCCTACTGAGCTTCACTGAGACGTGGCTGCACTCCCACATCCGGACAGCAGCGTCGCGGTTCCCGGTTTTACGACTGTGAGAGCGGACAGAGATGCAGAGATGCCGGCTGCGGTAAAAAGGGGGGAGGCGGGATTGCTCTCTACGTGAGTGAGCGGTGGTGTAACCTCGGACACGTCTGCGTGAAGGCGCGACTCTGCACGCCGCATGTGGAGCTGCCGGCGGTGGGAGTCCGACCTTATTATCTGCCGAGGGAGTTCACATCGGTTGTGGTGGTGAATGTTTATGTTCCTCCATCCGCCGATGCTGAGGCCGCCGCTGACGTCATGACTACCACCGTTTCCCGCCTGCAGACACAGCAGCCTAACTCCTTTTTTTTAACTTGTCCTGTCCAACAGCTGGGCAGGCAGATGAGAGCTGAGGGCCTCTTGTGTTGGACATATTTTACTTTAACAAGAGGGGTTATTAATCTTCAGACAAACCAGAGGTATGTCTGAATAAACCCCTTTTGTAATTGAGGCCAAACTGTATTAATTTCAACCATGTTTGAAAATCTTTGGTGTTGGACCGGACGGAAAAGGAAAGGAGGGAAGAAGAGAGAGGGATGTTAGAGAGGGGGGGGGGTGATAGTGGGAGGGGGGGGATAAGACCATGAAGCAGCATAGAGCGGACAGGTTTACTGGTTGTTTATCATTAGCAGCAGCTACCTTCCTTCTCTGTCTCTTAAACCCTCAAATCAAGTCAGAAATCTAGGGGTAATCATGGACTCTGACCTAAACTTTAACAGCCATATCAAGTCAGTAACATCAGCGGCATTTCACCGTCTGAAAAACATTGCCAAAATCAAAAACATAGTGTCAAAGCCAGACCTGGAGATACTTATTCATGCATTTGTCTCCAGTAGGTTAGACTACTGTAACGGCCTGCTCACCGGCCTCTCCAAACGAGCTGTAAAACAGCTTCAGTACATCCAGAATGCTGCTGCTCGAGTCCTGACCAGAACCAGGAAGTATGATCACATTAGTCCTGTGCTCAGGTCTCTGCACTGGCTCCCTGTACCTCAAAGAATAGACTTTAAAGCAGCTCTGCTTGTGTACAAGTCTCTCCATGGCCGAGCACCAAAGTACATCTCTGAAATGTTAGTGCCATATGAACAATCTCGTACTCTGAGGACCTCAGGGGCCGGCCTCCTGTTGATTCCCAGAGTCAGAACTAAACAAGGGGAATCAGCGTTTCAATATTCTGCAGCTAAAATCTGGAACAGCCTCCCTGAAGTCGTAAGACAGGCCTCTTCTGTGTTCATGTTCAAATCTAGACTTAAAACATTTCTGTTTAGCCGTGTATATGACTGAAAGGTCCTATCAGCAGTTTTCTTTCCTTTCCTTCCTTTATTTTTAAATCAATTTTCAAATTTTTTCTTTTCTTTTAAAGTAAATTTTATGTTGATTATTTCTATGATGTATTGTGATTTTAATGCATTTTTCTGTTTTTTGAAACACCTTGAATTACTTTGTGTACGAATTGTGCTATACAAATAAACTTGCCTTGCCTTGTCTTGCCATTACGGTAAGGTTTAAATGTAGTACAAAAAGGGCGGGGCCTGTCCACACACACACTGAAACGTTATCACCACACCTGCTAGCTGCAAAAATGTCCACATGTACACAAAACAGATAGTGTTCACACAAGCATACCTATGCCTTTAAACCAACTAGTGTGAAATCTTTCATTCATTCATCGTACACATGTGTGTGTGTTATATGTTGGAGTGTCTATTTTGAGGGGGGAGGGGTGTGTGTACTAAGGGGGGTGCAGTTAATATTGGCGGGTAGGGCACTGAGGGGACATCTCCTGATGACTCACAGTGATGTCCCCTCACCCTCCCCACCAAGGGGCCCTAAATGTCTAAGGTGCGGTTAAAATTGGCAGGTAGGGTGCTAGGAGGACATCCGCTGCTTGCTGGAAGTGATGTCCAAGCACCCCCCCCCACCAAGGGCCCTACATGTCTAAGGTGCAAATAAAACCGAAAGAGGGGGGGCCCACTCCATACGGCAACCATGGGAGGGGTACCACTGCCAAGTAGCTCCCCCCCCAAGGCGCATCGCAGGCTAAACCCCCCATCCCTTCACCCTAATATGAGGTTATATGAGGAAGGGGGTAGGTTGGGGACAGCTGGTAGACTGTCCCCCCGGTGGTCAAACAGCCGTCCCCGAGCCCCCCCCAGCAAAGGGGCCAGGCCACCCCAGCCCAGGGACCCCATCCCACGAGGCACCGGCCCCCAGGCCCAGCACCACCCACTCCATACAGAGGGAGAGGAGCCAGAAAGCGCCGCCCCCCCCCCCCCCAGAGCAAGCCCAGGCCCCCCAAGCGCCGGCACTATAAGAGCTCTGGTCAGGCCTCGACAGGATCGAGGCAGCCAACCGGCCGGGGCAACCACCGATTGCCTCAGCGAAGAGCAGAGTGCGGTGTTTGACACTATCCCCACCCCATCATTCTGGACAGACTTTCCAATATTGGCATCACCAACCTACCCCTTAGCTGGTTCCACTCATATCTCTCAGGTGGCACCCAGTTCATCCAGTTAAAATCATTCACCTCTCCCGTGACACCAATCACCACAGGTGTGCCCCAGGGCTCTGTCCTGGGGCCCCTTCTCTTCATCTACCTCCTCCCCCTCGGACACATTTTTCTGAAATACAATATACATTTTCACTGGTATGCCGACGACACCCAGCTCTACATCTCCTCCAAATCAGGCTCTACTTTTCCACCTTTTTTTACCGGGCGGCGGTTGTTGAGGGGGGGGTACTGTTATGGTGCTTCTGGCAGTCTCACCTCCCCCTCCCCTCTCTGCTCTGCCTTCTGATTGAGACCAGCTGTGGACACTCACCTCATCTACCACCAGCCTTTTTAAGGACATCCAGTTCCAGCATTCATTGCCAGTTCGTTGCCCCTTATGGTGCTTAGCCTGGTCTACTAGTGAGTTCTTTATGCTCTCGTGCTCTTGCTCCTCACTAATCCTGTTTCTCCGCCTCGCCTTCAGGTCCATAGACCACGAGTGTTCACCTGAGTCTCAGTTTCCCAAGAGCAGCCTGATCCACGGCACGCTCCAGCCACGCCACCACTCCAGCCAGGCCACGATTCCCAGCCATGCCAAGACGTCCAACCACGCCACGCCTTCAAGCCATAGCTCCTGCTAACCAAACCAATATCGCCGCATCGCCAGAGCTTCTTCAATAAAATCACCTTCAGATCCTCGTCTAGGAAAATAAACTCATTACTCACCATCTAAATCTCCTGTTTTTCCTTCCGGGTTCCAGCGTCTGGGTCTGTCTTGCATAGCAAGTCTTGACACTTTGGTCCTTGTGTTTGGTGGTTTTTGTAAATATATTCCCAGCTTAATTTTTTAACTTTTTAGTCTTTGGTGCATGTAGTTTTTCCTTCAACCTTTATGTTACATCCTTTTACAAGCTTCTAGACAATGGTGTAACATAAATGCGGGCGCGTCCGGAATAAGGGGAACAGTTTTTTTTGTTCGTGACTTTTGCTTCATGTCAAGTTGCAAGTTGCTTCATCTTGTGATATGCAGCTTTGGGTTTTGCTTATTTGTTTGTTGGACTTTTTGGTGTAGTTTGGTTGGCAGTTTTATTGTCAGAGTAACTGACAATGGCTTTTGATTTAAATTATTTTGTTCTGGCCCCATTTTTGGAGAAGTTGGACGTGTGCATCAAAACTGACCTGTTAACAGTTGCCCGTCACTATGATTTCTACATACCCGGTAATTGGCGTAAACAGGAGATAAGAGACCTTTTGTTTTGGCAGTCGATGATGCAGGGTGTGGTCCAGACCTCTCCCAGTGCAATTCCGCTGAAGGGTGTGGCCAGAGTTGATTTTAATGAAAGTGTGGGAGTGGAGGCTGCTACAGGCACTGAACTTGAGCGAGGAGCGGAGGTGAAGGCGAAGGCTCCTGCATTACTTCCTGATTGTGGTTCTGACCCGATCACATTACTTCAAGAAAGAGTCTACACTGAGGATTTGAGAATGGATAAGCTTTATTACAGGCTCAAGGTCCATTTGCCACAAAAGTACACAAAACATATAAAAGACTTAATGATAAAAACAGAACACTCAAATAGGTATACGAAAAATGACATAAAAAGTATTAGATAAAAACAATTTCATAAAAGTATAAAAATCAATGACATAGCAATATGAAAACAATGAGATAATAGTATAATAAAAAAAAACAGGTATCATGAACTTAATGAAAAGACTAAAACTGCTGACTTAAAAAAATTAATGAAAAAATTTAAAGTTTAAAAAAGACGATCGTACCAAAACCTCCTAATAGGGGATTGCTATGTAAAAGTGCTGTGCTTTACATTGGTTAGAGTTAAAATGATAACATTATTTGAAGCATTAAGACGACAAATAAAACCATAAATAAAATGTCTCAATGACCCTTGGAGGGTATTAACTCTAGCACCAACAAACAAACTGCTTGCGCTGCACCACCGGGGTTGTTTGAATAAAATCCTTAGAGTAGGGCTGCACGATATGAGGAAAACTCGCGATATGCGATATTAGAGATTAATATTGCGATAACGGTATAATTTGCGGTATATAAACAAATAACAAAATAACCAAAAACATCATTCCCATTTCATTGCAACAGTTCAAAAATTATACTCCAATTGACCCTCGTCGAAATAGGTGACAAACATCTAACATAATAGGCGTCCATCCGATTGGTCAAATGCATAAAGAGATTTATTTTATTCGTTAAATGCTTCAACCTGCCATAAGGTTGTATTAAGGTTGTATTTACGATTTATTGCGATTTTCGCTGTCTTTTGCGATATGCATATTGCAGAGCTGGATATTGCGATAACGATAAATTTGCGGTATATTGTGCAGGCCTACCTTAAAGCATCATTATAGGCAACCTGTAGCTTCCTCATGCTGGATGCCCTATAATTTGTCCACAGGTGGGCAGTATACAAAGGTGTGCAGTAAGTTTTGAATAAAAGAATTTTAAGATTGTCCGAGCATGAATAACACCTGCGTGCAAGCGTATTTGCCTGAGCATATAAACTACACCGTTGTCTGTGGATGTCATCATCATCTCTAAGCGTATCGTTGATGATATGACCAAGATATTTGACTTTGTGACAGACAGCAAGCTCAGAATCAGACAGCTTAAAAGCAGGAAAATTCAATGCAATGTCATCCTTTGTCCGACAAATCATGACAGCACTTTCACTGGAGTTATATAAAATATCATTCTTAAAACCAAATTCTGAACAGACATTTAAAAGTTTTTGTAAACCGGAGCTGCTGGGGCTGAAGACAACTAAATCATCTGCATACATGATTTACCTTAAAACCACCGACCATGCAACCGGTATTACATGCATTCAAGTCCTTCGACAGGTCATCAATGTACAAGTTAAAAAGGAGTGGGGATAGAATACCTCCCGGTCTTACCCCGTTGGTCATACCAAACGGGGAAGACACGCCTGCTCCCCACCTAACTACTATTTTCTGATGGGCATACCAGAAGGCTAGTAGTCATAAAATATACCATGGAACACCCAGATTTATCATTTTGTTAAAAGGGTTGGTGTGATTAACCCTGTCGAAGGCTTTAGATGTGTCAATAAACAAATAAGTACAGATGAATTTCCTTGTCTGTACTTATTAACTATTTCTTTTAACCCAAAAATGCAGATGTCTGTCCCATGTTGATGTTTAAAACCAAACTGATTATCAGCAGATAAGATAAAATCATCAATCGTAAGAGATTAAATTCTTTCTAAAACCTCTGAGAGGACAATGGCTAAGGCTATTGGTCTATAGTTGTCAATGGAGTCAAACTTGTCTGTCTTCTTTTTAATTACAGGCACCAACAATACAGACATCATTGAGTCAGGTAATACCCCATGAGTCAGAAATCCAGTAAAACAAATGGCAAGAAGTGGCAAAATCCTCGGGCAGGCATATTTAAGATGCTCACTGGTGATGTGATCTAACCCACATGATTTGTTGTCCTTGAGCACCTTTATGGCTTCGAACACTTGGTGGGAGGTTACTCCAATGTTAACATCACTCCCTCCTTCTCCCATTTCAAATGCTTCACCTTTAACGCAATTGAATAAGGTGTAGTAATGCTGTCTCCAGAGCTCTGCTATATTATCTGCACCTGAGACCCCTTCAACTGTGCCTGGTAGAGACGTCTTACAAGTGTTGAAAGTTTTTACTTCTTTCCAGAAGTCAGATAAGTTGTTATTTAAGAGCTTTTTGGTCAGTGAGTCTACCCTTATATTCTGCTCATTCTTGCATATGAAGCGTAGAGCATATTTATAACGCGCATTTGTCATTTTTTTGTGTTCAAAAACTGGCCCTTGTCTAGGTTTTCCAGCTTCTACCCATGTGTACAAAGGATCTCTGGCTACAGCATGATATGCTTTGGATGAAGGAGATTGATCTCCAGACTAAGTCACGTGAGGTTGAGCTCATGCACCTTCGTGTGCGCGCTCTGGCGTTCAAAAACCCTCAACCTGCTACAGCAAATCTGCTTGTTGTCTCCTGTCACTGCTGCACAGCAGTTTGATGAAAGTAAGCACATTGTTCCATCCTTCAGAGGAACTGAAGTTAATTCATATTTTAATGTGTTCGAGCGCATTGCTGCCACTTTGGGATGGCCAAAGAGTGTGTGGAGTTGCTGTTCCAGTGCAAACTCTTGGAAAAGCACAAGAAGTGTGCTCCACGTTATCCACAAATGAGAGTTTGGATTATTGTGTGGTTAAAGCCACTGTTTTCAGAGCTAAAGAGCTAGTTCCAGTAGTTTACCGTCACAAAACTCATGCTTGCAGAAAAGCTGTCAACCAATCGCATGTGGAGCTGGCGCGTGAGAAAAGTGTCCTGTTTGACAGGTGGTGCGCTGCACGCAAGGCAGAAGACTTCGCTCAACTTCTGGAATACGTTTTACTAGAGGAATTTAGCCATTTTCATCTTATTTTTCCTGTGGGTTTGAAACTGGTGTGGGGCGTGAACACGAAGGTCATTTAGTGATTGATGTTTTTGTGTTCGCCACTTTTTTCTGAGCCGGTAAAAGTAGTGCTCTGTGCTAGGTAAAGACATGATACCTGAATGCTAGAACTTATTGGTGTTATCTCCTACTCAATCCTCTATTGGTGAACTTAATGCTCAGATTTCTGATTTTCAGGAAGAAATTACCACTGAACAATGGAAGAAAGCATGTAGGGTAGCCTGAAAACAGTCAGGCAATACCCGGCCTTAATTACTGCAATACCACTGGCTGATGAGACTATATGTTACTCCAGAAAAACGGAATTAATTTAACAGTAGCATCCCGGACTTCTGTTATAGATGTAGTGCAGAGAAGGCCTCTCTGTGTCATTGTGTTGGGAGCTGTCCAAAAATAAAAGAATTTTGGACAGAAGTGAAGGCATATTAGAGGAGATGTTATCAGTCCATCTGGAACTGGAACAGTAGTTTTTCCTCTTGGGTTTACATCCCAACGATTTGAATATAATTCGTTATTAAAATAAATTAATTGACTTGGGAATTTTACAAGCAAAGAGAGTAATCACTCTCCCATGGAGAGGGGTGAACAAGCCAAGTGGTAACAATGGCTTCCAGAAATGTCTTTATGTTTACCATTGGAAAAAATGACTGGCGCACGTTGAAAAATGAGCGAGACATTTTTGCCAGAACATGGGGACATTTCATTAATTCTATTAGAAGATCTGACCAATCTAATTCAAATGCCTCGAAGATAATAGAACTTCCTCTGGAGCTCTACAAGAATGCGTTGCACTATGGTTTCTTATTTTTTAAAGACTCTCAAGGACTCAGTCATACTGATACTGATTGTAATTTGTTTAAGTGATGCTCACCTGTTTTATTTTTATTTCATGTTTTTTTCTCTTTTCTGTTTTTATTTTATTTACTTCTGTAAGACGTTAAGTAAGAAAATAAAAATTGATGAAAAAAAGATTTTAAAAGAAAGAATGTAATTATAAGTTCAAGGGATATGAGGAACAACTGCTTAAAAAATGCAATAAATAAAACTTGTAGTCTATTTTCAGGAACAGCTTAGAAAATTTGAAATCACAGAAATGTTGCCAGTGTCTATCATTATCTGGCTTATTTTAAGAAAATACCTCAAATACCTATAAGGTTTTATTAAAGTACCTTTTAGAAAAAAATATGGTATATATCTAACTTTTTTATACATATGTAAATAAAAATATATATTTCTTTTTCCCCCCAGATAAACAGGTTTTAGTTTTTGTTCCCTTTCATTTCCCCTGGAGAACAAGATCTTTTGTTTTTACTGGCTTGTGTAGATAAAAATAAATAAAAAAGTAAAATAATTTTTTTGTACAAACTTTTGTTTTGTTTTCAAATTCATACGTCCTGTCATAAAAAACAAAAAAACTACTGCTGTTGCAGATTCCATTCGATGAGAACCTTGGGTGTGTTTGATCATTTCTAAACATTTTGTCTATAAATCCTACTATAATGTTAGCATAAAAAACAACAACTGCAGTGGTCAGTACAGTTGCAGGTTACATTCTATAGAAACCTTGGTTTGTTTGCCAATTTCTAACCATTTTTTTGTTAATCCTACTATGATGGCAGCATTAAAATATATATATATATACATATATTGTTTTTAATGCTGACATAATGCTAATGTCATTCTATAAACTAACTAACTGACTAAAACTACTGACCTACTGACTGACTAACTAATTGTAGTGATGCTCTTGCATCACTAAGAGCTGCTGGAGTCTTGGAATGAGTCCACCATTATATTGTGTGCTCTACCTCTGGCGTCTCTTTGCTGTCTAGATGCTCCATCATCATCTGAAAGATTGTTCTTTTTAGAATCAAACAAAGCTTGCCATGAGTTGCCTGTTTGAGGTAAACCTCTGTTGTGCCTCACAGAGTTGTTTGTTTTGACATTTTTTTGGAGGCTCTTTGGTGAAACGTCCACTTTTCGTTTAGCCGGATTTGGACCTGATGATTGACTTGCATAGCTAGCTGAGGGATTTGAGCTCCTTGATGGGTCTTCTGAGACTTCATCGTCCTGTGAGATTTCACTCTCACTCTCACTTATTTCTTCCTGTGATGAGTCCTGTTCCTGTTCTTCCTCTGAAAAACTGTTCTCATCAACCGAGGTGTTTTCAGATCTTCCATCTTTGTTTGATTTCTCTGATATTTGAAAGGAGCTGCCACTTAAAGATTCATTGAGGATTTCGTCAAATTCGTTTTCCGAATCAGTTGCTGATCCTTGCATTTCTTGTGATTCCTCAGAGAAGTTGTCAGATTCTCCATCATGTTGAGTCGTCTGTGAGGAACCCTTGAAATGTCTGCGGTTCTGGAATACTCTGCTACGATGCCTGTCCTTTTTCATTTTGTAGTCATCCTCCTTCTGAGCAGCTTTTGCTTTTCCCCCTGTGCTCTTCTTCCAGTTCATTCGCACATTCTGAAATTTTCTGGAAAAACTTTGAGCTATATTTGAGAACAGAGCAGTCTTTTTTCTACTGTGCTCATCGTTCCCTTCTTCTGAGCTGGTCTGCTCCAACTCAACTTTCTTTTGATGGTTTATGCATTTCAGAAGAAGGTTTTGCTCCTTCAAAGCCTTCAGCTCTCTATCTTTTTCAGCCCTGTTCTTCCTTTCAGCTGTTTGTAACTTTTGAAGTTCTTCTCTTAAAGCTTGAATTTCTCTGTCTTTCTCATCTTCATCCGTATGTAACTTAAGAAGTTTTGCCTTTAGAGCTTGAACTTCTCTATTTTTCTCGACTTCATCGGTTTGTAACTTCAGAAGTTTTGTTCTTAAAGCTTGAATTTCTCTGTCTTTCCCGTCTTCATCGGTTTGTCTGACGGTTTGTAACTTCAGAAGTTTTGCTCTTAAAGCTTGAATTTCTCT
Organism: Oryzias sinensis; assembly: GCA_037389245.1. Classification (NCBI taxonomy): domain Eukaryota; kingdom Metazoa; phylum Chordata; class Actinopteri; order Beloniformes; family Adrianichthyidae; genus Oryzias; species Oryzias sinensis. The sequence goes on along the minus strand of CM074505.1, from coordinate 17,586,375 downwards.
GTCTTTCTCGTCTTCATCGGTTTTTCTGATGGTTTGTAACTTCAGAAGTTTTGCCCTTAAAGCTTGAATTTCTCTGTTTTTCTCGTCTTCGTTGGTTTGTCTGACGGTTTGTAACTTCAGAAGTTCTGCTTTTAAAGCATAAATGTCTCTGTCTTTCTCGTCTTCCTTCGTTTGCCTGACAGTTTGTAACTTTTCAAGTTCTGCTCTCAAAGCTTGATTTTCCCTTTTAAGTCTGCTGTCATCCAGTTCCTTTCCTCTGAACTTGTTTCCTAATTTTTGGCTTTTATCTTTAGGAATCTTGTGTTCTGCTTCCGTAGAACTGGATTCCGGCTGGGAAATGATCTCCCCCACACTGTGGTCAGGTGATTCTCCTCTTAAGTTTCTTTTTTGCTGAGAGGCATCCTCCATCTCCCTTAGCAGTTGTTGAAAGTTTGTTGCTTCTTGTTTTAGGTTTTTCACAGACATCTCCTCTCTTTTGATTGTTTTCCACAATGTTTGTTGTCCATAGAAACATTTGCGAAGTCTGTAAACCTCTTTTTCCAGTTTGGTGTTGTTGTGTTTCAAGAACCTTTCTTCACGTTGCAAAAAATTGTGTTGATTTTCAAGAGTTTTTTGATCATACAGTTTCCGTTTGAAAGATTCTATTGACCTACAATACATGTCTGTCATTTCTTTCAGGTGTTTTATGTTGTCCTGCTTCACAACACATTTTTCTTTTAAATCCTTTTGCTCTTCAAGTGTCTCTTTCAGTTTTTTGTTCTCTTGTTCCAATTTTTGGTGTAATTTTAAAATGTCTTTTTCATATTTTTCATAGTTTTTGTAAACACCACGTAGCAACTTACTTTCAACATGCGGTTTTTTATGAGATCCCACATTCTGAGATAAAACTCTAATGTCTCCAATACAATATTTCCTTTTATTCTTTCCTTGCCGTTGAGTTGCCATGTCTGAAATATACTTCTTGCCAAATTCAGTCTCTTTAATCGCCACCAATCTTTTGTATACAGTCTGTCAAGTTGGCTTTTGCTCTCTATATCTAAAAAAAGTTCTGAACTAATGTGACCTCATCAGTTGATGAAGATGATGTCAATCCAACACCTTATGACTGTTATTTCCATCAAGTGATGTCAGGTGATGATGATGATCCATGTGAATGTCATCAAATGATGTCACGGAATGATCCAACCCATATTATGTCATCAAATGATGTCACAGGATGATACAACCCATATGGTGGCATCAAATGATGTCACGGGATGATGCAACCCATCTGATGTCATCAGATGATGTCACAGGATGATGCAACCCATCTGATGTCATCAGATGATGTCACAGGATGATGCAACCCATTTGATGTCATCAGATGATGTCACGGGATGATGCAACCCATATGATGTCATCAGATGATGTCATCAAATGATTTCACAGGATGATGATGACCCGTGTGAATGTCATCAGATGATGTCACAGGATGATGCAACCCATATGATGTCATCAGATGATGTCACTGGGTTATGCTTTGTGTGCCTTAATTTAAAGCTATAGGCCTAGCCCTCTTCTTATCTGACTCATGATTGGTGAGATGTGACAGTCTCTCATTGTTTTCTTTAAATATTTGTTAAATAAATGAATAAAAAAAATAAAGTACACAAAAAATATGCTGTAATACAATGGTCCCCAACCCCCGGGCTGCAGACCGGTACCAGGCAGTGGGTCCTTTGGTACCGGGCCGCACAAAATAAATAACTTGCATTACTTCCGTTTTATTTATTTCGGAATCTGAAATATGTTTTATTTAGAAAAATTGCCCAATATTCTGTTCCATCCATCTATGTCACTCTTGACGCAGGCCAAGGTGCTCTTCTTGGTCATGTGATAGGAAACCGCTAAAATAAAACCCAGGAGCTAGCAAAATGAGTAAATAACAAACTTCTATGGAAAGTTTTCTTTGCCAAGTGGAAAACGCCCAGCCAGGAGACAGAAGAGGAGCCTCTCACTTCCAAAAAAAAGAAAGCTACATTTAATAAACAGTACTTCTTTTTGGCACCATGGGTGTGGAAAGGGGAGAGGATAATGACCATTATGCGGTGTACAATGCCATGCGTGTCAAACTAAAAGTGCAGGGTTTGTCTTGACACGCCTCTGTTCCTCCTTCTTCATAGTGTCGCTATAATAATCATGCGCCTACATCTTAACCCTTGTGCTATCCTAGGCACTTTGACATTGAGAGTGGGTTCATCCAGACCCAACAAGACAGTGCGCTGGACTTTTTTCTTCAATGATTTGTCATCTTCACTGGTTTCCATGGATTAAATTAAATCCTCTTCACCTTTATCCACCTTTGTCATTGTAGGGATAACACGTCAATAGTCATCTTGACCCATAGAATAGTACAAGGGTTAATGATGATGAGTATAATAATAATAAGTACTTTATCTATCCCTAAATGGGGAAATTCTTCTCTGCATTTGACCCATCCCCTGGGAGGAAGTAGCATTAAGGTAGTAGCCTAAGCCTAAGGTAGCCTAAGGACCCTCACTGGTTGATGTTAATGCTCGCCATTGATATGGTAATTGACCCAGTACCAATGTACCCTGGGTTACTGCATTGTAGCGTCTCACCTTACTAACCGAGCTACCCAGCCGCTATAGCTGTGCAGCTGTGGAAGTTAATCATATTTTTATGACTTTGACCTCTTCTGGTGCAGTTTCTAAGGTGTATTGTGGGTAATAGTTTTTTTCTGTTTTCTTTTTCTTCTTCTCTGTAATTGACTTGGACTTTGCAGTTGGGGTTCTTTTGTCTTAGTTTTTATTTTTTGTTCAAGAAACCAGTCTCTTATGATTCCAGCTTGATGACATGGCACCTTATCCGGCTGGAAGTGGCCCTCTTCTGATGGCCACTTCCAGCACCATAACTCAAGCAGCACCATTAAAACTAGAGCTGCTTTGTCCCTGAAGCACGAGGGCTCAGTGACTTGTGTATGGTGCTTCGTTAAATTTGAACGGCTTTAGACAGATGTTGGTGATGGCTTGGTATCGGGAGACAACGTTCTTTGTTCCTTTAGTTTCAATTAAAGTAAAGTTATGTCGTCATTTCCAAATTTACACTAAGTAACTAGAACGACATTGTAGCGGCTATAAAGGTAATTACTAAGATTACTCTGTTACTTAACGTGTAACCCACTTAGTAACACAGTTATACTTAGATGGCCTTACTCCCAGTGCTGTAAGCTACAGATATGGCTATGATGGAATAGTCCACATTCTGTAGATAGTCCATGATAACTGGAGAGTTGGCACACAGCTGAGATGATGAAAACCAGTGTATATATGGCCAATGATTTTTGCTCATGAGACACATTGGTTTTATTTAAAAACAACAGCTTCTCATAAATCTCCAAACTATATCTCAACTGTCACTGACTGCAACTTTCCATCATATCACTGTCAAAACTCACAGCTCAATCCATACAACGTCTGGAATCAGTCACGGGGTACAGCCGGACAACGAAGTGAAGGCACTCCTTTACTAAATGTAGCAAGCTTCAGTACGTGCTTCACGGAAATGCCCCCTCCACTGTTCAATGAACCCCATGAAGCCTTGATACGGAATGTCCCAGACGTTTTAGACTTTTGGAATAAGGATGAGGCCTCATGAAGTATTAAGTAAAGTTGGCACGTGTTACGGCTTCTGACAAGGTCAAACAGTGCCATCGACTGGACGTGGGTGTCGTATTTCGTCGCGAGATGGAAACTTCTGTTTTAGAATTTGGATGTGTTTCTGAAACCGTGCACATTTTTAAGTAGAGGGAGAGCGCCGCGTGCAGCGTAGAGGGAATGAGAGACGCGTGCCGGCAAGAGGGAGTGAAGGAGAACATTGATAAAAGGTTTCCCCCAGAAGCCCTTGCAGTGTGAACACAGGACTAGCAGAAAAAGTAAATTATCAGCAAAGATGAATTAATTTAATGTGTTTATTATACTTCAAATCACGCACCATATAAAGAACTTAGAAAAAAAAACTTTAAAAAAAAAGTGCGGTGATTCGGTTATCGTCACACTCCTAGGTTGAAAGCCTATTGATAAGAATTTTGTAGTCTTAAGTTTCACCCGAAGGCGGACGGACATGACCTTGTAATCCACCAGGGTGAATTCCAACACTTGGCAGCTGAGCTGGGGACTTCTTTTCATGATCAAATCCGGTATGATAGAGGGCCCAGACCCTCTTGAGGGACTGAGTTTCAGAGCCCTGTGGCTGTGCATAACAGTGAGCCTAACTCTACATCTAGCCGGTACCTCCTTGCACTGCAATTTTCTGGACTGAGATCTCTGAGGTTTCTTCAGGGATCTGCTGTAGCCGCTCGTCCAGTTTGGGGGTTACTGCCCCGAGTGTTCCAATTGCAACGGGCACACTTTCTCCACTTCTTTCCTGAGTCCCTGCTACTTCTCCAGTTCCTTATGTTGCGTCTTATTGATGTTGACATTGCTTGGTACTGCCACATCCACCACAACGGCTTTCCTCTGTTCTTTATCCACCACTACAGTGTCTGGTTGGCTTGCCACAGTCTTGTCAGTCTGTATCTGGACGTCCCATTGGATATTTGCTCTCTAATTCTCGACCACTTTTTGAGGTGTTTTTCATTTTGATTTGGGGGTTTTTCAGTCCATATTCTGCAAACATGTTCTTGTATATTATTCCAGCCAGTTGATTGTGGCACTCCATGTATGCTTTCCCTGCCAGCATTTTCCACCCTGCAGTTATGTGCTGGATTGTTTAAGGCGCCTCTTTACACAGCCTACACCTTGGGTCTTGTCTGGTGTGGTAGGACTTTGGTAGGAATTGGTGATAACCCTTGTGCTATCTAAGATGACCCACACATTGACGTGTTCTCCCTACCATGACAAAGGTGGATAAAGGTGGAAAAATTTCATGTAATCCATGGACACCAGTGAAGATCACAAATCATTGAAGAAAAAAGGTTCAGTGCCCTGTCTAGTGGGTCTAGATGACCCAACTCCCAATGGTAAAGTGCCTAGGATAGCACAAGGGTTAGTTATGGTCCAGTAGTCCATTCCATGCAGGGGTTTGTCCTCCCAAGAGGACTGGGCTTTAAGCACTGCATCCTCTGCTCTCTGTTGCCTGAGATGTTCACTGAGCACAATGTCAGTTGGGGCCTTGAGCTTGATGTATTTATTCACCTAGGATTTTTCATCCTGGATAGTGGCTTCCACGCTCACTAGTCCTTGGCCTTCTTCCATGCAGGTAGCATACAGTCCAGTTCTTCATACCTGAGACTCTTTCTTGGATGTCTGCCACTGTGATGGTTACTGGATTCTGTTCAGGGAGGTTGCTATGTTCTTTTCTCAGAGAGACCAGCCATTGGGCATTGCTGTTATGTGCTGACTCTTTATCCCATATACCTTTCCAGTACTGTTCAGTTTCCAGCCTTGGTGGGTCTACTCTGCTGTTTGACCCTGCCACTGAGCGTAAACTTTAACAGGCTGAGTTGCAAACAGCCTGTTTATCCGTCTGGCTTCATTGTCTCTTGTGTACCTCTTTAGGTGGCTCAAGGCCAGGGGGGTATTCCAGAAAGCAGGTTATGCTAGCTCCCACGGTAAGTTTGAGGCTAAGGAAGCTGATAACCTCAGCTATCGGTTCCAGAAATAGAGGTATGTTTCAGGGTAGGTCAAGTTACCATAGCAACAAATGCTCTGAACATAACCTATTCCAGGGCAGGTTTAGTTGTAGCTTAGTTTGTTTTTAAAGAGGTGAAGCAGCATGGCATGTCCATTTGAAGATGATTTAGTGGATGAAGAAGCTCAGATAATACTTTTTTCACCATGAGAGGGTGATAAGACCACATATGGATGTTGGAAAGAGAAACTTTTTTACTTTAATCTAACTTAATTATTTCCTTCAGTTAAGATAAGTCATTTTTTTTTGGTAAGTCAGTTTAAAAATAACACGTAGTTTTCAGACAGTTATTTTGCTTTCATTCAAATTAATTAAATTAAGTAGGTGTAACTTTGGTGCTGCTGTTAGATCGGCACCGCAAAGGATTGTGGGATATCATTCCCTTTGCCTGTCTGGACGGATTTGGCTTTAAGTGTGGGTTTTTGACCGAATGTGTTTAGCTGTTTAGCTGTTTTACTGTGTTTTGCCGAGTTATTTTGTCCTACTAAGCTTTCGTCTCTGCACCATGAGTGAGAGTGAAGGAGAGGATGATGAGTTTATATAGCACCCCTACAATTAATTATTACAATGACAGTGATGGAAAATTCTGTAATGAATTTTTATTTTCCCCCCGTCTTTTTTATTGTTATACAAATGACAATATCTGCCGGCTCAAACGTAGACATATGAGAGTTCAAGAAATATGAGTAATTAAGATTGAAAAAAGATTATTTGAATTGGAGTAATATGACATTTAGTTAGATAAATACGTAAATTTGAGTTGTATAAACAATTATTGAGTTTTATAGACGTAAGAAATTAGGTTTAATAAATAAATAAATAATTGATAATAATAAATAATTTTTTTTTACTAATAGAAATTCATTTAAGTTGGCAAAATTGGATACGTTATATTTATATGCGTCAAAAGGAAAATGGAAACAAGATCCGAAACTTGAACGTTTACTTTGTCTGCTCTTTTTCTACACGCAGAAACTCTTTCTTTTGATGATGCAGCCCTGTTACTTTTTTGATGGACAAGTAATCTTCATACGCCGTCTTTAAAATCTCAGACTCCGTCTCACTGAAGTGTAGCGTTTTCTTTTTTTCCATGCGTTTCCATGGTGACTCCAGAAATCGGCGATCCATTGAGAATGTCTTTATGTACTTGACATGCACGTGCATTAACCCAGGGTTACCAAGTCGAGCGTAATTACGCCAACTCATATCCGGTCTTTTGGAACCGACATTCCCAGAGTAAGCAAGTTCAGGCGGATTTCAGCCAGAGTTCAGGGTTAAAGTCAGGCTAGTTTAAACATGCTTCCTGGAATACCCTCCAGGTGCCTTTGTTTGGCAGTTTCCAATGCTTTAGGTATGGGCATCTGGCTGTATCTGTTAGGTACTTGCTTTTTCATCGCACCTCTTTCAGCCTCTTGTCAGCTGACTTCCATCCATCTGAGCTGCCTTGATTTTGGCTTCTAACCATTGCTTCCATAATGGGTATTGTTTCTTCCCATGGTTACTCTTATAGCCAAGCATTTAAAGGATCACTGCTGCTGAAGTGTAAACCAGTTCATTGGTTTCTGTGATTGTTGTGGTAGGGATTGCCTTCAATGCTTCATTCACAGTTTCCAGGAGACTTTCAGGCAGTCCATCACTTAACCGTTGTAGCTGGTGTCGGGGTTGCCTAGTGTTCATTCTAGACATGATCTTGTGTTTTAGGTCAGTTGCTGCCTCGCTGAGCATAACGGTAGTTATTGGGGCTGTGTACCCGAGCTGAAAGTGGGAGTGTGGTATAGCCTCCTCTCTGACCTGGTGTTCTGGCTCTCCCGTGGTGGTATTGCAATTTTGTTGTACCTCTTCAATCTCAAGTTGTGATAGGAATTGCCGTTTGTAGATGTTGGAACATAGAGCTTTTAGTTGCTTGGCGGTTAGCTTTGATTGTAGGTTTCGAAACATCCATTCACTCCACATTCTCTGCATGTAACTGCAACAGAACCAAATTCTCACATCTAGTGAGCAGAAGAAAGAAAGAAAAAAGTGTGCTCCATGTAGTTAAAAACTGTGACGTATGTTTCAGAGAGACTTCATCATTTTCTTTTAAGTAAACTATGTTTAACAGTTCGTTTCTGGATAATTGTCAGAGTGAGACATCTGAGGAGCCGCACTGTAATGTGATGGACTCTAACAATGATGTCAGATGATGGTGGACGAAAACTTAGCCCAGTTGTTCATTTCAAATACAGTAGATGAGGACTTTGATAGATTTTTGGATGCTGATTGATGACTAAAAAAAATAAATCACAACCAACTCTGTTTTGCTCCAACTGCCTTTTTTAAAGCACACACTAGCATACATGTTTTACCGGCATGTTTTAATGTGGCTACGCCTTAAAACCTGGTGCGCCTTTTGTGTGTGTCAAATACCGAATACCCATAGCTGAAAGTGTGCCATATAAACTAGTCCACCCTATGGTCGTAAAAATACGGAACAAATAATAATAAAAGTATTTTTCAAGAAGAACAGAAATTAAAGAAGAAAATCAAACCCACTAGGATGTACTTGTATTTCTTCACTGGCTGTCTAACAGCATCAAGTCACGCGTTGTGAGGATAGCACAGTTCCAGTTGTTGGGAGACCCTTTAAAAGCCAAACATCCATTGTCAAATATCTATCAAAGAACACATAAGTTCCTGTAGGCTCCCTGGCACCCGCTGCGCTATCTCCATGGGAATGCTGTGTGCATGGCGAAACTCTTCTGTGACGGTTAGATGCAATGTAGAATTATGTCCAAGGTTGAATAGTACTGGCTTCTAGCTCTACGCAGAGCTTTTTTATCATTTAATAGGCTATGTTTCCAGGTATTCAGAGACTGGGGCAATAAATAATCATGAATAAAACCGTTTTTCGAGACTTCCTGTTTGGGTGATTTATAGACAATATGATGCTTTCAAATGAATTATAAGCATTTTTAACTTTAGGGTTGAGAAGTAAGCTAGACTGTGATATTCCTGCCAAACCACCTCCTTTCCCTGAAATCCTGGATTTCTGATAGTTAACATTAGTGGGGGGGAGGGGGGGTGCGCTTCATTAAGTCTAACATAGTCATCCTGTTGGGGACAAGTTTCTGTTAAGGCTAGTAGACTAAGTTTGTTATCATTAATTAACTCATTGACTAAGAGGGACTTAGAGGAAATGGATCGAATGTTTAATAAACCACATTTAATGACATCATAATTCTGCTTGTGAGAACTGCTGTCTGTCACTTTAAGGTTTCTATGACGCGCTCCTTTCTCTTGTCTTTCAGCACGTAAGCTAAAGCTAGGACCTGTTTGACTTTCCCTGCAGGGGATTTGCACCAGCAGTAACCCTAAGGGAGGCTCAGAGGAGCGTTTTCCACTGCTGCTCTGCGCCCGGGTCTCGTCTCTGGATTGTCAGGTTAACAGACTAAGGCTAGCAGAAATGTTTCTAGAAAGAAGAGCGGCACCGTCCCCAGTAGGATGGACGCCATCTCTCCGCATGAGACCGGGCTTCCCCCAAAACGCGCTCCAGTTATCCACAAAACCAACGCTTTTTTCTGGGCACCATCTAGAAAGCCAGTGGTTAAATGATGAAAAGCGGCTGTACATTTCATCATTGACTAAGTTCGGCAGGGGACTAGAGAAAATGACAGTGTCTGACACTGACTTAGCCCAGGGGTCGGCAACCTTTTTTACTCAAAGAGCCATTTGGGACCGCCCTTAATGAAAAGAAACACAAAAAGAGCCACAACCCGTTTTGACATCATTATATATATTATGCATGTATATATTATAACAGGGGTGCTCATTACGTGTGTCAGGAGTGGTCTTCTGCCGGGGACATGATGTGCAGCGGGGCAGAAAGAGACTTTCTGATGCGCCCAGTGATTTTAAACACGCGTCTGCAGTGACGTATGTATCAGAAAATGTCCGATTGGCCAATCTGCATGTCAATTAAGTCCCGTACTTCTCGGTGAGGATTTTGATTGGCTGGTGGATTTTTAAGAAGTACTTTTCTTTTTTTTTTTTTAATCTTTTCTGGCCCGCGATCTACACTCATGTCCTTGAAGATCGACTGGTCGATCGTGATCAACGTAATGACCACCCCTGCTCTGAAACATACATCAATGCACATTCATGTTTAAAAACACTAAGCGCAAACTTTCTGTCATCAGAAAGTTGCTCTCTGCCCCGCGGCACGTCGTCCCCCGCCAGAAGACCACTCTGGACAACCGGAGTGTTTATTGGAGCCGCCCCGCGTGTCCTCCTGCTATCGCCTCTGCAGTTCTCGCCCGATAAATACGAGCTGATTAAGGAAGCTGTTTTTTACGTGGCACGCGCTTCGTATAGAGCCAGCAGCGCCTTTGAAATGCCATAAAAAATGAACAAACTAAAATAAAATTTAATTTTTATAAAATACTCATTATTTTCCAAAGTCACAGGGAGCCACAACAGAAGGATGAAAGAGCCACATGTGGATCCGGAGCCATGGGTTGCCGACCCCTGACTTAGCTAGTTTACACACCAAAGCTACGTTTAACTTAACCACCTCTGATTGTCTCCGTCGGGCATCATTACCGCCTGCGTGAATCACGACTCGACGGAACCTGGACTTACTCTGAGCTAACATCCTAAGGTTCCCCTCGATGTCACCAACTCTGGCCCCTGCGTGTAGCTCCCGTCTCGCTGCTCTGAGTGCCTCTACGTTCAGCCAGGGTTTATGGTTGGGATAGTCCGTTACAGTCCTGGTGCTAGTGATGTCCTCCATGCACTTTCTGATGTACCCAGCGACGCCTGATGTATATTCCTCCAGGTCCACCTCCCCCTTGTGCTTACCTGAAGATATGCCAGTCTGTGTGCTTGAAACAGTCTTGTAGAGCTGGGGCAGTCACACTGTGATGGTGCCTGGCGTCTGGGGAGAGGGCGGTCAGCAGGGACCAGCATGACTGGGATGTGATCGGAGAAGCCCAAATGGGGGTGGGGACAGCTCTGTATGCGTCTTTTTTGTTGGTGTAGACACAGTCCAGAGTGTTATTTCCTCGTGTTGGATAGGAGATATCCTGGTGGAACTTGAGCAAAGTGTCTGTCAGGTTTACATGGTTCAAGTCTCCTGCAACCACGTAGGGTGCTTGTGCTGGAGCGAGCTTATGTCGTTGTGTAGCTCCGTTAGTGCTTTGTTAGCATTACCCGGTGGGATGTAAACACCCATGACAAACACGGCCGTAAACTCACGAGGCAGTTAGTGTGACAATTTTATTACATTTGTTCTCTTTCATAATAAAAATGTCACACGTCCATGTCAAAAACTCAAATAAAACATGATTTTCATTGGAGGGGGACTTAAATGTCAGGTGACTGCTACCATGCAGGCCACAGTCAGGATCTCTAACCCGTCACGTTTCACCTCAGGTCCACCAGAACAGAAAGCATCATAGGGGGGACCTGCAGTTATCCATTGCAAGGCCAAATCACAGTGTTTTAGAGAACTGGGGCTTCTGGAAAGTTCCTCACAGTTAGAAAGGATGTATTCACCACTTCACCACTCAGGTTCCAACTCTTTCCATCAGCTGTGTGGCTCAGTCGCACCCAACTAAATCATCTCCATGGAAACTGCAGTGAGAAGCCGCTCTGAGCCTCGACATCGGCTCCATCTTGGGAGCTGCCAGACCAGGAGATTAATAGAACATCAGCAATAAAGACACTCTTCTCAGAGAACATTAGCAAACGGATCTGCAGCAGTTTAGTGGAGATCAGATTGAACTTTGAGATAATGTGTCGACGCTCTGCGAGGAGCAACCAAGCACCATCTGCTCTTCTCTGCCATTTGATGCCCTATCGACACTTTCCTCCTTTTCTCTTGTGCTCATGCACAGTCAGAAGTGTACATGCGCTGTGCAGTGTCCTGGATCAGCACTTTAGTGTTTAGAAACAAACCTTCATTCCCTTTTGTTTCACAGTAAAGAAAAAACATGTCATGTGACAGTAGCGGTCAGAAGCTCCTTGATCAAAAGAAGTTTCTCTTCAATGCACTTAAGGTTTCTGAGGTGAAAGACATTTTTCCTACAGCTTTTCCAGCTTTCACCTTATGATGCGTCACATGAACTCGCAGCTGTTATTCCAGCAATAAACACCGCCAAACCTTCAGAACTTTAGACTGCAGCAGTTTCAAGCCAGCGGGAAAGTTGAGGCCTGCAATTTTACTGGGAGTCACGAAGAGCACAGCTCATGTGGCAACAGATATCAACACCATCATCCCCGTGGCTTAGCAGCCCTATGAGTAGATACGGGCTGTCTGTCTGGGGCACGCTGGTGACAATGATCAGGAGCAGACAGGGGAAGAGAATTGGAAAAAAATTGTAGTTGTGAAGTAGAAAATACACAAGCCCTCTGCACTGAGATTTCAGCAACACTGACAGTCCCCCCCTACAACTCAGAGGTGAATTTCTGAGGAACCCCTGCCGCTCTGCAGAAACTATGTCCTAGAAAATGATGGTTTTTAGATTTGACTAATCATAATTAAATGACCATTTGGAAAACTTGAGTATCCTCATCATGGCTTTAAAAATAGATAAACAGATGATCTGAGTGGAACTTTGAACTTTGAACAAATGGGATGGGCTCAGGAAAGGCAGCAGCTGAAGGTCCTGTAAACATGTCATTCTCTCTAGCAACGACCCAAACTTCTGAGTTTTCCGTTTTGGATAAAGATCTTTGATCCACATTTCCTTTTGAATGAGAAGATGAGTTAGAAAACCTGCTTCTCTTTGCAAAACTGGATGTTTTTCTTTACGCAAAACAGAACTTTTTAAAACTGTTTCAAATGTAAAAAGGTTATTTCTCGTCAGGCGCCTCGTTGATGTTGATCCTTTGGTGAGCTCACCCGAACCCTGGTCCTCCTGATAACCAGAGTCTGCCCTGTCTTCCAAGAACCTCTATTGTTCAGTTTCCCCGTCTTTCACTGGAACCAGACGCCTGGCTTCCTCAGAATGAAGAAGACTCCTGTTTGATGGCTTCCCTCCAGACGGCTGGACTGAGACACCAGGCTGTGATTGCTTTCCTCTGAGCTGCACATGAAGGACGATGCAGCAGGCTTGTTCTCATCAAGTCTCCATTAGTGGGAGTGTAATGTGTTTTTAATGAAGAAGACACAAACAACCACGAGTCAGACTCGACCTTGGCCTCTGCGGGGAGGAGGGCACCCCCCCCCCAACCTGTCCAGGTCTGTAAGTGGAGGCACAGGCTTTAAAAAATGCTGCTCATCTGAGGTTATGGGAGGAGACCTGACAGATCTGAGGTGCAGAGATTTTCCATTTGGATTCAAGGAGAGTTTTTATTGTTAATCAGAGAAATGATGTAAAGCAATCATCTTTTTTTTTTCTTTTCTTATTTTAACCAGGACTGGCCCCCTCCCCCACCCCCAGGCTGTGCCC